>CM053606.1:33740940-33821884 GCA_028646535.1 Procyon lotor
TGTGTGTGTGTGTGTGTGTGTGTGTAAATAAGTAAGTAAATAATAAGTAAATAAGTCCCCAGTGGGGGCAAATCTTCTTTTTTTAAAAGATTTTATGTATTGGGGCACCTGGGTGGCTCAGTGGGTTAAAGCCTCTGCCTTTGGCTCAGGTCCTGATCTCAGGGTCCTGGGATTGAGCCCCGCATCGAGCTCTCTGCTCAGCAGGGAGCCTACTTCCCCTTCTCTCTCTGCCTGCCTCTCTGCCTACTTGTGATCGCTCTCTGTCAAATAAATAATGTATTTATTTGTATTTATATGTATTTATTTGTAATGTATTTTTATGTGTTTATTTGACACACACACAGAGAGAGAGAGAGAGAGGGACCACAAGTAGGCAGAGCGGCAGGCAGAGGCAGAGGGAAAAGCAGGCTCCCTGCTGAGCAGAAAGCCTGATGTGAGACTTGATCCCAGGACTCCAGGATCATGATTGGAGCTGACTCTTAACTGACTGAGCCAGCCAGGAGCCCCTGTAACTGGGTAAATCTTAATATGTTTTGGATATTAGGTGATATAAAGGTGATTAGGTGATATAAATTTGAAATATTTATAGTGTATTGATGATAGGGTGGTTTTATAAGAATATATCTCATATTTTCGCGATGCATACTGAGGTATTTCACAATGGCATTTCACAAGGTCTGTAATTTATTTTAAACTCTTCAAAGAAAAACTGGGTGAAACAAACATGACAAAATGTTAATTATTAAAGCTATGTCATGAGTATATGAGAATTTATTATACTCTTATCTCTACTTTCTTATATGCTTGAAATTTTTCATAATAAATGATTTTCAAAATTAAAAAAAAATACATCAGAAAATCCCAGAAATATTGAGTCTTTAGTGTTAGAGCCAGTGAACCATCAATCTAGTAAAATCCCACAGCCCTATCATGTACATCCTGAAATGAATTTGAATCAAAGAAAGCTTGAAGCATCTCAGTGTCCCTTGGAAAAGAAAATGGAAAAGCAAGTAACATGCTTTATAAAGCTTCTACCCTAAAATGCTAAAACAAAGTCTGTTTAGGGCTGAAATGGCCAAACATTCAGCTATACTGAAAGCTTGGTTTTCCAGCAGGCAGGCCTTATTCTCTGCAGAAGCCTTTCCAGAGAGGACATCAATTCCCTCTTTTTCAATCAATGTGACTTGGGTGTCAGTTACTTACAAACAGCAGTCCTGTCACATTCATGATCTATGGGGATAGGTCACGAAGGGCCATGTAGCTTTCACTTTGTTTACTGGAACATCTGCTCTTGGACTCTTGAGGCAACATGCAAACATGCAAGAGATCTGATACCCTTAGGCCACCAAGGTGGAAGGACTACAGGTAGGTGCTCCGGTCAGTGGTCCAGTAGAGCCCAGCCTTCCAGCCCTCCGCGCAAAGGCACCAGACAAGTGACTGAAGCTGTCACCGTCCAGACTAACACATCCACTAGCTGAATATCACCAGGAGATCACCATCAACACTATTTGGAACAAAGGCCAACCGAGTCACATCCTGCCCAAATCCCTGACCCACAAAATCATAAGATAATAAAATGGTTTTTGTTTTAAACCACTAAACTTGGGGGTCATTTACTATCTGGTAATAGTTAATAGTCACAGGGTTTTTTGTAAAGATTTTATTTATTCATGAGAGACAGAGAGAGAGGGGCAGAGGCAGAAGGAGAAGCAGGCTCCTTACGAAGCAGGGAGCCCGACATTGGATTTGATACCAGGAGTCTGGGATCATGATCTGAGCCAAAGGCAGATGCTTAACTGGCTGAGCAATCCAGGCGCCTCAAGAGTAACAGTTTTAATGGGACCTGAAACTTTAAGAAAAAGAAGTCACCTGACCATGAGCACAAAGTGTAAGACCTTGAAAGGTGCTGTACAGGTAATGAGTCCTTTATTTTTTTTAAGACTTTATTTTAGATTTACAGAAAAATTAAGAAAACAGTACAAAGAGTTCCCATGGACCCCATACTCAGCTTTGCCTGTTATTAACGTTTTCCATTAATGTGGTGGGTATGTTACAATTAACAAACAAATATTGATACATTAACTGAAGTCTGTTCTTCATTCAGATCTCCATTCCAGTAATTTTGGGGTGTTTTTGGGTTTTGTTGGGGTTTTTTCTAAATTTTTATTTTAATCACACTGTGCTCATCAGGACAAGTGCATTCCTTAATCTCCTTCCTGTTTCGCCCTTCCTCCAACCCACTTCTCCTCTGATAACTCCCCTTTTGTTATCCTTGCTTCAGCTTATTCTCTATAGTTAAGAGTCTGTTTCTTGGTTTGTCTCTCTCTTTTTTCCCATTGTTCATTTGTTTTGTTTCTTCAACTCGTATTTGTCTTTCTCTGACTGACTTATTTCACTTAGTGTTATACTCTCTAGCTCCATCCATATTGTTGCAAGTGGTAGGATTCCATTTGTTTTTATGCCTGAATGATATTCCATTGTAGGGGCACCTGGGTGGCTCAGTCGTTAAGCGTCTGCCTTCGGCCCAGGTCAGATCCCAGGGGTCTGGGATCGAGCCCCGCGTCGGGCTCTCTGCTCTGCAGGAGGCCTGCTTCTCCCGCTACCGTTCCCTCTGCTTGTGTTCCCTCTCTCGCTGTGTTTCTCTCTGTCAAATAAATAAAATCTTAAAAAAAAAAAAAAATACTCCATTGTATACATACATATACCACACCTTCTTTATCCATTCATTGTTAAATGGATACTTGATTGTAAGACAAATTAGTGTTTTTGTATTCTTTGGGTAAATACCCAGTAGTGTGATTGCTGGATGGTAGGGTAGTTACTATTTTTAACTTTTTGAGGAACCTGCATACTGTTTTCCAGAGTGGCTGCTCCAGTTTGAATTCCCACCAATAGTACAAGAGTGTTCCTTTTTTTCCACATCCTCACCAACACCTGTTATTTCTTGTGTTTTTTTATTTTAGCCATTCTGACAGGTGTGAGGTGATATCTCATTGTAGTTTTGATTTGCATTTCTCTGGTGATGAGTGATATTGAGCATCTTTTCATGTGTCCGTTGGCCATTTGGATGTCTTCTTAGGAGAAATGTTTGTTCTTGTCTTCCGTCCATTTTTAAATTGGATTATTTGTTTTTTGGGTATCGACTTGTATCGTTTCCTTATATATTTTAGATCCTAACCCTTTAATGGATGTGTCATTGGCAAATATCTTCTCCCATTACACATGTTGCCTTTTAGTTTTCTTGATTATTCTCTTCACTGTGCAGAAGCTTTTTATTTTGATGAAGTCCCAACAGTTTTATTTTTGCTTTTGCTACCCTTGCCTCAGGGAACCTAGCTAGAAAAAAAGTTGCTACACCTGATGTCACACAAATTATTGCCTGTGCTCTCTTCTAGGATGTTTATGGTTTCAGGACTCACATTTACACCTTTAATCAATTTTGAATTTATTTTTGTGTGTGGTGTAAAAAAGCAGTTCAGTTTCATTCTTTGTATGTTGCTGTCCTGTTTTCCCAATACCACTTATGGAAGAGACTGTCTTTTTACCACTGGGTATTCTTTCCTGCTTTGTCATAGATTAATTGACTATATAACTGTGGGGTTATTTCTGGATTTTTCTATTCTGTTCTATTGATCTATTTGTCTTATTTTTGTGCCAGTGCCATACTGTTTTGATCACTACAGCTTTGTAATATAACTTGAAGTCTGGAGTTGTCACTCTTCCAGCTTTGCTTTTCTTTTCAAGATTTCTTTGGCATTCCAGGTCTTTTATGGTTCCATACAAATTTTAGGATTGTTCTAGTTCTGTAAAAAAAAAAATCCTGTTGGTATTTTGATAGGGATTGCATTAAACGTGTAGATTGCTTTGAGTAGTATAGACATTTTAACAATATTTGTTCTTCCAATCCATGAGCATAGAATGTCTTTCCATTTCTTTGTGTCATCTTCAATTTCTTTCATCAGTATGTTATAGCTATCAGAGTACAAGTCTTTCAGCTGTTTGGTTAGGTTTGTTACTAGGTATCTTATTATTTTTAGTGCAATTGTAAATGAAATTGTTTTCTTAATTTCTCTTTCTGCTGCTTCATTATTGGTGTATAGAAATGCAACAGATTTCTGTGGATTGATTTTTCATCCTGTGACTTTGCCAATTGGTGTGTCAGTTCTAGCAGTTTTTTGGTGCAGTCTTTCTGGTTTTCTATATATAGTATTAAGTCATCTGCAAATAGTGAGAGTTTTACCTTATCCTTACTGATTTAGATTTCCTTTATTTCTTTTGTTGTCTGATTGCTGTGGCAAGGACTTCCTGTACTATGTGGAATAGAAGTGGTGAGAGTGGACATCCTTGTCTTGTTCCTGACTTTAGGGGAAAGGCTCTCAGTTTTTCCCCATTGAGGATGATGTTAGTCCCAGGTTTTTCATATGTGACCTTTATTATGCCTATGTCTGTTCCCTCTAAACATACT
This sequence comes from Procyon lotor, assembly GCA_028646535.1. Lineage (NCBI taxonomy): Eukaryota > Metazoa > Chordata > Mammalia > Carnivora > Procyonidae > Procyon > Procyon lotor. The sequence continues at coordinate 33,745,406 of CM053606.1, forward strand.
TCTTCTTTTTTTTTAGATTTTTATTTATTTGAGAGAGAGTGCACAAGTGGGGACAGGGGCAGGAGAGAGAAGCAGACTTCCTACTGAGCAGGAAGCCCAAGATGGGGCTCCATCCTGGGTTTGAGCCCCGTGTCAGGTTCTGTACTCAATGGGGAGCCTACTTCAGGATTTTTCTCCCTCCCTCTGCCTCACCTCACTGCTCTCCCTCTCTCTCTCTTTCTCTCTCTATCAAAATTAAATAAATAAATCTTTTTAGAAATAAATAAAATAAAACCTTGGGGCACCTGGGTGACTCATTCAGTTAAGTGTTCTGACTTGATCTTAGCTCAGGTCTTGATCTCAGCTCGGGTCATGAGTTTAAGCCCCATGTTGGACTCCACACTGAGTGTGGAGCCTACTTAAAATAAATAAATAAATAGGGGCACCTGGGTGGCTCAGTGGGTTAAACCTCTGCCTTGAGCTGGGGTCACGGTCTCAGGGTACTGGGATGGAGCCCTGCATCGGGCTCTCTGCTCAGCAGGGAGCCTGCTTCCCCTTCTCTCTCTGCCTGCCTCTCTGCCTACTTATGATTTCTTTCTCTCTTTGTCAAATAAATAAATAAAATCTTTTTTTAATTAAATAAATAAATAAATATTAAAAATAAAAATTAAATCTTAAAAACATAAAAATAAAAAAATAAATTCTCCACTCAGGTATGTTACTTATATTTGTTTTGCTTAGATCTCTAGCTGTGGCCTTGTCCTGTTCTTTCATTTGGGGCAAATTCCTTCATCCTCTGATTTTATCTAAGTCTCTGTGCCTACTTCTGTGTATTAGGAAAGTCAGCAACATCTCCTGTTCTTGAGGGTAATGCCCTTCTGAAGAAGAGGACTTATAGTGCCCAGTAAAGTGTCCTCTGTTCCCCGGGCCTCCAAAGTGTGTTGCATGCACTCTGCTGTTGTGTCCTTGCCACATTTTTCTTCAGGCCAGTGGTCTGCTGAGATTCTCTTTGCCTATTGTACACAGTGTTTGGTCCCTGGCCTGGACGTGGCACATTTTCACTAGGTGTACTTTGGTCTGCTTGTGAAATAAGACCTATTGCCACTGCCACCAGAACCAAGGCCTTACAAAACTTCCAGGTCAGGAGATGTGGTGTTGGCAGCTGTTTGGGCTGGTCTTCTGGGTGAGGGGGTCATGCTATGCTGGGACTGAGGTAAGTACACCTGAGAAAGGTGGTTCTTCAGAAGCATGGAGTGTTGGGTTTGGTGTAAGCAAGTTAGGTAGGGAGTGTTGGCACTGCACTGTGTTTATGCTGATGAGCAGGGGAGGGAAATGGTGCCATCTAGTTCCTTTTTTCCTGGAGGGGTCTCTTCATGAAAACTGCCTCTTTAGGATGTGCTCTGAGACGAGCAAATATCTCCCCACGGTGTTTTTCAGGCATTCTTGAGATCACTGTTTCCAGCCTGTATGTCTACAGGCTGTTTGATCTGCCTTTTCTCCAAGAGCAGCCCTAATGTTCTCCAAGTTCTCCCAGAGCCAAGTACACTGACCTTTAAAACTCTAGGCTTTAAGCCCTGCTGGTTGCAAGAACTCATGAAATTCAGGCCCTGTTGCTTTCCAAGCCAATTGCTATGGGGCTTTGTTTTCCTCATGTACTCCCCTTGTGCTAGTTTGTCTCTTGCCCTTCTCTGTGACCATGGCTCCCTCCCCATGGTAGCAGCCACTATCCCTTTCTCTCCCAAGTTGCATCTCCATAATTCCTATCTTCTTTGATGTGGCCTCTTCTCTACATTTAGTTGTGGAGTTTGTTCTACCAGTCCTCAGATCAGTTTCTGGGGTATTTAGGATAGTTATCTTGTATTTGTGGGAAGAAGTGAGCCTAGGGTCCTCCTATCCCACTACCATCTTCCTCTCTAAGTGACATGTCTTGAACTTTAAGTTCCATTGGTATCATTGGGCCTTGGGGCAAGTGAGGATGGTCTTCAAATTAGAAGAAAAAGGAAGCACTTTCCAAACAGAGGGACTTTCATGGGCAAAGATGCAGGAACATTCATGGTCTATTAGGTGACTCTGAGCTCAGTGAGCATGGTGAGGTGGGAATGGATATGTGGAGAGAGGGGCAGAAAGCCAATGAAGCTAAATCTTCAGGGAGTAGAGAGCAAGGAAAGTTTGAAAGGGACCTGTACGGGTGAGGATCCCTGAAGTTTAAGCTTTGCTGGTGTCATAGTAAAGGCAGGGACAGGCTGCCCAGGGTCCAGATCCAGGACAATAATCTTCACAGGCTGCAAAAATTTAAGAGAATGATTTTGAGAAGCCAGCCTTCTTGGAATGAACTGAAAAAGTGAAAAGTAGAACTCCAGTATCTGGGGTCTCAACAACTCCCCACCCCCAGGCCTATGGGCTCCATTAAAGGAGTCGTATGTCCAGTGTAGAGAAAAGGTTGGGCCACTTGATCTCTTCCAAGGCCTTGCTGCCACCACAGCACGTGGTGGCAGCAGGGCACACTTTCTCCCATTTGGTGTCCACCCCAGAAGTTCCTCAAATTCTATACATTGAACACTGAAATTGTTTCCCCACCTTCCAATCTTGTCTCTGCTCCAGGGGCCCACAGCTCTGTCACTTGGAAAAGATCAAGCAGCCCAGGCACCTGGGAATTATCCATGAGGCCTCCTCCTGGCTTACTACCACCAGCATCCATTAGATCAAGAGTGGAGGGTCTGGCTCCCAGTAGTTCTTGAAGTCAACCTTTTCTTTCCCCGTCCCTGCTCCCACTGGTCATTTTTGGGTGCTACCATCTTACACCACTCCTCCTTAAATGGGTTTGGCCCTCCCCTAACAATGTATCTAGTCCAAATGCAAATCCCACCAGGCATGCTGTCACTGGCCCCCATTACCCTCACTCTGCTGTCCAGGGCCCTTACCCTGAAGCTTGTTCTGACCTCTGACTTCTGTCCAACATCACCACCTATCCCCACTTCCTCCTTCTCCACCGGCTTTCCCTCACCAACTTCCTGCCATGAATTACTAATGCTGCCCCTCACCAATGTCCCCAGGACTTGGCTGCAGCCTCACCTTCCCTCAGAGGCATCTCCAGAACCCACACTCTCCCATTTGATGATCCTTCACTGTGGCTCATTGTTCAGGCAGGGCACTTCCCATAAACTGTCACACTGTAGGGGATTTATAAGGGAAATCCGCTCTGGTCATTCAATCCCTCTGAACTGTTTGCTCCTCTATAAAATGGGACAATTCCCACACTAAAGTACCTAAGATTATAATGACTACCTGGTCAGTTGGGCAATGAGCTAAAAGGTTTTTTTTACAAAACTTTTTTTTTTTTTACAAAACTCTCTCAATCAGTCCTCACAGCATCCAGACATGCAGTCACTATCAACCCCATTTCATTGAGGAGGAAGCTGAGGCGAAGTGTCCTAACTCACTTTTCCCTGGGCAGACCTCCCTGAGCCCTGGGGCACTGATCAGTGCATCCTCCTTTCCTGTTTAGTTGCTTTTGTCCACCCCCTCCCCCACATTGTGAGGTTTTAAAGGGTAGGAATGGTGCCTATCTTGCACACTTGTGTATCCCAAGCTCCTAGAACTGGGTTTGGCATAAAGTAAGTAATTAGTAAACATTTACTCCCTGAAGTAATCTATGAATGAATAAAGTCAGCTGGAAACAGAGCCTAGATTCCAGCATTTGGCTCTTTTCATCCACTGAGCAGGTTCCTGTTCGGAATGTGCTGTGTACAGGACCTGGTACACAGTAGGTACTCAGTAATGTGTGGTTGCTGCTGCTGTTGTGAAGAAAGAGGAGGAGGAGGAAGGTAAGTTTTAATGACTACAACAGTCTGAACTCCCCCGTGGTGATCCAGGCCCACGTCCTCCCAGTACCCAGGCCAGGCACAGCTCCAGCAGACTTAGGGGAAAGTTTGGGAATAAATATGGACTGTAGAGGTCAGGAGGAAACTCCTATCGCACCTTCTGCTCCCCACAAAGAAGTGAGGCTGCTGCTGCCTCCCAGAACGGGGATCCCAGTGATCTTCCCAGTGGAACTCGGCGGTCAGGCCCCAGCCCGCACCCACCTGCTGTGGGAGCTCACAGAAAACAGAGGTGCCTGCTGGCCCAGCCCCACTCCCCCCACTGCCACCTAACAAACTGGCTTGAGCGTCCTAGGCTTGGAGTCTGAGTTGGCAGAACCTGAAGGTACAACACTCCGGCCGGTTACTGTCAGTTTCTGAGGCTCAGTCTTCCTGACGGCGCAGGAAGCCGAGCGGTCAGGGGCACACATGGGTGCAGCTCTTCGCCAGGTGTCAAGGTTGTGACTCACAGCCCTGGGGTTCCATCGTCATCCGTCATCGGCCACCAAGAACCACAGGGCCAGGGAGGAGAGGAATCTGGGAACCCCACCACTTCACCCTCTCAAAGTTTCACCACTCAGCAATTATTCTGAGCTCAACCAAAGCCGCTGGCAGCCTGGAGCTGAGACAAGCTGCTTCCCCTCTCTGAGCCACAGGTGGAAGGGGGGGATTCTGCAGAGTCCCCACCTTCATCCCAAGAGACTGCTTCAGGAGAGGAAGAGGAGGAGGTTCACCTGGACAGTGCAGAGAAAAGGGTCCAGAGTCCCCCGATGGTTGGACAGGTCTATAAACCACTCTGGACCTCAGTTTCCTCCTTTGTAAAACGGACCCAATAATAAACAACGCACCTGATTATTCCAGGTTTGCTGTGAGGATGAACTAAAATACTAATCTTGAAATCTATGAAGATCTGGATGTTCTCGAGAGTGGGTAATGCGGGCCTCCAAGCCAACCTCTGGGGTCTGGCTTGAGCACCCGCAGGAAACAAGGAGTTCCAGGAGACTCAGTATAGGTCCCTCCTGAAACCGAGAGATCCAGAGCGATCTTAGGTTCACCTTGGATGGGGACAAAGGCAGAGGCCAGAAAGGCAGTGGCTGGAACGTGGACTAAGAGAGGACCCGAGGCTTCCGAAAACCTGGAGTAGGAGGAGGGCCTGGGAGATTTGAGGGAGCAGCCAGGAGACAAGGAAAGTTCACACTTCTAAAAGCTCCCTGGTGCTTCTCTAGCCTTCCTCTTTTTTTTTTTTTTTTTTCTAGTAACTCTTCCCTCTTCTCTCTCCTCTCTCCCTTTTCTTTCCTTCCTATCTTCATTCCCTTTCTCGCCCCTTCTCTGTTGCCCCCCATCTTTTTCTCGCTCCTTCTTCCCCCACCTCCATTCCATCCTCACCCTAGCACTTTATAACCAAACAGCCAAACCCCTTTCCAATTAAAGTGGAATTAGGCAACTCAATCAAATTAGTTCCCTATTAAAGCCCTTCTTTATTAAACCGTTTTCTTGTCCTGCTATTAAGTTTCGCCGCCTGGCGGAACTCGAGCCGGCCCCAGAAGTTTACCTTGGGATGTCGCCGGGCCCAGACTAGGGGAGGGAGCACCCTGTTTCCCGGAGAGGGGGAGTCACGCTGCAGGGAGCGGAGCAGGCCTGGGAAGGTTGGAGGAGTAGGTCGGCGGGGGAGCCACTATTGTGCTCAGCCCCGCCCTGAGGAGGGAAGGTGACCTGGGTGCTGAGAGAGGTCCGGCTGGAAGGCGCGTCCTCACCGCTACTTTCGGTTCACCCTGCCTCTCGGGAAGGGCAACGCCCCACCACCCCCACCACCCCAAAATAACTCCCAGACCACTAGCCTTAATGGGAGAACGGTCGCAGCCCTCCCTCCCCAGCCGCCACCTCGGTCGCCTGGATTCCAAACCTCTTTGAGAAGGGAAGCGCGCATTGTGCGACCCCGGCTGTGTCCAAATCTGGGGCCCGGGGAGAACCGGAATCCGGCCACCAGCCTCTCGGGATTCCGTAAGAGGCTCTGCCCGAGATCCAGTGATCCTGAGCACTGGCAAGGCGACCCGTCGCGCCCGCGCGCCCAAAACCGGAATGAGAAGGACGCGGAGTCCCCAGTGCGCAGGGGGCACAGTTCCTCGCGGGGCTTTGAGCCTCGCGCCACTCCCGTCGGCGGGGCCTTTCCGAGGTCACGGAAAGTTTTCCGGCTCCACACCCCCGAGGGTCGCACACGAGCCCGACTGAAGTCTAGCTGGCACTGCGGGCCAGAACGAGAAATCGAGACCTTTTCAATCCGGCCGCCCGAGGAGCGGGACGGGATTCGGTGCTGTTTTCTTAGAAAATAACATTTATTTCTAGCTCATGTCTATGCGAACGAAAGCACAAAGTGAGCCATTCTCTGCAGCAGCGTTTCCCGCTGCGGTCCCTTCGGGCCGGGCGTTTGGCGAGTCCCGGGAGGCGGGGATGGGCTCTCGGGAGGGCGGTTCTTGCTCAGTCACTCGCCGCTCTGTTCCTGCTTCAGTGCGCACCTTGACCGCGTCTTAGGGAGAGACCGGCGGCAGGCAAGAGGGGCAGGTGGGCAGGATTTGTCCCGAGTTTACAATATATTTAATCTATAAAACCTGATAAGTACAATGCGCGCAGTCTACTTTTTTCCATTTTGTCCTTTTTTTGCTTGTTTTTGAATATTTTTCACGTTAATACCGAGGTCACCTACAGATTACAATTAATAACTTAGAATTCCATTTTATAACATTATACACTGGCTTGTATATATATATGTATAGATTATATATAGATTTATACATATATAAAAACTCACACTGCACCAAGGAAACCCATGCTTATTGGCATAAGCAACAAAGAGAGCGACAAATACCGCAACGAGGAAAGTGCACCTTAGAACTTGTTTCCTTTTTTTTTTTTACAATTGATATCGATATATATATGTGTGTCCCAAAGACTCGACTCAGTGCCAAGAGATTTATACATCCTAAATTTATATTTGTTAGAGCGAATATTTTTTAAAAAAATTTTTAATAAGGAGAGGGAGACACAGAAGACAGACTCTCGGACTATCCTGCCATCCACTGGAGAGCGGGAGGGTGGGATGAGCGCAGCAAAAGGAGAGGCAGGAGCGTGTGCGGCGGCCGCAGCCTCTGAATTCTCAAAAATTCCTGGCCTTTTGAAGGGCTGGAGGAGCCTTGAGGAGGTGGTCAGAGGATGAGGATCAGGACCACGCACCCCCTCTGAGAACACCTGCATCTGTGGTTGCTCCCGCTTCGCCCAGCTTTCCACCCACCTTCCAAAACAAAACCGAAAATCACCTTTGAGCCAGAGGACCCCAGCCCGGGCGCAGAGAGCGCACCGGGTGAAGAGGGAGCGGCGGCCCGCGGGATCAAAGCTAGGGTCCCCGTTTGGGGGCGCCCCGGCTGCCGGGCCCCTGGCCCTACTGCTTCTCGGGGGCGCCATTGACCATAGGCCCGTACAGGCCGCCGCCGTAGGTGGGCTCCTTGTGCACCGCAGCGGCGGCGGCCGAGCGGTCGCGCATGAGGTCGCTGAAGGCGTAGTCCATGGGCGGGCGGAAGCCGAGTGTAGGTACCAGGCCCGCGGTCGAGTAGGGAGCCATGAAGGCCAGGCCACGGCTGTGCGCCGCCGCCGCGGAATAGGCCAGGCGCAGGGGGCTGAGGCCCAGCGGCGCGCCCAGCGGGTAGGCGCCCGCGTCGGCGCCGAAGTGACTGGCGTTGGGCTGCAGTGGAGAGAAGGCCGAGCGGCTGCTCAGCGAGCCCAGCGCCCCGGGCGCCATGGCGCCGGCCAGCAAAGGTCTGTGGTGCGGAGGAGCGGCGGGGCCGGCCTGCAGCGGCGCGGGCAGCCCGGGGCCCCCGGCAGCGGCGGCGTCGACGCGGCCCGGCCACGCGTCGTCCGCAGCTGCTACTGCACCCACTGCGGCCTTATCGGGGGGCACGGCGGGACCGAGGCCGGCCGCCAAGCCCCCGCGGTGGTGGTTCAGCACCTGCTCGATGGCCTGCACCACGTCGCCGCCGCAACCCTGCAACACCAGCTCCAGGACGCCTCGCCGGTGGCCCGGGAAGACGCGCGTCAAGATGTCCAGCGGCGTCCGCTGCCGTGGACCCGGGCCCCCGCCCAGCCCGGGAGCGGGAGCGGCCTCTGCCTCTTCTTTGTCGGCCTCGGAACCGGATTCGGAGCCCAACGGGCTGGCGGAACCCGGGCTGTCCTCCTCACCACCGCCTCCCGGGCCTGCACTGCCCGGGCAGCTCCCACCTGCCTCCTTGGAGGCCCGGGCCAGAGGCGACCCCGAGAAGGACTCGCCGTCGCCGTTCTCCGAGCCCGAGCCCGGCCGCACCTCTGGAGAAGAGGTTCCAGGACCCGAGTCCGCGCCGTCGGGTGATAAGGGCTTCCCCGGTGGCGGCTGCGGGCTGCCGGGGCGACCGGTCTGAAGCAGCGTCTTGGGGAACAGGTCAAACTTCTGTAACTTGGCCTCTAGGAGGGGAGAGAAGGGGATGTGAGGAGTGATTAGGGGCGGGGAGGTGACGGCACCCTCTGCACATCAGCCCTTTGGACCTCAGTTTCCTCTCTCTCTGAACCCGACCCCAGTTTCCTCTCTCTCTGAACCCGACAACCCTCATTCAGTAGGCTCCAGAGCCCCCTCCTTCTTTCTCCAGCATTCCTTACTCTCTGAGACCCTACAGTTCTGTCTCACTTCCCTTACCCCCCAGGGTGCACTCTTTCTGTACCAGAACCCCAACCACCTGTGCCCTGTAAATTCAATATCCAGTTCCCCTCTTCCACATCTGTGCCCCAACACCTCCACCCTTATCCCTCCTTCCAAGCCGTGCCCTGACCGGGAGAAGTGGCCTGGCTCAGAGTTAAAGCAGGAGACAATATAATTTCCACCTACTGTATAGAGGACCCCACTCCACACCTATCATTCCAAGAGGGAACCCGGCCCTGGGCGCCCTCTGGCCCTGGGCAACATAGCTTCTTAGGGAAGGCATCTTGGGTATCTAAGAGATCCTAAGCCTTTCTTCAGGCAAAATAGAGCCCCTGTATCTAATCCACCCTTTCCAAAATTAAAACCTAAGGAGTCCTTCACTCCCAAGATGAGGGCTGAAATGGCCCCCAGTGGCCCCAGCCTTAATTTCTTCCCTCCCTAGAAAAAGGCAAGAAATTCTTGAAGAAGAGGGTGGGGCCAGAGGGGGAGTGGGGATGTTAGAAGAGTTGGGGATCGAGGGAAGTGAGAGAGCCCTACTCTTGAGAAAACGGGGACAAGTAGGGAAAGAAGCTAGAAAGAAGGAGCAGGAGCAGCATGAGGTTGTCCGGGTAGCATTAGGAACTTGAGAAAAGGAATCACACGGGGAAAAGGAAAGAGGTGTCTCTGATACCTAGAGAAATCGGTGCGGTGTGGGAGAGGAGGACTGGGAAAGGGCCGGATTTCTGAAGAGGGTTAGGAAGGAGCAGAAGGAACCACGGAAAGTGGAGAAGAGCAGAACCAAAGTTAAAGGTTCCACGCTGGAGAGACCGAGCCAAGTGAGCAGGGAAGGTGGGATCTGGCTGCGTTTGGGTAGAGCAGATAAGATTACAGCGTCTACATTTGGGCCCGCGGTGAGAGAAAGGAGTAAAGGGCAAATTCTTCAGAAAGTGGAGAGTTTATGTGTTTGTGCCCCAAATCAGGGCCCGGGTGCGCAGCGACCTCTTAGCAGTCGGGCGTTTGGAAAGGGGGATTCCACTCTCTCGGTACCAAGACAAGTCCCCGGGCCGCGTGCCCCCAGACCCGATCCCTGCTCCCTTTCCTCCCCGGCCAGGCCACGCGCTCACCTGAGCTCCCTGCGCCCGCTGCGCCGCCTCCGGTCCCCGCGGGCGCTCCCGCTCCCGGCCCCCCGCCGTCGGCGGCGCACACGGAGCCGAAGACCTCGTAGGCAGGTCGTGGAGGGATAATGCCGTTGGCGGCGGCGAGCGCCAGGCCCTCGGCAGTGCCATAGAGCAGCTGTAGCTCGCGCGCCTCGTTCTCCTCCTGCGCCTGTTGCCTGCGCAGCGCCACCTGCGCCGCCATGACGCGCTGGCGCTCGGCGATGAGCGTGCACTTGGCGCACAGGCAGTCCTTCCAACGGCAGTAGCGTTTGTGGCCCTTGAGCGCTGACACCACACCGTGATTGCGGCAGCGCGCGCACTTGGGGGTCCGCGGGTACTTCTCCGCCGCCCGCAACAACAGCGGCGGCGCTCTCAGCAAGCCGCCCGCCACGCTCACCGGTAGCGACGCGGCCGCCGCCGCCGCCGCCGCCACCGACGCCACCGACGCCACGGGCGGCCCAGTCGCTGTCGCTGCCGCCGTCGCTGCGCCGGGCACGCTAGGCAGCTCGGAGCGCAGCTCCATGGCAGGACCTGGCGTAGAAGACCGTGGGAAGAAGGAAGAGACTTGCTGTGAGGCGTGCACGGTGTGTTAAGCTACAGCGTACCCTCGAGGAGATCAGGCTTAAGGAGGGAAAATTTCGGTCGCGGAAGTTTGGCTAGTGGTTGCCAAATTGCTGGAAGGAGGTACCCTCGGATCCCTCTCCTAGAGCCGAGCTCCCCCACCCTATTCCCACCAGAGCTCTTCTTATATCTGATTTATGCGCTGGGTCTAAGATTTCGTTTGAATCAGTGGTTCCTCTGGAAAAAACAAACAAACAAACAAAAAAACAACAAAAAGACATATAAAGTTTGAAAAGTCACTGGTTCAGGTGTATATAACGAGGTCGTTGAAAAGGAAAATATTATCCCCCCCCAAAGTTTAGCTTAATTGGGGTGAGATGGGTAGAGAGAAATGTTTGATGGGACTCAGCTTAGAGAAACAATTTTTGACCCAGCAGTCAGACTAGGTACCAAGAGCAAAACAAAACAAAAAAATTCAAGACGAACTGCTCAGTTTTGTGGAAAGGTGAAAAGGAGAGCGCTATCAAAGCACACAAGGCATAGACTTCAGCGGGCTGGGTCTGAAGTTTTTATGCTGGAGACAGCAGAACAGTTAGAAAAATCAGGAACAGAGAAGAATAACTCTAGGATAATAAGAGTAAAGGCTAGATAACAAAACAAACAGTTCAGGAGCAAAGTTAGGCCGTGGGGCCCCAGGGACCCATGGAAGTGTGGGGGCTACAAGTTTCATGGTGCAGGGCCTCCAGGAAATGGGAGAGACAAATGAGTGTGATGAGTTTAGTAGGCGTGGGGAGAGTTAAAGAGAAAATTAAACCGAAGAAACTTTGGATAGGCAAACACAGCCGGAAGGTTAGCTTGAGGGGTGAGGAAAACAACAAAAAACAGCTGATATGGATGTCTGGGTCCCAGGGTTCACGTGGGGGAGAGAGGTGTGCATGAGAAAACAAAAAAACACCCTGCAGGCAAAGGTCGTGGGTGGGGATGGAGTAAAACCTGTGGCACGATTTTTAGCCCTGTAGTCTGGAAGAATAGTAGGGAAGGAAAAGGTATCTTGCGAAAAGTTAGGTATTACAGGAGGGAGATCCTTTCCCTGATCGTCTCACACTGCTGGCTCTTCCCCTCCGGGTTTAGGAACAGAATCTTCAGACACGCCCTCCCCAACCTGGAATCCCCGCGGGACCCTCCTTGGGTGCAGATTCTCGAGTTCTGGTGTCGGAATTGGGTTCCTGGGACTTGGATGGCCCAGGAGACAGCACCGAGGCAGAGAAGTCGCCCCTGGAACTGGCGAGACTCCAGACTATGGAGTCTCACCTGCGCTGCCGGCCCAGAAGGCCCAAGCAGGCCCAGCCCCGAGCTTCCGCCGCGGTCTCCTCTGGGTCCCGGGGTCCCCGCCAGAGCCCAGGACCGCGTCCTGGTGTCTCCGCCCCAGTATCCTAGATCCCTTCCCTATTTGAGCTGCCTCTTCCCTCAGGCCCCTGGGGCCGCGAAGTCCCTGGGGCCGACGTGGCCCGGGCCTTGTCCACAGGGCCCGCAGGCCGGGCCGCCTCCCCTGCCCTCCCTGTGTCCCTCAACTACCTGCTTGGGCTCGGGATCCTCCTCCTCCGCTGGCGCTTCACGCACCTCCCAGCTCCGCTCGCGTTGCTGGCGCTCTTGGCCTCTTCCCCCTGCCCCCTGGTCCCTTATCAGACCACGTCACCCTCCTTCAGTCACCATGTCCGAACTTCCGGACCCCCTCTGAACGCTGCGCAGTCCAACCCTTCCGTCGGAAATCCGAGCCAGGGGATCGGTTAGGGACCGGCTGGCTGGAGACCGCGACCCGGCGCTCGCCGCGCGGCGTCCCCTCGCGGAGCGCGCGGGACGCTGCGCACAGCCGCGCCCCAGTTGCCCGGCGCAGCCAGACTCTCAATGAGCCGCTCGCCTGCTCTATTGTTGCTCCTTAGGGCTCCATTAGACAGAATTGGACAACAATGTGGCGCCTGCCATTGGCCAGGGGAGGCAGACAGCGCTCTGATTGGCCGGGCCCGCGCCCGGGGAGCCCCGCATTCTACAGTGTCCGAAAGATTCGAAACTCCAAAAGCTCCACTGAGTGCCTCCGGGAGGGGAGGGGCGCGCCAGGGAAGGAGTGGAGAAAAGTAGGCTAGGAGGAGCGTTGAAAATATCGTGACAAGTAGTTTCCGTGCACCCGAGAGCGTGTGAATTGCGCCTAATTACCGTGTCCGGTGCGCCTCTACGTAGCCGCGTGTAACCCCTCGACTTCTGCGCAGCTCTCACTGGCCGGGGGCGCTTGGCAAGGCCGAGTTTCCCAAGTGGCCCTGGTGGCCCGGGGCGGGATAGGGGCAGGTGACAATTCAATTACCGCAGTCGGGGTGGGGGTGGAACGGGGACTCGGGGGTGGGGAAGGGAGAGGGCATATGGCATAAATGCCAAGAGGATTTTTCCTGCCTCTTTCCGGCTCTGTTACGGTGTGCTCCCAAGTCCGTTTGGGGTAGTTGGAGGCTGTCGATTTGTTTTTTTCCTTCTGCCGCCTTTAAAATACAGGTTCTTCATTTTAAAATTCCTGGTATGATAGGCATCAAGAAGGGTAAGTGTGGTTTATGAGAATTTTTGTTTTTAAAGAGGAGCCGGGAGAGAATTGAGATTGCGCTTCCTGTCGGAGCCCTCGGGGTGCCTTGCGCTCCGCATCTTTCCTCTCCCCGCCCCCTAATTCCGTCCTTTTGCCCCCTCTTACTCTTTCCTCTCTTCACTTCTGCAGCATCTCTATTTCTTTTACGTGGTGGTGGGATCCTTTCTGTCAGTGTTATCTCGAATTAACAAAAAGTTTAATTTTCTTTTTTAAACGAAAGTAAAACGTGGCCTCTCTGTCTCCCCAGATCCTCTTGCTCGAAAGACGCGCCTCCGTCTGTCGGTCCTAACGGGCCTGAGACAGTATCACCACGGACCCCCAGGAGTAGTTTTAACTTTCACCTTCCTCTCCCCTACTGACGTAACGGCCTTGAGGAACAGTTCGATCTGCAGAGGAGGTAACAGGTTTTGGATTTTGTTTCCCTTTTGAATGACAACATCTGGAATTAATGCTGCAGTCCTCGGGCAGGGTCTCCTTGGATTTCTCCAACTGTGATTCTCTGTGCCCTGTCTTTTCCTCATCCCAGTGTGCCCTCACTCTCATTTTTATTCTCCCCCTTTCTCATTCCCTCAGAGTAAAGAAAATTGGTTTAACTAATGGGGAAAATGAGTTTTACGAAATGTCGTTCTCCTTCCACTCCTGACCATGCGTTTCTGTGATGTTCTTTAGAACTTTCAGGACCCCGGGGTTCTGACCCGCACCGCGCCGCCTGGGGTGCGGAGGTACTGGGAGTGCAGACTCGGCCCAGGGCACTCAGGACGCAGCCCATTCCCCCTGGCACACAACTGGCGGGCCCTGACTCTGGGGGCTGGCTACTGTGGGAGGAAGGCACCGAGACAAGCGGGGCCCCACCTCAGAGGGAGCCTTCCTCGTGTTCCTCCTGGGTGCGGAACGGGAGGCCCAAGCTGAGGGAGGGAGGAGGCGGGGGGGGGGGGGGGTTGCGGAAGAGCCTGGCCAAGAGCTTCCAGAAAACTGACCAGGCCCGAGCCCACTGAGGGCCCTCTCACCCTGACTGGAGTCTGTGATGGTAACACAAACCAGGTCCTTCGCTCTTAGGAAATTCCACTCGCTGGAGCCTGAGAATGAGTTTGGGAGAGAGCAAGGGGTCAGCTCTGCCGGTCTCCCGCGTGGAGTTGAGGTGAGGCAGTGAGTCTGGGATAACAGGTCCTGCAGGAGTGTAAAACTCAGACCCCACCTTATAACACCTTGAGGTTATAAGCTTAAGGAAATCTCTCTCTTAACTGCACCCTGGCGGGAGGATGTATGGGAGAGAGGAAGGGCTGCAGCTAGATCCCGCCGGTGCCTTCTCTCAGAGCTACATTGGGCAAAGTTTTCCAGAAATCGTTTTAAACCCCAAACAAATTGAATGATAGGAATATGCTTAGCTTTTGGACGGCGGTGGCCCAGGCACTCCTCACTTCAGGCCAGACCACTGTGGGACTCCACGACTTCAGCCGAGTGAACCTGGGGTGAACCAAGGGTTCAGCCACAAGGACTTGAGAACCCCAAGCTCTCCTACTAGTGTGTGAAGAACCTCATTTCCTTAGGAGGGAGAGAGGACACTTCCTGGAACCTAGCCCAATCAGAGGGAACCTGTCCCCTCCCAGAGCAGCCTCCTCTTTCCTTGCTCAACAGGTCCTGGGCCTACATACAACCTTTCTTCTGGTGCACCCAAGGTTGGGAGGTTGAGGTGCTCCTGTGAATCAATGTGTGTCATGGATGGGGGGAGGCGCAGTAACCACCCTGGGTGGAGGTCACTGACTCATACTGCCACAGGCCACTCTGGGGTTAGTTCCAATTGGGGCTGAGGTCCCCAAGGGGGGCAGACCAGAGGGGGTGGGTCCACAGCTGCCAGTATTGGAGAAAGCATGCCCAGACTGAGGCTGCAGGGTCCTCCTCTACCCCCTATACCTCCTATACCTCCTACACCAGAGTGTGACTTCACACGGGGACACACAACCTGCTTGCGGGGACCTCATTCTGGAGCAATCTTGGCTCCATGCTCACACCTGAGTGCAGTGACCACCCATGGGGTGCACTCACCTCTGATGCTGTCTTCCCACCCAAGAGGACACCTTCAGAAAGTCTGATTGAGATCACAGGGCTCTCATCATCATGCCCTCATCCTAGGATTTCCACTTAGTACTTGACCTTCCACTCAGACACCCACAGACTCCCTGGTCAGTTACTGGACACCTAGACCGCAGCAGATGCCCACATATGCACGTGCGCCTTCGCTTGTCCCTGAACCCTGGGCAGAAAAACCCAGACCATCGGGACAAATGAGGTGACTAGAGGGCAGAAAGCTCATCCCCACACGATCACACACACACACACACACACACACACACACACACACACACACACACACTGCCTCACAAGTCTCCTCTTAGCTCAGAATCATTTGCTGTGCTGGCTCCTGAGGGTCCCAGATGAGCTCTCCCAGCCACGAAAACCCATCTCCACCCGTGTTCGCTGCCGGCCCCAACCCCCCTAGCCCCGCCTGGGTAAGGGTGGGGTCCAAAGAGACGGCCGGGGTGGAGACCCAGGGTGAGGCTGGAGTTGGGGGCCGAGGGTACGGAAAGGGTTGGAGGTGCAGCGTGGTGGCGCTGAGTAGGAACAGGGCCGGGGGCGCTGATGGGGGACCCGAGAGGCACTGACTTTTGTGCTGTTTGCCCGCGGCCTCGGAGCAAGCAGACGCCATCTGTTTGCCGGCTGCGGCGCGTCCCGTTTAATTACCCTCCCGGCAGCCTAATAGAGATGATATTAAACTAAATCTTTCTGACATTAAAAGTAATTATCCCCAAACCAGTGGCTCCGGGACGGAACCGCCCCTCCCGTCCCCAGCCCTCCCCTGGCCGCTGCAGATTCCGTTAGTTTGGCTGAAACTCTTTACGGGGAATGGGGCGCGGAGAAAAGGCGGAAGGTGCCTTTGGGAGAAGGAGTCTATGCGGGCCGACCCGTAACGCTTGTTTCCCGCACAACCACAGACGCGCGAACACGCGTGTGGATACACTCACATCTGTACACACACAGACCACGACAACATTTTCCTCCGCATCAACTCTCGAGCCACATTAAGACTCTCAGCCGCGCGCACCCCTGGGTGGACAGAGACGCGCAGCCTGGCTTGCTGTCCCCGCCCCCGAGCCCGCTAAAATGGCCTTTTTACGGGGTCACAGTCACGGATCCGGCCTAGACCAGGGCCAGGGACCCAGGCACAGTTCTGCAGCCAGGAAGAACCTCTGCCATCCTGGCGCTAGACTTCTCGGCGCTCGTCCTGCGAGGGGCCCTGCGCCTCGCGCTTTCCCTACAGGGTCTTAAGTCGCGCCACGTTCTGCGAGGCAAGTCCTGTTATTCCACTTGACAGGTGAGACTCAGAGAGATGAGGTGACTGGTCCCTCATCTCACAAGCAATACGGGACAGAGAGAATTCGAAGCCGGGTGTACCAGGGGAGACCCCTACCCAAGGCCCAAGTTGTACACGGTTCCAGGCGCGGCTTCAGGCTGGGCGCGGCGGACGGATGGCCCTTCTCGCCCTCACCCTCTGGGGCCCGCGGGACCTGCTGGTGCGCAGCCTCTCCTCCGGCCTTTGACTCCCCAACGGGGAAATGGGCCAGGGAGTCGCCCGAAGGCGGGGGATCGAGGGCACCGGATCTGAGAGCCCGGTGGGAGCTCCAGACGCGGAGCCCCAGCGCCGGGCCGCAGCTCTCCTTCCGCTCAAGCCCGGGAGTCTGCAGGACGCGTGCGGGAGCGGCGACCGCCCAGTGTCGCTAGGCTTCCTGTCTCCACAACCTTCTGGTCGGGTGCGTCGGAGCCCGGGACCAACGCAGAGAGTAATGTTCATTGCCCAACTATTTGCTTCTATTTTTGAGCGCCTAATGTGTACCACTCCCCTGCTAAAACCGTGGGTTGTGTTGCTTGGTACTCAGTTCTTGGGGAGCTGTGATGTTCCACGTTTTAGAGACTAGTCCTCCGAGGTTCAGCGGCGGCGTAACTCGTCTGGGTTCACGGTGCTGCTGAGCGTCGAGGAAGATGGGAACCTAGATCCCACTCCCACCCAGGCATTTTCTTTCTCATCTTCATTTCCAGTCGGGTAGGATCAGACCTAGAGCCTATCGATCGGGTTCGATACCATTCAAATGATAGATCATTCACGGAAACACCAGAGATGCGGTCTTTCATTAATTTCATTCATGTTGAGCACCTGGTAAGTGCCAGACCCTGAGGCCCGAATATAAATCAGTTGTGATGGTCCCTTAAAGAGCTCGTTGACCAACTAGGGACACAGTCACCCACCAGTGACCTCACAATGAGAAACTGGGTTGAGGTGGGAGTGAGGAAAGGAGGGTCAAGGGAGACTTCCTGAAGAAAGGGATCCCTGAGGTGAGATATTAAGGTTCCCAAGTGGAAACATTATTGCTTGTTCCGATAAAACATAGAACATTTTAGAAAGTTCAGCAAAGTATATTTGGATTTTTTTTTCTGTGTATGTACCTTTACAAAAATATGCTTTTTGTTACTTGCATTTTTACATCCAAACCTGATAAACATTTTCATATTAATCAATATATCCACATAACCTTTAAAAATTGCTTAATATTTCCATGTATGGATGTACTTTATTTAGTCAATTTTCCCTTCGAGAGGTATTTTGTTTGTTTCCAATTTTTGCTACAATAAACATTATTACAATGAGCATTCTTTGTGAATTTGCCTAATTATTTCCTTAGGATAGATTCCTAGAAATAAGATTGATTGGTCAGAGTTTTTTTTTTTTTTTTTTAATGCTTTTGATAGCTACTTGTCAAATAGCCCTCAGGAAAGGTTGTGTCAAAGAACACACTCAACAGTAGTGCATCTTGCTGGTCTTTTTATTCATTGCCAATTCAGGCAAGAAAAAAAAGAATCTTTTGTCACTGTAATTTGCATATCCTATAGTTATTCCTTAGTTTTTTCTTTATGTGTTAGTCACTCATGTTTTTTTTTTAATCTGTGTATATTCTTTGCTTTTTTCTCTCTCATAAAGTTTCTCCTTTCCTTAATTTATAATAGCTGTTTATATATTAAAGACAGTGGCATCCTCTCATCTGTAACATACACTGAATTTCTCCTTTTGGGTTTTATCCAGTTTTGTTGTTATATTGAAGTTTTAAAAAGTTTTATATAACCAAATCTTTCATTTTTCTTTATAGATTTGATTTACAGTATCATACCTAAAGGTTTTTTAAAATCCAACTTTCTGAGAGCACCTATATTTCACTATTTACATTTATATCTTTAGTTCGTTTGAAATTAATTTTGGTGGAAAGTGTAAAGTAAGTTTGCAACTTAATTTTTTCCCAAATGATTAGCCAGTTATCACAGCACCACTTAATGACCCAACCTTTCCTCCACTGACCATATGCTATACACTACATTCTCAGATAGTGTTAGGTTGTTTCAACACTTCTAAGTATTAATTTACTTTTGCACCAGCCTCACTCAAACATTTAGTTCTGTAATGTTTAGGAGGGCAAGCATCTTTCTGATTCTTTTTTTTTTTTTTTTTTTAGAATTTTTAAAGCTGGTTCCAAAGAGAAAGTAAAAATTTAGAAACCCTTTGGAAATTTTATTTAACTGCCTTTAGAAATTATTTTAAGGGAGATTATATGTCTTCACAATATGAGATGTTTTCATCTAGGACACCGTGTGACTTTCATTTATTCACGACTTTTATGTCCCTTTGTAATTTTGTTATTTTGTTCCTATAGTTGTTTCTTTAGCATAATCTTTGGTATTTTATGTGTTTGTCATGAACAGAATCTTTTCACCCATCTTTTCACAACGTCTAACTGGTCATGACAGGAACATAAAGTTACTGATGATAGTATATTTATTTTGAGACTGGCCTCCTTTCTGACCCATTTTAAAGGAGTTCTCACAATTTCCCGGGCGCTGAGTTTGGAAAGACCTGGGATTCACTAGGCTGAGGAAGGAAGTGAGGCTCGATTCTGCACATAGGAAATGGTGCAAAGGCCCAAGTGATTTGCAGGCTCTCCTAGGGCTTTGAGGGCGATGTGCACCCGCAAGGTGGTCTTCTTTGGACCTTTCTTCTCATGGTCTCTGCCTCACAAGGGGGCCTTTGGAAACAGCGATTTCAGATTTCAGGAATCAGCCCCCATGGTGATGTGCCACCCAGACTGAGCACCTTCACAGCGCTGTGTGACCCTGGGCGAGTCGCCTCCGACCCGGAATCAGATTGCTCTGAGAACAGCAGCGACCAGGTCCGCGCATGTGGGGAGAGGTGAATGTGAAGAGGAAGGGCGTCAGGGCGAGGCTCTTGGGCAGGATCAGCCTCTGGGCTAGAGTGCAGTGCTGAATGGTCCTCCAATTCAGCTCCAGTGATGTGCATCAGGGGTCCCCAGCCCCATACTCTCAGCCCATAAACTCCAAGCCACCGACCAAAATAAAGATAAGAGAGGGAGATGGGGCTAGGAGGGAGAGACCTAATCCATCTGCTCGGGCCACACACACACACACACACACACACACACACACACACACACAACTTTGGCATCTTTCCCTCAAAGAGTTCTACTCTGACTTCCACCCTCCCTGACACACACCTTCTACTCCCTCTACCCCCCATTTCCTGCTGGGACTGTGCAGTCTCTTTCCAGGCTGTGTATGGTGGGTGAGTTCCAAGCTGCTTGACTGGCTCAGGGCCGGATCCCAGTTGGGCAGGAGCCCAACATGTTAACTCTCTTTCCTGGCGGGGTCCCGTGTCAGGGTGGGGAAGCTGGCTGACAAGTGGACTTTTTTTTCTTTTCTTTTTTTTTTTAACCCCAGTGGGTGGTTCATACTCCAGGCTTGCAGCGGCACAGATGCACAGTTGCCTCCTCCAGGTGCCCAGGCCAGTTACCTGGAACACTTCTACTCACCACTTAGGACCCAGCGCTCAGGATGCTCTAGTGTTGCCTGTCAAAGGCATGGTAAGCAGATGCCAACGCTGCAAGCTCTCCAAGTGCCTCCTGCATTTTGCCCTCTCTGAAACCACAAGCCACCTATCTTCAAACCCAATTCATATCAGAGGAAACCGAGGCATGGAGAGGAAGTGACTTTCCCATACAGCGAGGTGGGAGAGGGATGAGAACTGTTCTTGGTATCTGTAGAAGAGACTGGTTGGAGACTAGCAGGTGGAGTGGGGAGGCCACATTCCCTACCCTGGTTCTCAGAACTGACCCCCTAGGAATAGCTGTAGGAGGATGAAGGCAGCCCTTCCTTTGATGTTGGGAGCTTTTTTCCTTGGGGGCTTCTTCACTCCCTTCTTCACTCCCCTTTGCCCCTCAGGACTGTGCTTTCAGTGTTGGTCAGGAGTCTTCCACGATCCTTCATGTATCCTTAGCAACCTTGGTCACAGGGCCTGGCTGAGCAGGGCTGTCAGTATGAACACTGAGCTGGGGTGAAGTCCTGCATTGGTCACATTCCTTCCCATGTAAGATGGAAGTAAAAAGAATGCTTTCGTGGGGCCATTGTGAGGATTGGATAACACAGTTCATGGAAAGTCCTTTTCAGTGCCTAACATGTAGTAAACACTCAAGGTATATTGGATATTGCTATTTGTTAGCCAGTTGCTTAATGAATTCTTCTCTTTGCCTTCACTCCCAAGTGGAAAACTGTTCCTTTATTAGTATCCTTTTGCCTCTATTAGAAAAAGGACTGGGGAGCTGGGAGCTGATAATAGGAGGTGACTTCTGCTTTTGAACCATAATTTGAAAACACCCTCCAGAATCAGAATTCCGAATAGATTGTCGTGGTTCAGAGACCTTTTGGCAGGCCTGGGGTGCTCAAGGTCTCAAGGCAGACCTGGGGTGTTCAAGGTCTCAAGGTGCTCAAGAGTCCCAGAAGAGGGACTCTGGGCCATCTTCTGCCCTAAGTAGACTTGCTCACCCCCACCACCCTTTCCAGGAGCTCCATTAATCAGAACATGTTTGCTATAAAGCATAAAGTGATACTGTGCCAGTAAGAAAGGAGAGTCACAGCCCAGAGCCCACCTCCAGCTTCCCCACTCCAGCAACCCCACTGGTCTCTTCTCAGGGCCTCCACTATTTCGGGCACACCATAGCGCTGCTGGTTCCTTGTGGGACTCTGCAAAGGCAGGGGATGTGTTCTTTGCCCCATGGCACAGTACCACTTTTATACCAGAGAACAGGTTTTTCCTTTTGTGTCCATGACCTTCCATGGCATGTAAAAAAACTCATTAAAAAGCACCTCCCCCCCCTTTTTTTATATCAAGAACCTGAGGCATGTAGGTGATACTGCACAAGTTCTTCATTGATGCTTGGTGTGGTTGAAGGCAAGCCAGAATGGAGCCTTGCTCAAGTCATTTCACTGCTTTAGGTCTCAGTTGTTCCATCTGTAGAATGAGGACAGGTAGACCTGCTATATCTGGAAATGCTCTGAAATAAGGACCAAGCAGACCCAGGTAGGAAGATGATGATTTGTATGTGGGATGCTCTATTCACCTGAGACCATGGCACTCCTCTCTGGAAATATAGCAAAGTTCCTGGTCTCCAAACCTGATTTCGTCTATATGTGTTTCCATTAGACTCCCCCTGTTTAAACACAGAGAAGTTTCAGTAAGACTCTCCTTTTTGCCAACACTTCAGAAAAATACTATGCCAGTGTTACCAATGTGTGCCCAAGTATGGCAGACAACGTTTCCAAGGGCCTGAGACCTCAGCCCAGAGAGGCAGTCTTCAGGATGCCAACATTTTCTAACTCTCAGATCTTAGATTGTCAGGCTTGCATAGTGCCATTTATTACAGAATGGACTCTGGCCACAGCCCTTAGGTGGGGTTCATCTCTCCCAGAATTCTATTCAACCGCCCAAACTGGGGGCCTTCTCTAGGTCCCATGGCTCCTGGAACTCCTCTAGCGTTGACCACACTGTCCTGAAATTGGTGGACCCATCCCAGCCTGGAAATTCTGGAACAAAGGTAGAGACTGAGAATCCAGTGTTTAACAAAAAGCTTAAATGATGAATAGATGAGTCAAAACTGATGCTATCTCCATAAGGCAAAGGGCACTTAAATAGAACTTTAACTAAATGTAGGTCTAATGGGTGCCTGGATGGCTCAGTCGGTTGAGCATCTGCTTTTGGCTCAGGCCATGGTCCCTGGGTCCTGGGATGGGTCATGAGTCAGGCTCCCTGCTGGGCAGGGAGTCTGCTACTCCCTCTCCCCTTTGCCCCTCCCCCCCCGCTCATGCTCTGCCTCTCGTGCACATGTGCACTCTCTCTAATAAATAAATAAAATCTTTAAGATTTATTTATTTATTTGACAGAGAGAGATCACAAATAGGCGGATAGGCAGGCAGAGAGAGAGGAGGAAGCAGGCTCCCTGCCGAGCAGAGAGCCCGATGCGGGGCTTGATCCCAGGACCCTGAGATCATGACCTGAGCCGAAGGCAGAGGCTTTAACCCACTGAACCACCCAGGCGCCCCATAAATACAGTTCTAATGAAAATGCATGATGGAAAAAAATTTGCTTTAGAGATAGACCGGGTATGTCATATAGTAGTTATAAGACTTTGGCAAATGATTTAACCCCTCCAAGCCTCAGTTTATCAATGTATGAAGCAGGGATAGTATGTTCCATCTCATAGGGTAGTTTTGTAGTTCATTCATTCATACAACATTTACTGTGTGTGCCCTGTGCCAGGCCCAGTGGGGGCAGACCTGTCATGGTCCACAGAGGGAGGCTTCTGAACAAATAATCACAATAGGATAAATGCTCTGCCAGGGGCAAACACAGGGATTAGAAGAGGCCCCTAACCTGGCCCTGGGGATTCCATGAGGCTTTCTGGAGAGGTAGTGGAATGGAGTGGTAATAGCCTGAGCTCTGGAGCCAAAACACCTGTGTTTGAATCCTGGCTCCTTGGTTTACTAGCTGTGTGACCTTAGGCAAATTACCTCATCGCTTGTGCCTCAGTTTGCTCACCAATAAAGTGGGGATATTAATAGCTCCTACTTCACAGGGTTGTTGTGAGGAGTGAAGTACTTAGTGCCTGGCATTCAATAAACATGATATAGATGTTCACTATTTATCAAGCACCTATATACAGTGCCAGGTCTGTGTCGAAGGATAAAACAACAGATCA
This sequence comes from Procyon lotor, assembly GCA_028646535.1. Classification (NCBI taxonomy): domain Eukaryota; kingdom Metazoa; phylum Chordata; class Mammalia; order Carnivora; family Procyonidae; genus Procyon; species Procyon lotor. The sequence goes on from CM053606.1 coordinate 33,768,421, forward strand.
GATTGACACAGACTTTACCCTTGTGGGTTTATGCGTTAGGCAAAATCTGAGCTGAGTCTCAAAGCACAAATTGCCTCCTATTTAAGGAGAGTTTGAGAAGAGCAGAGGGCAGAGGATGGAATTCAGGGCTGCTGACATTTCACAGCCAAGCAGAGTAGGAAAACTGCAGAGGAGACACAGGGGGAACTTTCAGAGGAGTGGGAGAGAACTAGGGGCGTGCAGTATCCTAGAAAGTGTGTGGGGATTTTTATTTTATTCTCTCTCCTGTGGCTTAGAAGTTACAGCTTCAGCAGCTCAGGGCCGGTGCTGGGGGTGGGGCTCATTGATGGGGGGACACAGAGCAGGTGTGAACTTCGGGCTCAGATCCAGAGTGGAATCTCAGCTCTTCTCTACTAGCTGAGTGTGTGTCTCTGGACAGTGACGTTATTTCTCGGAGCCTCGGTTCCCTTAATTGTAAAATAAGGATATTAGTAGCAGCAACCTGAAGGAGTATTTATGAGGATGGCGTGGGGGCGACACTGTTCAGGCCTTACCAGGCTACTCAACAGGAATTCCTTTACCCTTTGTCTCTTCCCAGCAGCTCCGCTTGGTTTTGTTCCAGCTCCAATTAACTAACTGCTTCAGTAACCACTGGGTGCATGACTGCTATGCCAAACCCTGGGCTGGCTCTGGAAATAAACAGGTGATTATGACCTAGTCTCTGTCCTCACAATGTTCCCAGATGAGCAAGGTGTTAGAGATCGAAGTGACCAACCACACACAGACATCATTTCTTTGTTGAAACTCAGTTAACTAAGTCACAATTTCCTGTGTGCTTACTATGTACTCGTCATTTTGCTAGGCTTTGAGGATAAGAAGTGACTTAGACCCTTTGGGGGGGCTCACAGTCTGGGGTGGGGACAGGAAGAACATGCGAGCTGAGTGTTACAATTCAGAGTGGCCCAGCACTACAAGGGCAGCACAGGGCTGAAGATTCATAGCCTAACTTGGAGTGTGTGGAGGGTGTAGCAATGGTCAGGGAAACCATTTGGGAGGAAATGAAGTCTAAGCTGAAAGTGAAGGATAGAGAGGTGGTAGGATTCTGGTGGCGACAGAGGGGATAGTGTCCAAGCCAGAGGTGATACAAAGCTGATGCTTTCAGAAAACTGCAGGTGACTCAGGATGTGTATTGAGGACATGGCTGGAGGTAGATGGGAGGGGAGGTAGGGACCAGATGACTGGAGTTTTAAATGCAAGGTGAGTTTGGATTTTATTTGGAGGGCAATGGTAGTGAGCTTCTATGGGTAAGAAGGTATGAGTGTGGCATGGTGACACAGGTGTTTTAGAAAGTTCTTTCTGGCAGCTGCGTGGAGAATGGTCTCGAAGAGACTGGAGAAAGGGAGATCACTTAGGATGTGGTTTTACAGCCTGGGTGAGCGACAACAAAGGTCTGAGGGAAGAAATGCCCATGGAACAATGGATGAAGGAGCAAGGAACGGACTTTGGAGATGTCCAAGAGGTAGAAGTTACAGGATCCTTCTTAAAATCATTGCATGTGCCTAAGAATAAAAGGCTTGCTTAAAACCTGGTCCCTGACACATTGGGGAATGAGTCATTTTAGGGAGCTGAATTCTCTATGGAAATGGGGCTTTACCCATTTTTGTATCCATCAACATTTAAAAAATATTATTACTGTGATTATTTGAAATGCTTTGGTAAAAGGTCATACTTTTCTCGAAGGTAGCACTGCATTGACATAAACAGCAGGAGCTTTAGAGTCAGAGGTCTGGGCCCCAAACTCTATTCTACTCTTAATTAGCCGTGGAGCTTGGGTAAGCCATACTTCACCTCTTTGAGCCTGTTGCTTCAAAATGGGGTCAAGATCACCCATTCAACAGGGTTATTGTGGGATTACATGAGGTAATGTATGTAATGTTCTGGGCACAGTACTGGGCACAGCACATCCCAAGTGCTCGGCAAGTCTCCTCCTCCCTCCTTCCCATGATGCCCAGGCTTAGCCTCTGGACACCCATAACAGTGACACTGTGTACAAGGCTCTTTAACCTTCCCTGTAAGGCCCAGGGGAGTGCTCTTGGACTTCTTGCGTCTGCTTTTCACATTTCCTGTGTCCTCCCCCATAAACTGCCACTTGTCACTATCATCACCCACTCTCCTTTCCTTTTATAATCTTGTGAGTTTGTAGACCACATAATAGCTAATTGGTTTACATGTTAACTAATTGTTGAATGTTCATTTAATCTTCACAACCTTATCAACCAAGTACTGTAATTATCTCCATTTTATAGCCCAAAAGCAGAGGCACAGGAAGTAGAAGTGTCTTCCGGAGGCCACACTACTAGTAAGTGCAGGAGTGGCTTGGACCCAGGCAACATGGCTCCGGAGGCTATGCTCTCAGCCACACATTATGTCACCTCTCAAAATGGAGAACCACAACTGATAGTGTGTAAACTGAGTTAACAGAATGAAGACAGAAGAGCAAGTCTCTTTTATTGGTATTTCCTTTCAGACCACACTTCCAAAATACAGCAGGGAGGAGCTTTAAGGCCAGAGGCATTGTTAGGGGTCTTCTTCCAAAGCAGATTATTTGAGATGAGAGAGAAGCACTAAATGCAGAGGGAGGTTCAAGGCAAGAAAGCCCAACTGTTGTATCTCTCCCTACTGCCCCTTGGGGGTTGCAGGTTTCTTTTAGATAAAAATGTCGCTTGATGAAAAGAATGGACAGATTCAACTTCCCAAATAGTCTGATGGTGTTTGCATGATGTAAATGGTGGTTCCAAATTTTCTGGCATCAATATTGCCCACTGAGAATCTGATGAATACAGATTTCCCCTTCCAGAAAATTATATTTAAATTTTTATACACAATTGTGGGGGATGCCAAGATCCATTCTTGGATATGAAATTTAGAGATTCTTTATAGAAGAGCTGTGAATCTGAAAATCAGAGCCTAGGGCTTGAGTCCGGACTCCTGTACTGACATTCTGTGTGATTTTAGGCAAGCACTGCCCTTTGAGCCCCATGTCCAAAAATGGAATGATCATTTCTGCCCTGCTTCCCTCACTGCAGTGGGCTGTGATGATGAGTGCAGAAGGTATGGGAAACTGCAAAATGCTATCTGAATGTTATCAGGACACTGAGGTTCAGAAAGGTTACTCACCTTAAGGTCACATAGCTATGAAGTGGTAGAACCAAAGTTCAAACTGGAAGACACTAAAGTCTTTAGAGTGTGTGTATGTGTGTGTGTGTGTGAGAGAGAGAGAGAGAGAGAGAGAGAGAGACAGAGAGACAGAGAGAGAGAGAGGGAGAGGAAAAGAGAGAGAGAGAGAGAAGAAAGAGAAACTAGAGAGAGAAAAAAAGAGGAAAGGGAGGGAAATGATAAATGAGAAAGAGAGTGAGAGAGAGAGCGATCTCCTTCTAAGAATTTTTATTTTAAAGATTTTATTTATTTATTTGACAGAAAGACAGTGAGAGAGAGAACACAAGCAGGGAGAGTGGCAGAGGGAGAAGCAGCCTCCCTACGGAGCAGGGAGCCTGATGCGGGGCTCGATCCCAGGACTCTGGGATCAGGACCTAAACCAGAGGCAGATGTTCAACCAACTGAGCCACAGAGGCGCCCCCTTCTAAGAATTTTTAAAAAGATCAAATGAGACAATGCAGGTGAAAGGGTCACATAGTTTGTGAAGTGTAATGTTTATGTGATTACTACTGAACTGAATTTAGGATTCCACGTCCCATCCACCTGTGGGATCCGGGACTGGGTGGATGAGGAGCTGGGAGGGATGACAGAAGCTCATGGAGACAATGAAGACCCTGTCCTCTATCCAAATGAACAACTTCTGTGCTTTTGGGGAAATCTGTCAGAGTTCTGCAACATCTTTAAAACCCAGCGTTTTGACCAGCATACTCAGGTCAGTATGTGTAGCTTTGGGAGTAGCAATTTTAATGCAAACTTATTTTATATTTCTAATGTCACCAAATAAAACCTAAATCCTATTCTCCTACATTAAAAAAGAAAGATTCCATAAAAGATGTTCTCACCCATTCAGGCTTTGGACACTTACAATTCAGAGATGAACACCTGTGTGTCCCATAAAGCTAGTGGTGCCAAAGCATGGCAACATTGCAAACCAGAAACCTCCCCCAACCACACCTTCTTAGGGTCTGTGGGAAACTGTCAATACTTCCTTAAACCTTCAAACTAATCCTCCAAACATACAACTGATAATCCAAGAAACACAGAGGAATGAACTAGAATGGAAGTGAGGATGACAAAGAGTCCTGGAACTTCACTGTAGACAGCTGGGCATAAGAACACTGAGCCCACGTTCGGATTGACTCACTGCATCTGGTAGCTGGGATGTAAAGCCCAAGGAAGTTTAAGGGCAGGAGGAAGAATTGGCCAAGGACGTTGCTATTTCTGAAGTTACCGAATAACTTCTCCTCTTGTGATAGCAAGTTACTTGATGTTTTTCTTGGAACCTAACTTTATGCAAGTCCCACTTTAATGTTGTGCTTATAAGAAAAAGTCCAAACTGTCTTGGCCCCTGGTTCTGGAACTCAGTAGACCAGAATGACGTCAGTGAACAATAACAATTAGCGGAGGCCTTTCCTGGCAATGGGGGTCTATAGGATAGGATTTCATGAGACTGAACTAGGAGAATCTCTCAAGGCAGGGTTGATAAAGGGTGTGTAAACTTGGTACACGTTCAAGAAGCATTTAATAGCTTTTATGAAATCAGTTTCAGAGTAAAGCCTATATCACTGGAATACAGAAGTGAAGCTGAAAGGGCAGAACAATATGATGAAGTCAAACCCAAATCAGATGGAACAGGTTAACCATGAAAGTAAATTCAGAGTCTTGTCTCTCCAACTCCCACCGACACTCCTGCTGCTGTTTCTGAGTATGGCCTGGGTTCAGAGCTATAGCTTCTGCATGGCAGCTAAGGTCTACCTGGAAAAAGAAAAGTCGGTGCCCTAGTGCATCTGTAGCATTGGAAATGACTGTCTTTGGGGCCACCAGGTTAGGAAGGTAGGTGTGGACCAAAAAAAAAAAAAAGGAAGGTAGGAGTGGAGCTGGAGAGGAAGTGTGCAGGTTTGCAGGTTGAACTCCCCTATAGTGGGTCTCTTTTCCTTTCAGCCTCCCTGGGAGACCTCTGGAGCTGGAGAAGGCCTGACCCTAAGGAGATGTAGCACTATCTCTTAGGAATACATCTCTTATGAGAGAGTGTTCAAGGGAGGTCCGACACAGGAGGAGTTTTCCTGGCCAATATCCACTTGTAGGCAGAGGGAAAATGACCAGCCACATCTTAGGCTTCAGTGAGAGTCTTCTGAGAACCCCTGGAACTGGGCCAGGGGAAAAACCCAGCACTTAGACTGTACTTTGGACAAATACAAAATGTCAAAATCAGAATCCCAAACCCTGGGATAGAGACTATAATTGACATAAAAACAGATATGGAGAAACATTCCAAGACTAAAAAGAAATCATTGGCTCGGAAGGCATAACAGTGCTTCCATGAACTAAACTTCAAACCCCAGATTCACAGATTAACAAAAATCCACATTTACTAAATCATTCCCAAATTATTACATGTACCTTCAGGCAACACGTGTCTTCTGAGCTGAGCCCCCAAGTCTGTTCTCTTAAATATCTGAGGTCAGAATTTTCAGCCATAGGATGAGATCTCTTTCATTTGAAATGGGAATCTAGTATCTAATACTGAAATGTTAAGAGAATGAAATAGTGGACAAGGTTTTACAGCAGGGCTCAGAGTCCACGGGGTGGCTGGTCAGATTTTGGTGATAGGCCAGGTACTTAAAAATACCATGTAACAAGGTCCCAACACAAAATGGAGCAGAGGGAGAGAAAAGCAGGAGAGAATTATGTTTGGTGTACACTGATGGACCAGCAATTTGGGAGCTGGTATCCATGAGGTTCTAACTGCCCAAATGAAAACCTAACAGCAGCTTCTTGCGGCTGGACCAGATACCAAAGTCCTGGTACTGATCCTCTTTACACTATCTCAGCATTCACATAATGTGCTTTAACAGTTTTCCATGCTGCACTGTAATAGCAGATAACTCCTAGATGGAACCCGGAGACCCAAGGCAGCTGCAATAAATAAGTATCTTGCATATATGTCAAATGCAGTCCTCAAACACAAACTTAAATCTTAGTAAAGAAGTCAGAAAGTACCAACAAAAATGATATGCTTTTTTTCCTACAACAATGTTTAATCTCCATGCTGAGAAGTCCCAGTTGACTTTTTTCCCCCATGCCTTTTAAAATTAGGTGACAAAGTAGAAATCCAGTCATGAAAATAAAAAGGCAGAGGTGTATGAGCTCTGGCTCAATGAGACATATCAAATACATAGCATCCTGGTGTCACAGGGCAGACAGAACTGTCTGAGACAGTGTGGGGAAACAATGGGCACTGGAGAGGTAAAAATTCTACTTCGTGGTCACTCACACTTGAACAGTGCATTAGTCATTGAACAAGGGCGAGGTGAAGGGGATAAAGGAGGGCTGCAGAGTTGTAATTCTCTATGAGGGTTGGGAACATATACTCGTGGATGGGAAATTTTAAGTAGCTATGTTTATTATTACTTTTTTCCAGCAATCTTGCAAGAGGCAGAAGTGTGACATTGAGTTGAGTGAGACGAGCGTGTAGGTGGGTTGGCGAGGAGCCCTTCTCTTGACGCAGGCCTCTGGCTTGTCAAGGAATGGCTGGTTCCACTGCTGGGCCATGTTTACTCTTTTGCTTCAAGGAAAAGGGTTTCTTGAGGGAACAACTTTACCTCCAATAATGATTTATTTGGGTCCAGCTGGGTTACCTAAAAAGAAAGAGAACATATTTAAAAGATTGGAACAACCGCTCTCTTCTCCATGGGGCTTTCAGGTCCTACTTGTGCACACTGATTCTCAGCCTGCTAGGCAGTGGCCTGAGCATTTCCAAATCTATTATCTTATTTGATGCTCACAATAAACCTGTGACATAGGTGGTGCTATTTCCATCTTAGAACCGATGGAACCAGGGCTCAGAGAGGTCACATCTCACAGATTGGTGGAAGAACTAGCATGTGACCACAGGCAGGCGCAGCTTCAGGAGACTGGACCTCTTCCTGGCAGGTGGGAGGTCTGTGTTCCTGCACAGCACAGCTTGGCCCATAGAACAGGTGCCCTCTAGGAAAGGGTACTGGCTAAACAACTGATTAGCATTCTTGGGGACCTCTGCTTGGTTTACTCCTGACAGCATGGAGGGACAATAAATCTTGTAACACTGAAAAAATAAAATAAACATTTTTGGGAAAAAAAAATAAAATATCTCCTCAGGTCAGAAAAGAGCTAAGTCTTTGGGGCTAATCTTCTGGCTAAACCTTCCCGTAGTAAACTAAACCATGCCTACTCTACCATGCCCAAAGATGGATATCCTCCACTGAGGAGAGTCTCCCTAGGATGGTATATCACAGTCTCCTTGTTGGTGGGGTGGGAGGATATTTAGTTTGAAAAAAAAAAAAGAATCAATGCCATAATAAGACTTTATATTTTAGAAATTAAAAAATCATCATTTAGTCATATGAACTATAGAGAGTAAAGCTAGACAAAATCTTGGCTCAGTTGGGAAATGCTAGTCACATAGGAATCCTAAAGTAGCTTTATGACCTCCTAGGCCAGGGGCAGGGATGGGGGATTTATGAATCTAAGAGTGAGAGGAAGAAACAGAGGTATCTTATTTATCAGAATGGAGCAAGAATTTTAAAAAGTTGAGAAATAGTAGTTTAGTGGAAGTGACAGTGGGCTTTGGAACCAGAAAGATTCCAGTTTAAATCACAGCTGTGCTGGCTATTAGCTTTGTGGCTTTGGAGTTAATATCAACCATGCAGGACTGATGTGGGGATTAAAAAAGAAAAAATATATAATTAGCACAGTGTCCAGCACAGAGCAGGTGTTTAATGATGGCTACTGTGTATGTGAATAACTAAGGATGGACACAGATAAATGGACAGGTCTGAGTGTGTGTGATGGGAGGCTGGGTAGTCTGCCATGGGTGATACAGAGGCTCTGGTCCTGTGGTCCACAGACAATACAGCATCTGAGGCTGGCAATCTTGTCCCCTGCTCAACTCATGCCACACCTGTTGAGACGGCTCTGCTGTCTTCTCCTAGTCAAGGGGGATGAGGGCCCTGGGAGGCCTAGTGTCACAAGCAGGCTGGAGAGCTGAAGGAGGAACACTATCTTCGACTGTATCCAGATGGAAAGCTGGTATGCCCAGGAGGGTCATTAGGGAGACACATCAACCTCAAGAATCCTTTCTGCTTACAAGGAACCCAGAGCAAAGCGGCCCTACTGATATCTCTTGGGTTCTGGGCAGATGGGCAGGCAAGGCGGTGGGGAGGGCCCAGCCTGCTGTCTGTCTTCCAATGCACGGGGGGGGGGGGCGGGGTGGTGCGCAAGCTGCTGGCAAACGTTTACCCACTTCCCCAATTAACATACAATATTACGCTGTCTCTTGTCAACAGAGCCTCTGCTTCAGACTTGTTGGTATTTTCTGTCCAGCTGCTTCCGCTATTGTTCTTAATTAACATGCTAGAGCTCTTCCGGCATCTTGTACTTTGTTATTTGTGGTTTGTAAATATGATGTTTGTTGGGAGAAACCATGATCATACTAGTGCCAGAGCCTGTGCATACCAGCAGAAATGCTATGGAGCAAAACAGGCTGGGAGGCCAGAGCCTCAGGCCCAAATTGCACCCTGCCTTAGCTGTCAACACACCAGGTTAGAGGTTCAGGAAACTGTGTCCCAGGAAAGTTAAGTGATTTTCTCTGTCACTTTGGGTGAGACAGCTGGGACTTGAAAAGGAGGAGACTAAGATTTCTTAAACACCTATTATATGCCAGGGACTTCATGTTATTTCATTTAATTCCTGTAACAACCATGCAAGAAAGGTAGAGATGGCAAAATTGAGGCTCAGAGTGGCTGCCACTTGTTTTAAGGCCATGTGGTCAGTAAGGGTCTGCCCAAACAGTATAATGGTTAAAAAGACTGAAACAAACTTAAATTCGAATTCCTGTTCTCACTTTACTACCTAGAGACCTTAAAGTTCTACAACCAGAGGGCATAGGTTTTCTCATCTCTATGATGAGAATAACCAGTTTCGCCTTCACAGGTTGGTGTGACGGTTAAATGGAGTGTTGGCAAAGCTTCTGGTACAGTGCCCAAACCCGAACATGCTCAGTCAGTGGTAGCCATTACTGGCTGGAATGTTGCCTTGGAGAGGGATCCTGGGCTCACTTCAAAGCTGGAGCTCTTTTCCTGAAGCCTCCTGGAGCACAGGCCTGCACCAGGCTGCCTTTCTTATTTCTGCCCTGCTGCCCTGCTAGGGTAATGCCTCAGGAACTAGAGACGCCCTTGGGTTTCCGTGAGGCTATGCTAAACTACTTCACAGCAAACAATGCTGTTTGGGGGCAGTTCCTTCCAGTACCCCAGATCAGAAGCAACTGTTTTCTTCTTAGGAGGTCATTTTAGATAGGAATTTCAAAATGAACAAGGACAACCTCTGCTTCCATTCTTTATTGCCTGGCATGGACAAAAAGGCCATAGGGGAACCTAGGGGAATGAGGCTCTCCCCTGCAAGACAGGTGGCCATGCTGTGGAATCATCCTGCAGTGCTCTGGGTCCCATTCAAGGGGGAACTGAGAAGTGGTGGTGATGGCTGCCACTACAGGGAAAGGTGTATCTGAAGGACTGCCAAGTAGATCAGACATGTTAAATGCAGCAGCAGCAGGCAGGGCTGGGACTAGTGAAGCAAAATCGCAGGAACACAGAATTCAGCTGGCCAGAAAAAACTCTTGAAGCTGCTGGTGTGCTGCTGTGCTATTTTCTTCTTCCTCCTTCTGTTCTGTTTTCTTCTTGTTCTTCCTAGCCATCATTAGAGCAGCAGCTATCATTTATTGAGTACCTACTATGTAGCTGGAACTATGCTAGGTACTTTATACATAGTAGTCTAGACCTCAAAAAAGCCAAATGAAGTAGGTATGATTACTGCCATTTTATAGTTGAAGGTATCATGGGTTATCATATCAAGGTGCAGACAGATTAAGATTTCACACTCAAGTCTGACTCCAGAGCTCATGCTAAACAGAATGCTCCTGGCTAACATGTCAGCGGGCTGCCTTGTGGCAATGGGGAAGGAGGGAGGGGTGGGGGTAGTGAGTGCATTCTCTCTTGTCCCTAGAAGCATTTAAATAAGGGCATATTTGAGAAGATCATGACGATAACGGTAACGGCTAACATATAGTCAGCATTTATTTTTGTACTAGGCATATGCCAAGGACTTTATATTTATAAAATAATTTAATCTGCATAATAACCTTCTGAGGTTGGTACAATTATTATTCCCATTTTACAGATGAGAAAACTGATCCATGGAACACATTAAGTAACTTGCCCAAGGTCTCAAAGCTATTCAAGACAGAGCCAGGATGTGAATCTATATGTTGGAATCTATATGTTGAACTGCTAGAATATTCAGCCAGGGGTGTGGCTAAGAGTAGATCCACTCAGAGAAAAAAGCTGGATGAGATGACCCTGAGGTTGTTTCTAACCAAGCTTCTAAGTTATAAGATCTTCATTTTAAGAATGGCAAAAGATCAAGGGTCAGGAAAAAAAAAATCCTGAAATGTTTATAAAATACGAATACAAAAACCCAATCTTAGCTTGTGTTCTGCCATTTACCTGGGACTTTACTGAATTATTGACTCTCTAAATCAACAGAGAAACCCACCCTTTGGGACTCCTCAGGAGAGGAGGAGCATTGTCGGATAAGAGACTTTGTCTATGTTAGAAAAGAAGGGTCAATCACCTTGACATTTTATTCATTATACTTAGGGAAACTGAATTCTCTTATTAAATTAATACCTTAGCAGTTTGGTTTTGTGAAACTTATGTTAGCAAAAATGGGACAAATGGAGCTATTCTTTCCAAGATCAATTTTCTCAGCAGTTTGAACTTTCATATACATCTTATTTCTATTATTTTCTTGGGCTTCAATTCTTTTTTAAAAAAGTCTAACATTGTTGCTGAGAAAAATGTGAATCAGTGTGACAGAATCTCATCCTAGGCCATACCAAATAGAGTCCCAGAATGTTAGGGCAAGAAAATTCCTTAAATGCCAAAAGTCCAATCCCTTCATTTCACGGGTTCCCCTCCTCAGGATCACAGAGGTCAAGTGATTTGGCCCAGGTCACACAGTTAAAAGGCAGATGTAGTACTCTTATCCCAGAGTTTTTGACTTCCATTTTGGGTTTTTTTTCTAGTCACATCATTCTGCTTCTCACTTGAAAAAAAATACCTGAGCATAAATATACTACTACTACAAGGCTGGGAACTACCTGAGAGCAGGAGCTGAGTGATACTAAAAACAATACTAGCAGCAATATATGTATGCATAGTACTTTATAGTTTACAACATATTTATACAAATGTTAACTCACAGTCCAATAGCATAGATATTATTCAGTCCTTGTTATTTTACTTAATTTTGCTGAAGTAATGCTTTTATTTTGAAATTGAATAAAGGTTAAGTTTGGATCTAATATTTTCACATTTAGGAAAAAATGCTAGGTTCAACAAATGGTGCTGGAACAATTAAACACAGATATGCAAAGAAAAAAAAATCGATCTAGATGCAGACCTTACACCCTCTCCAAAAATTAACTCAAAATGTATTATAGACTTAAAGGTAAAACACAAAACTATAAAATTCCTAGAAGATAACATAGGACAAAACCTAGATGACCTTGGGAATGGCTTTGATTTTTTAGATACAACACCAAAAGCACAATCCACAAAAGAAATAATTGATAAAGCTGGACTTCATTAAAATTAAAAACTTCTGCAAAACACACTGTCAAAAGAATAAGAAGACAAGCCATAGACAGGGGAAAAATATTTGCAAAAGACATATCTGATAAAGAAGGATTATCCAAAATATACAAAGAATTCTAAAACTCAACAATAAGAAAATGAACAATCCAATTAAAAAATGGGCCAAAGAGGGGTGCCTGGGTGGCTCAGTGGGTTAAAGCCTCTGCCTTCGGCTCAGGTCAGGATCTCAGGGATCGAGCTCCACATCAGGCTCTCTGCTCAGCGGAGAGCCTGCTTCCCCCTCTCTCTCTCTGCCTGCCTCTCTGCCTACTTGTGATCTTTCTCTCTCTCTCTGTCAAATAAATAAATAAAATCTTAAAAAAAAAATGGGCCAAAGACCTTAAAGATACCTCATCAAAAAAGAGCTACTACAGACGGCAAATAAATAAATAGAAGATGCTCCATCACATCATATGTTATCAGGGAAATGCAAATTTAAATGAAGTACCACTACATGCCCATTAGAATGGCCAACTTCTAGAATACTGAAAACACCAAATGCTGGCTGAGGACATGGAGAAACAGGAACTCTCATTCATTGCTGGTGGGAGGGCAAAATGGCACAGTACTTTGGAAGATAGTTAGGTGGTTTCTTATAAAACTAACCCTATTCTTACTATATAATCCAGTAATCATACTCCTTGGTATTAACCCAAAGGTGCTGAAAACTTATGTCCACACAAAAATCTGCACCCAGGTGTTTATAGCATCTTTATTCATGATTGCTCAAAACTTAGAAGTATGCAAGATGTCTTTCAGTAGGTAAACAGATAAATTGTGGTGCCTCCACACAATGGAATATTATCCAATACTAAAAATTGAGCTATTAAGCCATGAAAAAACATGGAGGAATCTTAATGCTAAATGAAAGAAGTCAATCTGAAAAGGCTACATACTGTATGATTCCAACTATATGACATTCTGGAAAAGACGAAACTATGGAGACAGTAGAAAGATCACTAGTTCCAGGGGTTGGAATGGGGAGAGGGATGAGTAGGCAGAGCACAGAGGATTTTTAGGGCAGTAAAAATACTTTGTGTGATACTATAATGATGGTTATATGTCATTATACATTTGTCCAAACCAGTAGAATGTAACAGTAAGCCCTAATATAAACTACAAGCTCTGAGTGATAATGATGTGTCAATGTAGGTTCACCAGTTGTAACATATGTACCACTCTGGTGAGGGATGCTGACAACAGGGAATGTTGATAATGGGGGGGGGGGGGCGCTATACATGTAAGGGAGTATATGGGAACTCTGTACTTTCTGCTCAATTTTGCTGTGAGCCCGTGTACTTCAAAAATATGAAGTCTTTAAAAAACATGCTCGGTTGCATTTTTTTGAATATTCCCAAGGTATTTTAACAGCTTATGAGAGAAATGCCCTGCAGTAGTACTTGGAAATCATGCTTTGGGAATTAGCCACACTCTAGATTAGGATAAGAGATCTAGAGATTGTGTTTGCCTATGATAGTATAAACAGTAGAGGCAGAACCAGAACCCAAGCCTTCTGATTAGTCTCCTAACATTTTCCATTATAACTCCCCCACCTCCTTCAGTGGCTTAATTGTGTTCTTTCTCACTCCATGAATTACAGCCTTAAGTTTCAGTGTGTGGAACTGGGAAGCAATAGACCACCAGTGGTTTCTCAATGTATTCTTGCTTTTAGAGTAAAATTTGCATTTCAGAAAATTCCAGCATCTCCAAGGGGAGAAAAGCTCTGTTCTCATATTTTCTGTAGTATTTGCTGCTCCTCTATGGGCTACCAGCACCCCCACTTTTTAGACTGTGCTGTGTGCTGGCAGCACTGCAAGTGGAGGAAGCCTTGTAGAGTGGAGCAGCCCTTGGCTACACTGGTGGAAAATTTATAATCTTTTTGTAGCTCACACAGAGAGCAAACACTAGAATCTCACCGATACTCCTTCTTCCTCCTTTTCCCTCCTACAGAGGCAAATGATAACTAGATCCCATCATCTAGAATAGACAGACAGACCACGAAGCCTCTGTAAGCACTCATTCACCTTTCAGCTCTCAGCAAGGTCTCCCTCCTCCATAGTCTTTTGTACTGACGGCTAAAGTATATGTTACTTAATGCTGTCAGGATAGAAAGGGCCAGAAGTATAGGTTCTAGTTCTGGCTCTAGTGGTGCAAACTTTGGATAAGTCACTTTTCTTTTCTGCACTTTAATTTTTGCATTTTTAAAAATGTGGGAGTTAATGATTCAGTGGGGTCAACTGGACTGTGGTTGGGGTCTGGAAATAGAAACACTTGGGTTCAAATTCGAGCTATTGGCCATGTCAGTAAGATGCTTAGAACTCTAGCTTCCCTCTCTACTGGGTGAAAGGGTTGCTGTAGGGATTAAAATAGCCAACACAGAGCCTCACACATGGCAACTCTTATGATTCAATGTCTTATTTATGTCTCAGTAGATGTCATTTGTATGGTGTGAGCTCCCCAATGACCTAGGGAGAGAGACTTGGGTTGGATTCCATTGCTAAAACCTCCTAACTCTCTGATGACCGTGGATAAGTTACTTAATTTTCTGGTTCATTGTCTATTTATAATATTGAGACATTTTTGCTATCCAGAGTTGCTGTGAAGATTTAATAAGATGAAGCTTACAACTATGAAGCATTTCATACTCACGCTTCCACACAGAGGGACTCTGGGCTGCTCTCCCCATCTTTCACACAGGGTAAGATGAAGACATATCTGGTTTGGTGAGTGTGGGTGAAACACCTAAGCTCAACCCCCTCCTTTGCCTTTTCTGGAGTCAAACCTGCTTCTCCAGTTTTAGACCAAGGACATTGTGGGCAAGTTTGTCAAATTTAGGGGCAAAGAATATATCAATAAGCCCCTTGACTACAGATCCCAAACCACAATCTCTGATCAACTTTCTCAGTAACAAATATGGTATCAGTACTCCCGGAGTCCTATATCTGTCTCTCAGTTGGTCTTATGTCTTTCAATTAGTCTTGAGCAAGTTAAGTGAAGGGATATTATTTAAATGACACTTAAAACCCTAAATACCCCCACAGCACTAAACAAATGCTTAACAATTATGATTTCATATAACTTGATGTAAGAGCCACAACTCTTTTTTTTCTCAAAGTTTATTCAGCCTTGATTAGAAGATGAGAATCACCTAGTAAGGGCATTATTCAATTCTAAATACATTTCCCGCCCATAAAGCCACAACAAGGCTTGTTCTTGAAGACATGCTTCTTTAAACAAGTTATCTGAACACAAAATGAATGTGCTCACAAACTTCCTTCTGAAGAATGTATACATAACAATGTATTGTTTTACAGCTCTCACACCACTTTCACATATTTTATCTAAATCCCAGAGCTATTCTAAGAGATTGGACTAATTTATTCTCATTTTAACAGATGAGAACACCAAAGCTCAAATAAGGACAAGGACATTACTTATGGTCATGTAACTAGAAATTGGTGGAGCTCACATTTGAACCCCCATCTTCTCACTTCAAATCCTGAGCTCTTTCTACCTTAGGAGGCAGCACAAAGGCTGCTTATATAAGTTCCCAAATTACATTGAAGCTGAATATATATATTCATATATATATGAATTTTTGATTCTGTTCAAAATTAGCATTTGCTTTGAGCATGGGAGAACTAATCTTTTTTAAAAAATGATTATTTATTTTGGGGAGAGAGTGAGAGCGAGAGCAGGGGGTGAGGGATAGAGGGAAAGAGAGAGAGAGAAAATCTCAAGCAGACTCTCCGTTGAGTCCACTACGTGGGGAGCCCACAACCCTAAGATCATGACCTCAGCTGAAATCAAGAGGTGGATTGCTTAACCAACTGCGCCACCCGGGCTCCCACAACTAATCCTTTTGGTATGCTAGGAGTAATCCATTCTGTTAATCACTGAATTAAAAAAATCCATATTATATACCACAAGTTTAAAAAATAATCATTAATGTCATCATTACCAAAAAAGTTACCAGTTATTTGGTATTTTATAAGTGCCACATGCTATACTAGTTGTTCTACATATTATCTAATTAAATTGTTGGAACAATCCTATGAGATAAGTACTCCTATTATTCCCATTTTATAGATGAATTCTCTGAGGTCAAAAGTGGTTACGGGATTTGCCCAGGATCACACAGAAAAGATAAGGCTAGAATTTACACCCAGGTTTGTGAACTTCTAGACTATATTTGATGCATCCCTCTTCATTGCCTCTTAACGTCTGATCCTACTTCTAAACAGGCTACAGTTAATGTTCCCTTGAGCATAAAAAATGCATGCACTCTGCAGCTGTATCATAGCCATGTCCCTGTTGTGGTATGAACTTTGTTGTTCCCCAGAGGAACAGAGGCTATCTTTTACTACGGCCAACTTGGTCCTAATAGCTAATTGTCCATATGCTTTAAATACCTCCTGATGAGGTGGGAATCCCTGAAGAGGCCAGTTATACCCACAAAGTATCAGAGGGAGAGCTTAAGAACTGATCTGCTGGTCATATGCTGGTCAGGGTGTGAAAAGGCATTGGTAACTATGAAGTCTTTTGCAAACATAAGGAATTCCTCCTCCTCCCCCTCCCTCTCCTCAAGCACAGCAATGCCAGTTTTAACTCCAGCAACTTCTCCTCTACATTTGCTGTAGGTGGTAATGAAACCCCAAAAGGAACTTTCAATCTGGAAGGGTCCCACTATGTGACTATTTGCATCCCAGCTTCCTGTGTAGTTTCTGGACCAATGTGTCTCCTTGGATCATAGGAAAGAAGGAAGCAGCACTGGGGTAAGAGTTTCTAGAAAATAATGACAGATGCTCCTCTTTTCATTACTAAACTGTGGTAGAGTAACTGGTGTGCTACAGAGTGAGACTGGATGGGCTTCTACAGTTGTGAAGAACAGGGTCCTACAAGACATTTTCTTTCCTTGACTTTTTTTTTTTAGATGGGAAGAAGGGAGAAGGAAAGAAAAGTTAAAGGAAGAACAAAGGGAGAGAAGACCAAAGTGGCAAAGGAATAAAAATTATATCTTGTAGGCTGCCCTCTATCTGTTCTTTGTTTTATCACATTATAATAATGGTGACAGTTCACCATTTCCTGGGAGCTTACTAGGTGCTAATTGTTCTAAGTAGTTCACAAGCACTACACAACCCTGTGAGAGACGTGCTGTTACCTCCATTTTAAAAATAAGAAATAGAAGCTCAGAGAAATTATATAACCTGGCTAAGACTGCATACGCAGGAAGTGGCAGAACAAGGATCTGAAACTAGGTCTGGCTCCAAAGTCTGTGTTCTTAATCACCAGACCAGATAATATTAGTATTGTAGTCATACACTAGACTATTCTAAGTCTCTTTCTTAGAAGGACCATCGTCTTCATGTAACTGAAGCACATTATCTCCCCAAAACAAAGTGTATTACTATGTCAGGCATTTGGACAAATTTCTAGCTCCTCAATTATCACAAACCCAGTGACTGTTAGAACTGGAAGGGATTTTTATTATTTATTTATTTTTAAAATTTTTATTTATTTGAGAGAGAGAGAGCACAAACACATGAAGGGAGAGGGGGAGGGAGAAGCAGATTCCCTACTAAGTGGGGAGCCCAATATAGGGCTCAATCCCAGGACCCAGAGATCATGACCTGAGCCCAAGGCAGACACTTAACTGAATGAGTCACCCAGGTACCCCTGGGGGGGGGGATTTTTAAAGATTATCTCTGTAATAGATGGTGACAGAAAAATCCAGTGAGGGAAGAGAACTTACCATAGATCACTTAGCATTCATGGCAGATATGGGACCAAATCTAGATTCTTCATTCCCAGCCCGCGCCTTTAGATAGGATTTTTAATGAGAACACCAACTCTAAGTGTTGCTAATGTCAAAATGGCCTCAACTGTGGCATACTGTGAGGGAAACCCTGAATACCAAATGAAAGATGTGACCCTCTCCTTGCATTTGTATCATTGATAGTGGCTTTGGTCACTACACTATTAAATGACAGTATTAGGGGGGAAAGCCCAGCGAGAACAGAGGCTTCTGTCAAAATGGGTAGCATGGGGGTGGGAAGGAAAGCCTCTTTAGTCTAGAAACAGAAGATCCAAGGGTGCAGAGTAAATGTAAAAAGCAGAAAAAGAGTAAAAGAATAGCATAAAAAAATGAGAACAGGCATGTGTCTTCATTCTGGGAAGAGAGTTCCCAAGATTCATCCCTCTTGGGCCCTGGAAGACATGATTTCAAGTAAATAAAAGGAGTCCTACTTTATAGAATGGTTCACAAGCTCACTGTCCCTGAAGGCTTAATAAATGCGGGTACAGGCAAATTCATGAATGAGGATTCTATGGTGTGGCAAGAGAAATCTATGCAGATTAGCCCCAGTGGTGTGCCAGGATGCCAGCCTCCTCATCCCTTAGGGCAACTAGGATCCTCAGAGCTGGGTTGCCTCTAACCCTGAGCAGCTTAGTGTGGTTACTCCAATGAGGCACACAAACATTTTCAATGTGTGCAGTGATTTGTAAAAGGCTGGAAGGACTGGTCGGGGACATGCCTCATTTTCAGGGCTGATATGATGGAAAGCAGCCAGGTCCTTATATAAACAGTTCCTAGGATGCCTCTGATAAAAGATTGGTCTATAATGCTAACACTGTTTGGAGAGAAACCCATTAACTGGTCAGGTTCAGAACTGTTACCTCAGCGTAAAAACCTTCTGAAAAACCCTAATTATTGTTTGCCTGAAAGTTTTGCCACTAGGCCTTTAAGTGCCAATTAGGGAGGCAGTAAGAAAAAGCACTGGTAGGTTTTGAATTCTAGTTCTGCACGTATGCTTTTGAGCAAGTCATTTAACCTCCAGAAGACCCAAATTTTTCATCTGCAAGCTGGTGACATCACCCAACAACAAATAGGTTCTAGTGGACCATCTCCCTCTTTTCCTCTGGGTCTCTCTTTCACCCTATCACTTGAGAGAGTTGAACAAAATGTCTGATTCTGCCTCTCTTCTACTTAAAATTCTACATGATTCCTTACCACAACAGGATAGTCCCCTTTTGCTTTGGCCTCATTTTCCCAATTTGTAAATGGATGGTGTTTCTGGCAAGGCTTATAGCACATTCATAATGGAAGACATGGCTGGGAAGACAGTTTGGAGATAGATCATGAAGGGTTTGAATGTCTTATTAGGTTTATTTTAAGTTTAAAAAAAAAAACAAAACAAACTTTTCTCCCTGGCTTCAGAAGGATCTGGAGTGGCATGCTTGGCGTGCTCTTCAGGCAGAGTGGCTGGGGGAAAGTGAGCATTTTGAATGCATTTTAGTACTCAGGCAGAGCCATGTGAGCTGGTATGTGCGTAACGCTGCACGCAAACGCCGCTCAAGAGCTGGAGCTTTGAACAGGAGTTAAAAGAGTTGAGTCCCTAACGACATACAAAAGACTTGCCGGTGTGATTTATTCTGATGTATTTACTTATCCAATTACCAAAACAGCAGGAGATCATTAAATTTTCTAGTTACCAGATGCAGCACGTTCAATATCTTAAATGTTACCAAGGCTCTCTCTGAGCTATTTTGATATTACATTTCATCTGCCCAAAAGCTTATGAAACTGGAAGGCAAGAATCATGAACAGAACAGGTGTTTTCTTTGAAGATTGGTCCAGCAGGCACCTGTACAATACCAAACTTACACCAGAAACTCCCAGACTCTTTCCTGGACAAGGAAAAGTACCATGGAGACATGAAAGTATTCGGGAGAGAAGATGCTAAGGAAGTACTAGAAGGTGGCTTGGGATCTGCATTTTACCCAGCCAGACTTTCTTCATGCTCATTTCCTGTCAGTTCAGTCCTCATGTCCACAGACGGTCAGGGCTCAGAGTAGAGGAGGAGAGAAGGGAATAAGCACCCTTTGAGAGACTGCAAACCTGGCCCCTAACTCCAGCACACAGCTTCTAATGTGATCTTGGGCAAGTCACTTTTCCTCCTCTGAGTTTCCTTCTGTTAAATAAGGATGTTGCATCTGGTGCACCACTTAGATACCTGCTAGGGGCGTCTACACAGCTTGTCTTCCTCTGCACTGTACACGAATGTCTCCTGCATGATACTGAGAAACTTAAACACAGGAAATGTGTGTTTCCCCTATTTCCAGCTTCCAGCAAAGAACCTGGTGCATTATATGCTTTTAATAAATGCTTGCTGAGTAAATTATTAAACCAGAGATGTACAACATGGAACACTGAAAAATACAGACCAAGACTCTATTAACAGCATTTGTAAAGTTAGGTAGTAAAATAGATATTTATTCTTATTTCTTTTGAAAAAAAAAATCATCAAATAAGTGACATTTGGGCCTAAGTGTTTTGAAAGGATGGCGGTGGCTTGGCCCTAATACTCTTTCTCTAAATACTATCCCCTCACAGACCTTATGCTCTAACCAATTAGAGCAGTTTGTTATTCCCCAAATAAGTTTGGTGCTTCTCCTCTCTGAACTTTTGCTTATGTTGTTTCCTCTACTGTACTGTCCTTCCTCTCTAGTTCCGTCTGTTGAAACTTGTATGTCCTCAAGGCTCATCTCAAATGCTACTTCATCTACAAATCCAGGCCTAAGTGACAGAGCCTAAATTAACCCCATTCTTTGGTTCCTTGTAACAGAGTTAATCATAAGTGGCATCTTCTCTCCTTCACTGGGCAGTGATCTGTAAAAGGCTGGAAGGATTGGTGGGCTCCTGGAACACAGAGGCCATATATGTTTATTGTGGTCTCTCCCTCAAGTGCCCATTCTACACACGCCCTGCCTGTGGTCAGTCCACATTTGCTGCACTAATACCTGTTTCACCTCAGGCTTGGTGTGCTCTCCTCAGACAAGGTGGTTGCCAATGTCTATTGGCAGACTTAAGATCAGTGTTTGAAATGTAGACACTGGCAAACTGACCTTGTCCTTTGCTAAACCAGCACTACTGTACTGTACTTGTACTTGACCAGGCAAGGCTACCCATTTCTGGAGGATCTAAAGGATCAGCTACAGCCTCACACTGTGTTATTTGTCTACTGTACCTCAGGTTCTTCTATGGGTCTGTATCTCCAGGTAGGTTGAAATCTGAAGGCACAGAATTAGGTGTCACTGACTATCTATCCTTAGGGCCTAGTGTATTGCTGGAAACAGTGTGAATTCAACAAATGTTTGTTGAAGGATTGACCTACTGAATGACTGAATAGGGGTTCCTCACTCTTCCCTGGAATGTCCACCAATCCACAGAAAGGGAGTCAAGAAGAGTTGTATTCCCAGGCCCCTTGCCCCTTGCCTTATTCCAACAGCAGGCAGAGCTTGTCGGTAATACCATTAACAGGTCACCCTAGTAGGTCCCCTGGCTCTGGACTCTGGCCCTTGCCTCAGTCAGTCCTGCAGCACAGACATAGAGACTAACAGTAAGTTTGCATCAGTTGCCCTTTCAGAAGGGGTAGATTTTTCCCTGTCTATTTAAACTGCTGTTGGAATTGGCTAATTAGAAGGACTTAAAAAATCTTAATACTCTAAACAGAGAAAACTGGTTCTGAATTATTAAGCAACATTTTCAATGCATCTGAATAACCTTAAATGACTTAGCTGCCACCTGATCCTAAGCTCTGGCTCAGATAAATAAATGTGAAATATCGTCAAAGCCCCAGCTTACAGGAGCTTCCAGCTACAGTAAATAAAAGCTTAAGTCCCCATAAACTGCCTGGGACAGAGACATTCTCATATAAAAGGAGAGAAGAGGATCTTAAATAAAGCCAGTATGACCAGAAACCCTGTGGTTTTGCTCTTGTTTTCCAAACAGTGCTGTCAACAAGGCAGGTATTATCTATATGCAGGTCATTTCACCATAGAGTCCCATAGTATCAGGGCTGAAAGAAGATTAAGAAAGCACTTATTTTAATCTCTTCATATTTCAGATGAAGAAACCAAGACACAGAGAAGTATGTACTTCGCTTGAAATCATACAACAAATGGCTGAAAGAAGTGAAGTTCTGCCCCGGATGCCTGGCTCTTCCTAGTTTATCACACTCTTCTGAGAATGTCCTGCTGGAGACGTCAAAAGGAGACTAGCAACTGGCTGTTAACAAAAACACCTGAAGATTTTAACCAGATGGGTGACTTCTAGAGCTTAAATTCCGGAGATTCCAGGGTTTCCCCCAAGACTCTGAGTTCTCTTCCATGACTATGCAGGGGGAGGAACATGGAGAAAAATGGAGGTAGGAGGAGAGACATGGAGGGAAACCAGGAATAAGTGAGGGTGAATGTCACTATACTGTGGTCCTTCTTTTGCCTCTGCTCAAGCCACAAGGATATCACAAGTAAGTTTCTGCCTGGTGAGATGGAAAATACAAAAGTGGGCTCAGTGGGTTAAGCCTCTGCCTTCGGCTCAGGTCATGATCTCAGGGTCTGGGATCAAGCCCTGAATTGGGCTCTCTGCTCAGCAGGGAGCCTGCTTCCCCCTCTCCCTCTGCCTGCTTGTAATCTCTTTCTCTCTGTCAAATAAATAAATAAAATCTTAAAAAAAAAAAAAGAAAAATACAAAAGCAAAAACCAAATAAAAACAGTGGATGCATGAATGGGTAGGAATACTTTATTTCTTTTCATTTATTTACTAAACAAATATTTCCTGAGTGTTTACTACAATGTTGGAATCTGCACTAGGCAATGGGACACAAAAGTGAGCAAGGCACTATCTCTGTCTTCAAGGAATGGAGAACCTAGGACAGGATGCAGACAAGGAATCGGCCCATTGCAATTCAGACCCCAGTAATGGGCTATGATAGGGAAGAGGTTCACCAGGGGAGCACGAAGAAGGTAAGCACTTCAGTCCTAGGGTGTCAATCAGCTCCTTATTTGTCCTTCTTCCTTGACTCATTCTAATATGCACAACTGTTTCCTACAATCAAATTAACCATTTTCCTGACTTATATTTTTACACATAATAATTCAATATTAGTTGCCAACTATGTGCCAAGCACAGTACTAGGGAATACTCAAATAAATTAGACACAATCCCAAATAATTTGATGTCTATAATTCTTTTTTTGTTTAAAAAAAATATACATCTTACCTTCATTTTGTGACTTTGTAAACTTGGGCCAAGCATTTCTGCTTTTGGTATCTTTTGGTTTTCCTAGGCCTTGATCAAATTCCTTTTCTCCTCTGTATCTTGGTTGTTTCATCTATAAAATAGGGGTCCTTTCTAGTTCTCAAAATCTAAAATACGTGCAAGAGGAAAGCCTGTTCACACAGGGCTCTTACGTTAAAACCAACTAGAGGAAGGAGAATGAAATAAATTTGTAACTGCCGAAGGAATCTTCAGCTTTGGATTCACAGCCACAGAATTAAACCTGCAGCTCTGAAGTTCTGCTGTTAGGTAGAGTGGGGTGTGGTCAGGGTGAAGTAGGCTGGGGCTAGGCTGGGGCTGGGGCTGGCATTGCAGTGAGGCTGGGGGAGTATCTGGCATGTTGATGCAAGTGCTAATGCACTCTGGAACTCCAGCACTGGCTTTGAAAATTACAAGGAGTGTCTAGAAAAGGTTAATCTGCACATATACACGTTTGCAGTTGTTTGTATTTACAATGGGGTTATTATACAGACTTTAAGTGAGTAAAGCATGTCTGCAGAAGCACCTGGAATATTGAGCACAGAACTAATGATTTTTTATTTATGGCCAGATGGAGTCAGATTGGATTGTATGTAAAGCCTTCAAAAGTTTATTTGATTTCTGATATAGCAATTTTGAATGGTATAGTGCTTTATAGACTCCTTATAAAATTAACTTTTGGGGCAAAGTAAATAATTTTGTAAAGGTTTAAATATATCAACATACCTATGTATAAAATCAGTAACAGTCATGCCATTTTATGTTTGCATGGTATGGGGAAAGGACCTGAATTTCGGGAATTAAATACGTATTGACATTTATCGTGCAAGCCTGAAAAAATTTAAGTTCTCTAAGCTTCCATCTCCTTACCTGTAAAGTGGGAATAATATCTATTTTTCAGATGACTAATACACTTGATTGTGCACAAAATGGCATAAAAATAAATGGTTTTTATTCATTGTCATTACTCCCTACCACTTTAAGTCCTTTGTGGAGTAGAAAGGGCAAAAGCAGATTTTGTGAAGGCTCTGAATTCCATTCAGCTTCCACGAAATGGCTATATTTCCCTCAAACGTATTTTTAAAAGTCCTTTGTGTATTTCTTTAATCTGGTTAGGAACATAAATGATGAGTTTTCTTATAGAATACCACTGGTTATCTCAGTATATCTGTAGGTTAGCAAAAACCTTTCCTCTTCTTGCCATCAATTTCATCATAACAGCTTAGGTATACTGAGCATTTAACACATGCTGGTGCTTTATAAGTATCCATTCATTTCATTTTTACAACAGCCTTATGAAGTAGGTACTATCATCCTTATCTTATAGGTGATGAAACTGAGCTCTATAGAGGTTAAGTAATTTGCCTAAGATCAAGGAGTTAGGAAATGGCAGAGTTGAGATTCAGTCTGGGATGCCAGAATCCCATCTCTTAACCACTACCTATACTGTCTATCACTCAACTCCTTCAAAGCCACTCTAGTCACTGCCAAGGGCATTTTCTGGGATTGAGCCCGTCCAGGGTTTAAATCTCTATTCTCTGTTAGAAAGCACCAACTAGACCTTCTCTTGGTACCCCAGACTCAACAAATCTGTCTCAAGTGAAATCTTTTTTTTTTTTTTCAGGAGAGAAAATCACCAGACCTTTTACTAGTTAAGGCACACTAGAGCTAGCTAGTAATACAGCTCCGTAAAATACTTCTGACAGCTTCTGAAACGTAAGTTTCATCAAAAATAATCTTTAGATAATTTAGACAAATGAAATGTTTTTAGGAGGATGTGGTTTTCAAATTGAAGCAGTAAATTGGTTTAAATGAACATGGGGACTCATTGGGAAAGGTCTTGGACATCTATTCATTTGAATGTGTTTATGTGAATGGTTATATGCAATTTTATCTCATGTGCAGATTTGTGTAACCACCACTACAGTTAAGATAGAATAAAGCTATGAAATTTATAGTCACAACCATCCCCTACAACCATACCCTCTATCCTTATTTCCTGGCAACTACTAATGTGCTTTCCATCCTTACAACTTTGTCAGTTTAAGAATGTTATATAAATGGAATCATCCAGTATATGCAACCTTTTGAGACTGCCTTTTTCCACTCTGCATAACACCTTCGAGATCCATCCAAATTGCTTCATATATCATATTTCACTCCTTTTTATTGCTATTCTTTTTTCCTTTATTTAAACTCACTTGCTATTCCTTTTTAAAAATACTTTGTCCCAACTCTGTTTCTTCTGTGAAGCTTTACTGATCTCCAAGTAGAACCAAAGCCTCTACTATTCCTTGGGTTCCCATTATAGCCAGCATGGGCTATCACAACACTTTTGACCTTAGAATATCTTTGTTTGTTCATCTATAAGGGCTTTTGGTCACATTTTGTATCTTTACTGCCTAGCAAGTTGCCTGGTAAAACTAGGTATGTATTAAATGTTTATTAAGTTAATAAATGTAGGCTAATTTACAAATTACAGGTAAAAGTATTTTTGAAAATGACAAAATGCTATGCAAGTGTTCCTAAAAGGCTACCCAGCTCATATTACAGTTGGTCTTCATGACTCCAGATTCTAATATTTGCAAATTCATCTACTTGTTTACTTTCATTTGCTACTCTAAAATCCATACCTGAAGTACTTTCATGGTCATGTGAGAACATGTACAGAGTGGTGAAAATGTGCCTGATACTCATATTCCCAGATGAGGTCGAACAAGGCAATACTCTGCTTTATCGTTTTAACTCTCATAATATAAACAAATGTCCTTTTTCTGGTAGATTTAGGGTCATGCTTTTTGCATTTTTGTGCCTTTTTTTTTCTTTAATGATTTTGCTGTTTCATATGGCCCCCAAGCATACTCCTGAAGTGCTGTGTGGTGTTTCCAAGTTTAAGGAGGCTGTGATATACCTTATGGAGAAAATGTATGTGCTAGATGAGCTTCATTCAGGCGTGAGTTACAGTATTGCTGGCCATGAGCTCAATGTTAATGAAACATTATACATTAAATAAAATGTCTTTAAACAGAAACACACATAAAACAAAGTTATGTATTGACTGGTTGATGAAAACTTGTAAACAGAGGCTCATAGGAACTTAACCCTGTACTTCTCTTAGGAGCAATATTAAGTATTTGTTAACTCAGTGTTTTTGACAACTTTATACAACATAACTACTGTGAAAAATGAGAACTGACTGTACTTCTTTAGTTCTAAAACCAACAGCTTCCTATAATATACAGAATGAATTAAGAATATGGTAATTTTTTAACCTTAGGTACACTGCTCACCACAGTCTGTACCACTGACATAGACCTTTTTGTTCAGCCAAAACAGTGTATTCTTCTTCATGTTGTGCTTCCCCTGGCAGGATGTGTCATCCCGTGTCTGCTAGGGTGATTTCCTGCCTTACCTCCCCTGTCAGATTTGGCCTTGTAGACTAAGACCATGTCATAATCATTATCACACCCACCATAGTGTACCACCCTTCTATCCATCCTATATCCACTCATATCCTGGTGGGTCCCTACTCTGTGGTAGGCCTGTGCAAGGCCAGTGCCAGAAACTGGAGGTGTAAAGGCAAATAAGATGCAATACAGCTATTGCCCTAAATGAGCTTACACAGAGTAGACCCTAGAAGACTCTGACATAAATGAGGTAAAAATCTCCAGGAGGAAATAAGCCTGTCTCTCACCCTAGGAAAAATGTCATAGACTAAGAAATGTTTCCAGCTATGAAAGAAATCTGCTGGTTTGGTAAAACAGAAGGCAGATATTAAACTCTAGATATTTCTAGTTGAACATCACTCTCAAGCAATTGTTATTAGGCCTATAATACATAGGGTTTGATATCCTTACTTGAAAGCTGGTAGTTTCCAAAAAGTTAATATTGGACAAAGATTCTTTGTCTTCTTGAAACTAAAACGTGAGTGAAAAAATAAGGATAGAAAGAAGGGGTGGGGAGAGAAATAATCACCATTACCATCATACCAGTTACTATTACTATATTCACGCTCTGTTGTAAATGCTATATGTATTAAACATCTTACTTCATTTTTTCATTTAATGCTCACAAAAGCTCTTTGACTTAGGTATTGTTATTCCCATTTTTATCAAGAGATTAAGTAACCTAAGATCGCTCAATGAAAAGTTGATCCAGAATTCAAGGCCAGGTCCTTTTAACTCCATAGCCTGTATATGCTTTTGCTTCAGGTTACAATGCCTCTGAAATGTAATTGAAAAGAAGAAGGTGTATTAAATAAATCATCTTTACAGTGTTGATTTATATTTGCTTATAAAACAAGCAAGGAAAAATAAATACCAACAACTCCACCTTTAAGTAGCCAGTTTGAAGTAAGTATTCTTCCTCTTCAGTGAGGGAAAGTGCTGAAGCCTGAAGGACAAGTGCAGGACCACTGAAAATTTGAGGGCAAGTTTATACTGAATATGTTGACACTCTAGAACATCTCCAAGGGATTAGGATTTCCTCAGGTTCTCTTGAAAACCACCTTGGAAAATATAGCTGGCATTTTGTTAGTACTGGTGACTTGAGCTAGTGCTTGTTAGTACAACTCACCCTTGAACAACAGGATTTGAACTAAGTGGGTCCACTTATATGCATATTTTTTCCAAAAAATATAGTATAGTACTGTCAATATATTTTCTCCTTAATAAGATTTTCTTTACTCTTACTTTCTCGCAAGAATACAGTATATAATAGATATAACACATAAAATATGTGTTAACTGACTGTTGATATTATTGGTAAGGCTTCCAGTCAGCAGCAGGCTATTAGTACATTAGTTTTCAGGGAGTTAAAAGTTATATGTGGATTTCTGACTGCACAGAGGGTTGGCACCCCTCACCCCCATATTGTTCAAGGATCAACTGTATTCTTCTGAGGCTACTGTAAACCTTCACTAAAGGACTAAGTTCTGTTACAGGTGAAAGTGAAAAGTCAAATGCTTATAAGTTTTCCAATTTACAGAGTTCCACCCATATATCCAGTAGTAAACCCAAGAAATGAATTTGAGATGTGACTATCTTAAAAAATAAAATTATAAAAAATAACAAAATTATATGTGCAGAGAAGGGTTAACATAGCAGACTTGACAGCTATTCTTTTGAAAGGCTTGCTTACGAGGTTGGCCCTTGGCTGGCATTTGGGAACCTGGGTTTGGAGAGGCTTCCCACCATTCCCAGAACTGGTAAGACTGCCTCACTATGCCTAAACTGTTTGTGAAAACAACATAATTTATGCTGAACACCTGGTTTCCTTCTGGGATTCTGGAATTTTGGGACATGCCACTACAGAGGGTACATACGTGAGCTGTCTCCAACTAAAAACTCTGGGTACTCATTTCCTAATAAGCTTCCTTGCTTGGCAACATTTCACATGTGTTGTCTCAAATAATTGCTAAGGGAATTAAATGTGTCTCATGTGACTCTACAGGGAGAGGACATTTGTAAGCTTGTGCCTGGTTTCTGCTGGACTTTGCCCCATGTGCCTTTTCTCTTTGCTGATTTGGCTTTGTATCCTTTTGCTGTAATAAATCATAGCCAGGAGTATGACTATATGCTCAGTCCTATGAGTTTCTGCTAAGGAATCAATCATTAAACCTTGGAGTGGTTGTGGTGTCATTTGGTGTCAGAAGTGGGATTAAAAAGCCCAACCTGACTCACTGAAATATGGTGAAAGCATAGTTTGAGAAAAGAAAAGTTTGAAGGGATAGGAAATAGTCAACCTTTGGTGCCTGAGTAGATATGAAGTCATTCATCTATGGTATGAAATAGCTGCTATGTGCTGTGCGAGGTAAAAGTCACCTATGGAATTTTAAAATGATAGATCCAATCCAGGAGAGTTGGCTTCATGGCTCCCCTAACTACTTTTGGCTGTACTAACTAAAGTGAGGGGGAAAGGTGCAGCCTTACAATGTCTTTGGTTTTTGTTCTCTCAGGTGGCAAGAGAAAACGATCACAAAATTTCCAAAGGTGAGCTGTGGATAGGCCAAAAAATGCTAAAAGTTTTCATTGTTCTCCCCTTCAAGTGGAGGGGAAAAAACAAGTTAAATTGGTTCCCAGGGCTGGAACACAATTTTAGATAAACCAGAGGGAAAAATGGGAGAAAAACACTACAGCCATTTCTTAAGCTTAGCTGTTGTCACCTCTGTTGCTACAGTAGCCAAGTATTGCTTCCTTCCCATCTTCTCTTGCATTCCAGCAGGGATCTTCCCCAGCAGCTTTAATATTCACCCTGTAAATGCTAAAAGTATTGCTAGGTGTTTGAGTAAATTTGCAATGGAAAAGTGGGGAATTTAAAAAAAAATGGTCTCATGGCTATTGTATCTGAATATATGGTAAAAAAGGATATAAAATATCATATGGTTTTAATTTCATAAATGCTAGAGGAATCATCCTGACTAAAGAAAGCTGCAAATTGTGTTAGCAGGACAATTACTGCCACTGGTAAATGGGTTAAAATTTAAACTGAATATTGGAAATAAAATAAAGTCTCCAGAACTAAGAATTTGTGCTTATTGAAGCCTCTAGTAAAAGGGAGGTAACATAGGAAAGACAGACAATCTCCAGATAGAGACACACCTTGGGTATTTTAAAAACAGTTTTTAGTTTGCTAATGCGCTCTTAATAAAATCAGATCTCTGATCTTTAGAGGCTGATGATCTCCCTGTGTGGTGTGCATATTTTGAGTAGGTAAATTTGGACAGTACCAAAGGGCTTAAGAAAGCCTCACTTGTCACTTGGAACACTGCTGCCTGATCCTGTGGCATCTTGGCTTTGCTGCTGCTGCAGAAAAGTTGCTGGCTTCTTTTGGAATTCTAAATTCACAGATCCTAATTGTCTAGACCTGACTCTAAATAAAATCCCGATACTGTGTGTTGTGAGGTGTTTCAGCATCAGAATGTGCTATGCTGAACTGAAAGCAAGCATAAGCTCAATGAATATGACTTTGACCCTGGAACTGTTGTAAGTTTAGGACACCTCTTTGTGGGGCCTGAAATTTTGAAAATATCAAGAGTATATTGTCTGTACTATGTGAGTCACATACAAATGCCTGTAGGAAAGGGTTTGTTTTTTTGATAGGACCATCTAAAATCAAGCTTCTGATTGGCTTATATTAAGCATAGAGACTGACTGCATTCCTAATTTGTGATTCCTGCCAAAAGCTACAAGTTGGGATAGGGCACACCACAAGGAGTGTGACCCATCTGCCCATTCCTGACAGATTGGACTCTTGATTTCCTTTGGGAGATGTCTCACTGCTATTGACTTGTGTTCAACTTCCCAGCTTAGTGGCAGTTAGCAACAAAAGACTAATAAACTCTACCTTTCTCACCTTTCTCCTGGTATACACACCTTAGAAAGACAA
Organism: Procyon lotor; assembly: GCA_028646535.1. Lineage (NCBI taxonomy): Eukaryota > Metazoa > Chordata > Mammalia > Carnivora > Procyonidae > Procyon > Procyon lotor. The sequence goes on from CM053606.1 coordinate 33,798,826, forward strand.
TCTGATTATTAAACACTGCTGTTCCCAAAAAGGGATTGATCTTTTCTAGGCTGCTCACCAGATAAATAAACAGGACAAAAGGGGTGGGATGTTATGTAAACTCATTTTGAAATTTTTTTGTAATTCAGGATTTTGACCTGGTCAATTCGTAAATATGATGTCTCTTTCTGGTGAAATTGTATAAAAATGATTTTCTATAAAAATCTTTTGTCCCTCTTGCATATACAATCCTTCCAGAGAAAAGATCTAGATCAGAGTAGGTGATGATAAAAATTAAAAAAAAAAAAAAAAAAAGTAAAATTATGACTGCTAAATGAAGTACACTGATTCTGTAACAAAGGAGAAAAAACAAAAACAAAACCCTGGCATCTGGGGGAGGGAGGAAAGCATTAAAATCTTTGCTTTTCCAAAATGTTCCTGGAAACTTTCCTCTCTTCCTGAAGGAAAACTCCCCATGCTGGCTTTCCAAGCTTCTGCAAGTGCTTTGAATTCAAATTGACTGCTGAGTCTACAATCACACATGACAGTGTGACTAAGAGACAGAAAGCAGTGGCCCCAGCTCCTTCACTTCTATACCCAACACCTCCAGGTGTTTTATATACATTCATGAGGCAGATGACTTGGTATCTTAGACAAGCAAATTTGTTTGAGATTGCCTGCCTTAGGCAGTCCCTCTGAAACTAAGGGCTGAACCGAACTGTTTGGTCTGACTGAGAACCCATGGGTGGGAAATACCACACTGGGCCTAATAATGCATGTCCTGCTTGGGGTGCTCTAGCAATTAATCATAAATTTTGTTTCCGGGTACCATGTATGCCCTCTGGGATTGTATTTCTTGTGTGTACCCTGATATCATGATACTGCCTGGGTCCTGGAAGGTGTTCAGGTGAGCTTCAATTTAGCCAGAATTGTGCTTTACCTGAATTAACAACATGGGCCAGGTGAAAAAATGGTTAATAGAGAAACTTAAGGAGGAAGTCACCTTGCTTTCTAAGATGGACTTTAATAGTTAACCATTAACCATTAATGGGATTTGTTTAAATTGGTGAAGTCTAGGATCCCTAAAAAGCATAACTGGGATCCATACTGCAGGCTACTCTTTTTCTGAGTCTAGTAGAGTCCTACTGATCATAATTTTTCTGTAAAGATGCCTTGGTCAAGAGCAAAGGGGGTGATATATATAGAAAAGAGTTAACATAAGCAAGGCTGAATGATATTTTTTAAAAGGCTTGCTTACAAGGTTCCCAACACTCCCAGAACTTGTAACTGTGGTTCAATAAGCCTAAACTGTGCAAACCACATAGCTTGTGTTGATTGCCTGCTTTCCTTCTGGAATTCTGGAATTTGGGTACCTAAGTGGAGGGTGCCTGCCTTTGTGATCAGGTCCCAATAAAAATCCTGGGTATGCAAGTCCCTAATAAGCTTCCTTGTTGACAACACTTCACATGTGTTGTCTCAAATCACTGCTGGAGGAATTAAGCTCATTCTATGTGACTCTCCTGGGAGAGAACCCTTGGAAGCTTTACCTGGTTTCCCCTGGACTTCTCCCCAATGTGCCTTTCTCCTTTGCTGATTTTGGTCTGTATCCTTCTACTGTAGTAAATCATAGCCATGAGTATGACTATATACTTAGTCTTGTGAGTCCTCCAAGGAAATTATCAAACCTGGAGGTGGTCTTGGGGTCCCCCTGACACATTATATGAAAAAGCTTTCTCTTTAGGATAAAAAGCACAGACTTTGGAGTTTCAAATCACAGTTTATCAGTTACTATCTATGAGACCTTTGAAAGATTACTTTTTAAAAAAAATGTTTTATTTATTTGAGAGAGAAAGAGAGAGGGAAAGCATAGAGGGAGTGACAGGGAGAAGCAGACTCCCCCCCTGAGTGGAGAGCCCAACATGGGGCTTGATCCCAAGACCCAGAAATCATGATCTGAGCCGAAGGCAGATGCTTAACTGACTGAGCCACCCAAGCACCCCGAAAGATTACTTAATAATGTCTCTTAGCTCCAGTTGTCCTATTTGTAAAATGGAACTACTATCTATGTCTTAGGGTTTGTAAAAAGATTCAATGAGAGAATGCTTTTGGAAGTGTTAAGTATAGGTTCTGGCATGGACTAGGAGATTAATAATTGTTAATTCCCCTGGCTGACTGAGAGGTGGAGAAGATTGTGAGGACTGTAGAGGTCACCAAATCAGCCACAAAAATTTCAAAGAAAACTTTCACATCAGAGATCCACCCACTTTTAGAAGGCTCAAACCCAATTCATCTTGAAACTAAGCAGGAAACTGTACCAACACATTTCACTGCAAACCTCTCTGGTGTTTAGTCATATTTTCATGCAATCTCAGTTAAGAGTATTCTGCTTTGTGGCAACAGTAACATGGAGGAAGGAGGAGAGAATATGCTCCCTTAAAGGAAAATACACTGAAAGCGAGATGGTATAGTTTCATCCTACACACAGTGCTTTGCCCAGAGGCATGTCCAGCCAGTGAGCCATGTTATTTCTTCCAAGCACAAGGTCTACACAATTTATTTTACTTATTTATTTTTAATAAATAATTTTTTTATTTTTAAAAATAAATTTTTTTATTTTTAAAGATTTACTTATTTATTTGTCAGAGAGGGAGACAGAGACAGAGCACAAGCAGGGGAAGCAGCAGGCAGAGGGAGAAGCAGGCTTCTGGCTGAGCAAGGAGCCCAATGTGGAACTCGATCTCAGGACCCTGGGATCATGGCCTGAGCTGAAGGCAGATGTTTAACCTATTGAGCTACCCAGGCATCCCAAGGTCTACACATTTTAAAGCATCACATGCCCTAAGCACCTACCATGTGCTGTGTCCTTGCCCTCAAATCACCTCACTTAATTCTATAACCACTCTATCTATACATAGCTCTTGTTATCTGTCTTGTACAGAAAAAGGAACAAGTTTAGAGAGGTTGTGTACCTTGCCCAACACCACCTGATAACCAGTTCTTTTTATCCCTGTGCTGTCTCTCCGTCATGACTGCCAATACTCGGAACACATTTTTCCTACACTAGGGAGACTGCAATAAATAGTGGACTTCCTTCCAAGGAAGAGTCTGTTATAATACAAGTGACAAAATGCAGGTCACCCTCATATTAGGAATGAGGAGTGTGTGTCAAAACTTATTTTTAAAGGTTAGAGACAGGGCAAAAGCAGTGACTTGCTGGAAATGGATAAAAGGAACTCAGCATTACCAAATCAAGCAGCATGGGCCTCTGCCATTTACCAAATGTTTTCATTATCACTTTTAATCTTATCATCACAATATATTAGTGAGGGCACATGACATTATCTTCATTTGAAAGATGAAGTAACTAAAATATAGCAAAGAGAAATAATGTACTCAATGTAACTCAGCAAATAAATGGAAGTGCCAGCATTAGAACCAAGATCTCTTTGATTCCAAGTATAGACACGATAGGAGAAACTATGGAACCATTTATCAAAATACTTAGCCCAGGCATTAGTAGACTATGTATAAGCATCTCTCTAATCTTCCCCTGCTTGGCTGCATTTTTACCAATCTCATTTTAAGCACTGCAATATCCCCTGACTATTCTTCTGGCTTCAGTCTTTCTTCATTTCAATTTATCTTTCCAGGCTGCCAGTGAGAAATAATGGAAAGAATCAGCACCTTCATATTTAATTTCTATTTCCTGGTTATGTGTTCTTGGACGAAACACTTACAAGCTTCAGTTCTCTATCTGTAAAATGGGGATATTTGCCTGATAGAGTAGATTTTGGATGTGGGTTTGAAATCTGCTTCTTTGTGCCTTTCGTTTTTTCAGCTATAAGGTAAAGATAATACCAATTTCATAAGCTGGTTGTAAGGATTCAATTCGGTGATGCCTGTAAAGTGCATAGCATAACTGCCTAGTCCACAGTGGGAACTCAGTAAATGGTAGACGGCCTAACGGTTGTCAGTTAGAAATGTGGGAGCTGAAAGGAAGGAATGAAGACTTATTTTACAGAAAAAGGATTGGTCAGAAAAGGCCTCAATGAAAAGGCAACATTTGAGGACAGACTTAAAGGAAGAGCATGAGCAATGCCCATTTCTAGAAGAAGCAAGTGCACATGTAAGGCCTTGAAGTGAGAAAATGTTTTGTTGTATTTCACAAATAGCAAGGATGCCAAGATGACTGGAAAAGATTGAGCGGAGTCAGAGAAATACCAGGGAGTCACATCAGGGAGGGCCTTGTAAAAGCTTGGAATTAGATGGGGAACCATGATAGGGTTTTGAGAAGTGATATGATTTGCCATATATATATCTATATATATATAGATATAGATAATATATATAGATATATATATTAAAGTCTCTCTGTTTTTCAGAAAAGGAGACTGAAGGGGTAGGGGAGTTGCATGGGTGGAGGCCAAGTGGCCAGTTAAGATACCACTGCAATAATCTGGACAAGAGATTAACATGGCTTGGCCCAGGATTAGATGTAGAGGCAGTGAGAAGTAGACGTAGAATGTATTTTGAAGGTAAAACCAACAGAATTTGCTTATAAGTTGGATGGAGAAATGAAAGACAAGTCAATGATGACTCTAAGGTTTCTGGCCTGAAAAACATATTTATAGTTTTCACTTATTACAGAGTAAATTTAAAATTGATTGACCAAAAATTACCCTTTTCCAGATTTCAAAAGGCATAGAAATTTGTCAGGGATAGTATTTTTACTTCTTCTTCTTCTTCTTCTTCTTCTTTTTTTTTTTTTTTAAGATTTATTTAATTATTTGACAGAGGGAGAGAGATCACAAGTAGGCAGAGAGGCAGGCAGAGAGAGAGGGCTCGATGCGGGGCTCGATCCCAGGACCCTGAGATCACGACCCAAGCCAAAGGCAGAGGCTTCAACCCACTGAGCCACCAAGGTGCCCCGTATTTTTATTTCTTAAATGCTTTTCCCCCTCCTAATACTAGTCCCCAACATTATCTACTCTTAATGGAGTTTTGTGTGTATTCTTTTGGGGTATATTGAGGAATAAGTTGTTATGCTAGTAGTCTTTTGGATCCATATATTAGCTACAAATTTTCTAGGCAATTATATGCTTTATATAGAAATTACTTTTAATTTCTCTGGCTAATTTGTTGAAAATAGCCCTAGTATTTCCACCTTACTGGAATTAAGTATATCCAAAATTTATATTCTGAGTCAAAAGTAGAAATTTTCCCCAAATGGTATAGATTGTCCTCATCAATCTTGTCTCCCAGTGTTTGTTTATGAGACTTCTGCTTTCTTAAACAGTACGAACATTGCATTTCAATGTTTTAATCCTTGACAATGTGGTATTAAAAAAAAAATCGCTTTTCTTCTATTACTGTTCAGTTCAGTCATCTTCATATGTCCTTAAATCTTACTAGTCACTCATATTTCATTTTCTCCTGTGTTTTGTTTTTCATTTACCTCAGAATATTAGTGTTTTTGTACTTGTTTCTAAGAGATCATTTATGACTAAGGATGTTAACCATTTGCCATGCATTGCAAATTACATACCATGTGTTCTCACCACCATTTTACTGTGATGTTTTGGTTATACAGAAGTTGTGTATTCAAATATAATAATGTTCTGCTAAAAAAAAAAAGGAATGAAATTAAATTAAATTTAATGAGTTGAGGAAGACTATGAGAGGAGCAGGTTTGGGGGCGGGTAGGAATCAGAGGTTTAGTTTTGATTAGATTTTATTATTTATTTTTTTAAAAGATTTTATTTATTTATTTATTTGACAGAGAGGAGAGAGAGTCACAGGTATGCAGAGAGGCAGGCAAGAGAGAGGGGGGAAGCAGGCTCCCTGTTGAGCAGACAGTCTGATGCTGCGGGGCTCGATCCCAGGACCCTAGATCATGACCTGAGCCAAAGGCAGAGGCTTTAACCCACTGAGCCACCCAGGGCCCCTATATTTTATTTTTTTAAAAGATTTTATTTATTTATTTGATAGAAGAGAGAGCGAGAGAGCAAGAGAGTGAGCAAGCACACAAGCCAGAGGAGTGGTGGAAGGACAAGCAGGCTCCCCACTGAGCAGGGAGCCCGACTCGGGGCTTGATCCTAGGTCCCTGGGATCATGAACTGAGTCAAAGGCAGACACTTAAATGAGCCACTCAGAAGCCCCTAGTTTTGACTATGTTTCACTGAAATGCCAATTAGACATAAGGTGGAAGTGTTCAATAGCCAGTTGTGTGTACAAATATCTAGAGTTCAGGGGGAGAGCCTGGGCTGAAGATACACACTTTTGGAGTTATAACCGTATATATGACATTTAAAGCCACAAGACTGAATGAGATCATCTAGATTATGAGGCTAGTGAGGGAAGAGATCAGAAGACTGACATTTCTGCTAATATATTAGATTAGAGTTTTTAAGACTTATTTAAGAAGTAGCTATATTATTCTTTTAAATCTTTTGTTACCTAGTTTCTTTTGTTGTAAATATTATGTAAACAGTTTACCAGAGGACTTCAACCTATAACTCAAGTGTCCTATGGTCAAAATACTCCAGAAACATTATTTCCTTATAATAACACTTTTGAAAATAAAGCAATCAAGAGGCTTGGGCTCTAGTCCCCCATGGTCATCAACTGCATGTATGCTCTCAAGCAAGCCATGTCGCCTCAGGCCCTCACTTTCTCCACCTGTTGACTGACACTAATACCACTTGCCTTGTTACCTCCCCAAGCTGACAAGAAAAGGACTGAGATTATTCCGTGAATGTATTTTGCACCTGAGTACAATCTCTTGGTTTCTTTCACTCAAGCAGTTTTTTGTGGCTTAATGGCGAGATGCATGTGGTGGGGAAGTAATAGGAGGGAGAAGAACTGAGCAGGAAGAGGAGATAGGTGAGATTGTGTATGATTTGGTAAAGAGTTTGGACTGTCAGCCATTAGAACCACTGGTAGCTTTTATGCAGGAAGGAGATAAGATATCATCAAATCTATGTTTCAGAAAAATAACTCAAGAGTCAGTGGGGAGGACTGACTGGAGGTGGGGTAGACAAGACTGGAATCAAGGGGAAGGAAGCCATAGATTTAATCCAGCTATGAAGAGTTGAGTATGGGGGGAAGGAGAGGAAAAGAACAAATTTGAGAGAAGTTTAGAGGCGGACTGATACTGTGACCAACTAGATATTAGTTGTGTTCCATTTCACAATCATTGTTCTTATTCTCTAAATCTTGATCATTTAGGGATATTGGAAAACCTCAAATAATTAGATATGGTGATATTAAAATACCTGGAGGGAATGCAGCAAGCTCAGCAGTGGTAACTTTAACATGTATCTCACTGATTAGATGCCTCATCTTGCTTTATCTTGAAAACAAAGCTTTTAAGATATTTCCTTCTGATTTTTTTTTTTAAATCAGTCTAATATAAATTGAAAATCAATCCCACTGTAATATTAGAGGCATTAATATATGAAAGTCATTGAAATGCAGAATATTTTAAAAATTGGTGCTTCGAGCTGCAATTTATTGTATTTATTATATGGTCTCTAATGTTGATTTTCTAGTTTTGTTGTCCTGCTGCTCTAATTTTAAAGTGGAGCTGTGTAATCTATTAGCAGAGTTTTAAAAGGAGCCAGTGATCTTAAAAAGCAATGGCCATCCTGAGGAGGGCATGTATTGCATGGAGCACTGGGTGTAGTGCAAAAAAATAATTCTTGTAACACTGGAAAAAATAAATAAATAAAATTAAAAAAAAAAAAAAAAAGGAATGGCCATAAGAAAACTTGGGTTTTAGTGTTGGCTCTGCTATTTATCACGTGACATAAGTGTATCATTTTATCATGCTTTGATTCTTCCATCTGTAAAATGACATCATTGGCCTTGATATCTCTGAAATTCCTTTCAAATATATCAATGATTTCAATGATACATTATTTTGTCTGGTGTATTCTTTAACATAAATATCCATCATTGCTCTAAAGAAAGAATTCACTGCTACCATACTTTCTTTAGCTATAAGCCTTTCCCACCTCTTCTGCCTCTCTCCACTTAAGATAATTACAGAGACACTGCTCACTATGTAGTAGTAGTTTATATTCACTTATTTCTTACCACAACTCTCTGAGCTAGATATTACTATTTTTCGTTCAAAGAAAGAAAAGTGAAGAAATAAACTTTCAGCATGGCCAAGTTGCCCAATGTCATACAGCAGGTATCTGATGGAGTGGGATTCAGATATAGGTCTAACTACAACCAAAACTTTTATTTTTAACTATGCTATTCTGTTTCCACTCACCCAAGATCTCTTTGTGCAAGGCTCAGGTCAAATTCATTTCCTTTGTAATGCCTTCCCTTACCACTGCAGGCTGAAATTACCTGTCCTTCCAACTATCGGTATAATTTGTAATGTAATTTGTTTTAAATGTGTTTTCACTAGAATGTGAACTCTTTAAGGTCAGTAACAATTTCTTTTATTTCTGTATCATTAGTGTCTGGTATGAAGGTTGGCAGAGTGGCTGCTCAGCAAATGTTCTGCCATATGGAAGTACAAATATATGAATGAAATGCAAATTAAACTACTTATCTTTCCTTATGTGGCAAATTGGATAGCCTTGTGTTATCGATAAAGTCAAACATCATCCAACAGTAGTTTGTGCATACAGACTGTAAGTTCTACAAGGGTAAGAACTATGTCACTTTTCTCAGCACTGTGTTCCCAGTGCTGATCTTAGTGCTTAATGTAATAAAGGTGGATGGGTGACAAAGGAAGGAATCCACATACTCTGAATTTGAAGACTTTCCCCCCAGTTAATTTAAACAAACACTTACTGAGGGCCTTTCACTATGTGAAAAACCTGCTAGAAGCTTATTTATACATTTCCTTTAAACATAGAAGGAGAAAGAAAAAAATGATAAGCTATTGTTATGGAGGGGGGAAAAACTAGAAAGGAGGAGAACAATACAAATACATTCATTACTTTTAGAATATAAAATATCTGATATTGTATTTTGGAATGTATACATGTTTATCTTCTTGGGGTTTCACATCTACAAATCTGGAGGAAGAAATATTCTCAGGGGAAGAATGAGGGCTGTATGATTACAAAAGTGACAACGCACACAGGGCACCCACTAGTCCTAAAGCTAATCTGCCATTACCATCCTCCTTCCCCAGTAATCCCCAGTTATGTTATAAATAGAACACCACAGTGGTGGAGTTTCTCTGAGTGATGTGCATAGGAGTAGGCAAAAGAAGGAAAACAGGAGGAAAGAAGGGGAAAGAGTTGTGGGATAAAAAGATGAGGAGGGAAGAGTAGAAAGAAGAGAAGAGAATAAAAAGGATAAAATGGGACTGGAAAGAAGGGGTGGGGTGGGCAAGAAGGAGGAAAAAGGGAAAAGGAAGGTTGGGGGATACTAACACCCTCACACTGACCGAGTGGCACTGGGCCAGTGCCCAGTAGGTCCAAAGGGGAACCAGGAAGCTGGCAGAGGCCCTTTACTCTGACTCAGAGGCAGGGGGGAGTAGTAGTAGGGGTTACAATCATTCCTCTACTTTAGGACTCAACTACTTCAATACCAACTACCTCTCAATGCCCAAGTAGGCAAATAGGCCACTGATGTTCACATGGCTTGGGTAAAGCTTGGGGTACCTGGGTGGCTCAGTTGGTTAAGCATCTGCCTTTGGCTCAGGTCATGATCTCAGAGTTTCAGGATCAAGCCCTGCATCAGGCTCCATGTTCAGTGGGAAGTCTGCTTTTCCTTCTCTCTCTGCCCTTTTCCCCCTGCTTGTGTGCAAGCACTCTCTCTCTCTCTCTCAAATAAATCAAATCTTTTTTTTAAAAAAATGGCCAAAGCTCTAGTAGTGAATATTACTTCTCTTGGTAACTATTATTAGCAAAAGAGACAGCAAAACAACAACAACAACAGCAAAAATCAAGTAACTCAATGTTCCCAGCACCTTGACAATCAGCTTTTCTGAGGAAGGTTTGTGTCTGCTGCTATTCTGGCTGTCCCACAGTGCTCAGCCCACCAGACATTTAGTAAATAGCTGGACAGCTGGAAAATCTTAACATGAACTATTATTTTGATTGGGGGGTGGGGGTGCAGAAGAACGTTTACTAGGTCCTATGGTGAGAAATTAGTCTCTGCTTTGTGGAGAAAAGGCTGAAGACACAATAAGACTCCCGGAGTTAAGTCTTATGTTATTTGTTATTAAAGAGGCGAGGTCTTAAGATGTGCTTTTTAACAGTCTTTAGTTTGGTTGTAATTTAAGATGACTTTCACAAATTAGATCCTAATCCTTGCAGACACAGATGGCTGTTACAGAATAGCCTTACAAAAACACTAGTCATTTGACTTGAAAGAGCATTCAGACAAGGATGAAGGGCCATTAACTCTCACCCTACCCCTGGCTCTAGGAGGTCTAAATCTGGGTCTAGAATCTGGGTGGGCCTACGGCTTCTGTTCTCATTTGGAACAGCTTTCCTGGGTCACTCTGGAGTCAGGGATTTAGGTCAAACTGGAGAGCATTACCATTTGAAAACAGTAACTAAATGCTTATGTGTGAAGTACCATGTTGGGAACTTCAAGGGAGGTAGACACGAACATGATATGGACAGCCCGTGTAAAAAATTATAGAACAATAGGACTGCTATGAGAGAGGAATATACAAACTGCAATGGGTACATAGGTGAGGAGCCTGGGAGAAGGGGAGGGCTTCTGTGAGGGGATGACATTTGAGCTGGGCATTAAAAGATGAGGTCAAACAGGCCAGGGAAAGTGGGGAGGGTAGATATTCAAGGAAGAGAGAACACAGTTCCAAAGCACAGAGGCATGAGAGTCTCTTGTGTCTCCCATGAATAGTGAGCAATCTCTTATCTCCTGGTGATAGAAATATGTAATGAGAGGCAGAACTTAAAGTGGGAAAGGTAGGTATGGACCAGATTGTGAAGAGTTTTTGAAAAACATTCTAAGGGGTCTATCCTTATCCTAGGGCTATAAGGAACTATTAATGAGTTTTAAAACAAGGGAATGATCAGAATAGGGCTTTAGAAAAATCACTCTGTGCAGATAATATCAGGTTGACCAAGGACCATAAAATAGACCTGTGATGGAAATTGGGAAGCTCTTGATTCCTCGTAGAGAATCAAGCCTCTGGTTAGACTTTTCCTCCAGGAAACTGGGACAAATTTGATCTAAACTGGCCTTGAAGTAGAAATGGGATCAGGGGTGAAAGGGACACTTGGAGAAGAGACTGTTAACTAGATTGAACAGTGTTCTTCAGCAGAGTAAAGGGTGAATGATTGATATTTAAATCAAGAGTACCTTTTCTCTAAGGCTAGGTAATTGACCCTCCATTTAGGGCAAATCCACAGTGAACACAGTCTGCACTGAAAAGGCTGAGTGCTGGGTCAGCAGAACTTCAGATGGGTAGGTAGCAGGCCCAAGAGCCTTCTGCATTTCATTTCATAGTTCCTTTACTTATTTGAAACAGCAACTTATAGCCTACATTTCTACCTTGCGGGAAGAGGTCATTAATACTGACCATAAAATCCAGCTTCTTTAGAGATTGTCCCCCAACCTCTAGTAATCAGGTTTAAAAATAAATTTGAAAGAAAATAAAGTTTAATTTTAAAAGCCAGCAAAGTCCTTAGACCCTATCACTTCTAGTACTTTCATTTCCAAATGAAAGGCCCAGAAGGGGAATGCCTTAAAACCAAGGGTTGGGATGAATCTTGGAACACTGAAAAAATAAAATAAAATTAAAAAAACAAACAAAAAACCCAGGGTTGGGATCTTAGAAGTTCTCATCACAAGGAAAAAAAAAATTATAAATACGTATGACGACAGATATTAGCTAGACTTATTGTGGCAGTCATTTCGCAATGTTCACAAATACTGAATTATGTATTGAAACCAATATAAAGTTATATGTTAATTATACTTAAATTTAACAAACAAACAAACAAAAAACAAGAATCAGGAGAGACTAACTTAGCTCCTAAGTTTTATAAGTTAAGAGAGATGTTCATCATAGATTCATCATAGGACAGTAAGTATGAGAACCAGGCCGATCTTGAACCCCTTGCTAGTGGCTCTTTCCTAAGTGGTTATACATTTATAGTTTAACTTCAGTGTCAGAATTAAAGTAGTTTCTTACCTGGCTATGCAGTACACAGAGCATGTACGCACATGTGTTCCCTGGACATGCTTGTGTGTGTTATATATGAACAAAGAGAAAGAGCTTGGAGCAGTAGGTAGGGCTAGTGAGAGAGGAGCCAATGGCCAGCACCTGGGGTCCATTCTAGTTTCCTTGGCTTAGACATAAGTAGTAGGATCCTCATCCCACTTAGGAATTTTGTGGCTGAGTTGTAGGGCTAGACATATACCACTGGTTTCTGTCTCTACTCTGCAAATCTGACGGCCACTGTGAGGGACCAAGATGAACCTTAATTAAATTTTTGGTTTTGTGTTTTAAATGAAGTCTAAGTTACTAGATCTCATAATTATTAGATCAAAATGGAATTACAGAATGTTAAGATTTACTGTGTATCTTAGAGGTAAGCTAGTCTAAGCCCCATCCCACTTAAAGCAGGAACACTGGGAATGAATCCTTTTCCATATAAGTCCAGTATTGCTGAAAAGGGATCATTTAGTAGTTGATGGTTATCTCCAATGACAGGAAAACCACTACTTCATGACACAAGATATTCATTCCCTCCTTAGAAAATATTTTCTTATATTGGGCCAAAATTGCCTCCTGTAACTTTCAAATCATTGGTCTCAGTTCTGTCCTCAGCGCCTCACAAAGTAAGATCCCTCTTTTTCATGGCAGGCCTTCAAGTAGCTGAAGACAATAATCAAGTCTCCCATGACTTTTCTATCTCTAGAGGAAATGTTCCTCAAATGATATGATTCCTAGTTCCCTCATCTTCCCATTAGCCCTGGTCTAGACATGCTCTTTTTTTTCTTCAGGCTTCAGCATGGAGTCTAAAGACTCTTTGTGGGCAAGTTTATCTTAGTACACAGTTGAATAGGACCTGTGTACTATGTTGAATAATTGTTGAATTATTGTTGTGTTGAATAATTGAGTTATCTTCTCGTTGGGATTATACCTCCAAAAAAGCAGCTAGCATTTTGTTAGCTGCTACAACACAACAATGTATATTCAGCTCAATTCAAACATAACCTCTGATAATGCGTGGTCTTTCCATCCCAAATATGAGTAATTAATTCTGTAAATCTAATGTGGGAATCTCTCTTTCTATCTCTGAATATTTCTGTAAAATTCCTATAGGTTCATTTTTGTCTATTTTTTTAGTATTTTAAGGTTTTTTTGAATCTTATTTTTCATAATCCATAAATCTGATAAAATCTTCATGTAAGTTCCAATAAGCATGGTGAGTAATAAAGGATCAAATATAGAACCTCTTGGTTCCCTCTCAGGAGAGGATAATCACTTAGTCAACACTTTTTGGATACCATTATTTAATCAGCAATGAAACTACCTAACTATAGATTTACATCTTTCTACACTGCCCCAGGACACTATTAGAGACTATCAAATACCTTGCTGAAATACAGAAACAGAATGAATATAAGTCACCCTCTGTGACTTTCCAGGATAGTAAGAACTATCAAATCACAAAATACTCTTGGTTTAGCATGACTTAGTGAACTTATAATCACTGACCCTGATTGAACTGTTAAGCTATTAAGTATACAATTCTCAGATCTATTCTGAGGTATATAGAGATGAGATTTTGGGGGAGCCTATATGGATGCTGGAATAGGGAAACAGCTAGGAAGGAAGAAAGACCTAGTACCTAATTTCTTCTCTAGGCTCCTGGGCACAAGTCCCGGGCCTGGGTAGACATACCTTGTCCAAATGCTGAGGAGAGAATGGTGAGCAGAACAAAGTTACTCCTAGGTGTGTGGTCTTGTAGTAGGCTGTACCATGGGACTTTTCTTGGATTACTTTGTCCAGCCCTAATGATGGGATATCACCCACTGGACACATTTCATAAAATAGACATATAAACTTACGTCTCTCCTAGGAAAGGTACTCAGCAACTTGAACTCATCCCATGGAAATCCTTTGGAAGCTACAAAATCAAAGACAATCTGGAGCTTATTGCTGGCCAGGAACCTCCGCTCGAGGAACTCGCCACTGGGGGTCCGGATCCGCAGTTTGCTCACAGGTTCAGCATTTTCTTCCTTTGGCTCTGGAGGCAGGGCCTGCTCTAAGGAGAGCCGGATGGCCTAAAGAAGGCAAAAACTAGGTATCAAAGTGTGTGATAGATAGGACTGTGGGGTGTGAGGCAGGGAGATCCTAGAGGAAAGCTGCTGCTTTGTATAAACTCATCAAGTCCATTTATTAACCAAGCCTGATGCTTTACAATAGAATCATGTTTTTCATTTTCTTAATATTAGCCCAATAAGCAATTAATTAAGTCCCAACTTAATGACATGTATTATTAAACTGATAGGTAATCACATAGAAAAGAAATGTAATTTAATTGTTTTTTACCAAAGGGCTCAGGTGTTTGTGATTGAGGAAAGAGGTATCAAATACCCAATTGCTTCCTTTCTTGTGTATGAATTAAGGCTATTAGAAATGTTTATAAAAGACACAGATGTAAATAATATATTTGAGAAACATACATTTTCCAAGTCAAAATAACTAAAGAGTTTGTAGAACACTAGATATTATATTAACATCAAAATGGAGCGGAAAGATTCACTTGGGTGATGAAAAACTTTGGAAAGAGTGGTGATGGCTGCACAACATTATGAATATAATTAATGCCCTTGAATTATACACTTAAAAATGGTTACAAAGGGAAATTTCTGTTACATATATATGTGTGTGTGTGTGTATATATACACAAACACAATAAAAAGAAAGTGGAATGGAATGGAAAGAAATTAAAATATCAGTTTTATTGGAGGTAGGAGACCACAGTCCTAGTTCTAGCCTTGGCACTAACTTCCTGTGGGATTTGGCCAAGTCCAGATTTCTGGACTTAGAGATGTCCCAAACTCTTCATTTCACAGGTAAAAATACAGACTCAAATAGGTGGAGTATACTGTTGAGAGATCTCATGGCTAGAGCTGGGCTTGAACCCAGGTTTCCTGGTTCTCAACCCATAATATTGCATTGTTTCACATTCATAATACGTTCCACTGGATACCCCACTGGAAGTTAGAAGGTCTCTGATACAGGAATCTATGGCAGAAATTCATGAAAACTTTTTTGTTTCCAGTACCTCAGGAGGCTCCTTAGGTAAGTAAGTCTGGTATCAGCATGCTCTTTCTCACAGTTATATTCTTGCCTGGTTACTTTAACATTTTCATGTTCCCGATTTGTCATCAATAGAAAAACAAAATATTCCCTCAATTGATCTACAACTATTTTTAAAATTTTATTTATTTATTTTGGAAAGAGACAGGGAGAAAGAGAGAGAGGGCAAGCAGAAGCAGGAGTAGGAGCAGAGGGAGAGGGACAAGCAGACTCTGTGCTGAGCATGGGGCCTGATCCCATGATTCTGAGATCACGACTTGAGCTGAAATCAAGAGCTGGAGGCTTAAATGACTGAGCCACCCAGGCACCCCATTCTACAACTATTATAATCATCTAATATGAGTTCTAGTCTAATCATCTAATAAAGAGAAATTGGGATTTCTGTTCTCTAAATCCTTAACAGTAATTTTCAAAGTTGGTGTCACTCTTCCAACTCGGAGAAAAATATTTAAGAAATTCTATTAAACAATTCTTGGGCCAAGGGGAACTATAAATAAAGGATACAGAATATCTAGAAAACAATGATTGCTGAAACACACCATGTTGGAATTTATTGGATTCATCCAAAGCAGTGCTCAGAGGAAATTCACAGCCTTAAAGTTCTTATATTATTGGAAAACAACAAACAAGAACAGTCTCAGTTAGTAGAGCATGTGATCCTTGATCTCAGGGTCATGAGTTCAAGCCCCACATTGGGTGTAGACTTTACTCTGGGGGGAAAAAAAAAAAGGAAGAATTGGACTAAAAACTAGGGGGAAAAAAACCAATAAAAGAGGTGGGGAAAAAAGTTTAGAAGAAAATAAAGGAATGCCTGGGTGGCTCAGTTGGTTAAGCATCTGCCTTTGGCTCAGGTCATGATCCCAGAGTGCTGGGGTTGACCCCCACATTGGGCTCCCAGCTCAGTGGGGAATCAGCTTCTTCCTCTGCCCCCTTATCCCCTTAAATGTGTTTGAATAAACAGAGAAACAGTTTGCTCAGACACCAATAAGAAAGTAACTCTATGTCATTCAGGATAATTTTGTTGGTTGTAATACTTAAGTATTTGCAAAAAATCATTAAGAATTTCTGCAGTGTAGGGGAGCCTGGGTGGCTCAGTGGGTTAAGCCTCTGCCTTCGGCTCAGGTCGTGATCTCAGGGTCCTGGGATTGAGCCCCGCATCAGGCTCTCTGCTCAGTGGGGAGCCTGCTTCCCCCTCTCTCTCTGCCTGCCTCTCCGCCTACTTGTGATCTCTCTCTCTCTCTATCAAAATAAATAAACAAAATCTTTAAAAAAATTTCTGCAGTGTATAGTAAAAGCTATGAATCTGAAGTCATTTTCCTTCTCAAGGCACAAGATAATATCACCTACCTTAGGGGGTTATAAAAAATGGAAATCACATATATGACATATGTGAAGTTTCCAGTGTAGTATGTGATATATAACAGGCTTCAGCGAATGCTTGCTTGGGGTTGCACTGATTTAATAGTCCTATATTCTCATTTTTATATGGGGAAATTGAGGCCAAGAAATGGTGACATAAGAAATATAATCCAAAAATCAGAATAATAGGAAGTTAAACCAGTTACTTTTACCCTTCCTTCCTTCCTTCCTTCCTCCCTCCCTCCCTTCCTTTGATAGCATGATTAGAAATTTATCTAATATTGGTGTGTTCTGGTCAGCAATGAATTTCAGATGAATATTTTCAAATATTAAGCTATTTTAGTAACACTGTCATATATTAATAACCCAATGAATAGATGAACCTGTGGTTATCGAAATTAAATTCCAGTTGTACTATGTCTTTTAGAGCATTCTCTATACTGTACCATGGTTATTTAATGTCTGGCTTTCCCACTAATTTGCAACTTCTGTAAGACTGTGGAAACGTGTCTTACTTCTTATCCCAAGAATAATGGATAGCACAAAGTAGATACCCACTATGTATTTGATAAGAGAAGGAATAAACTAAAATGTTAACTGAAATAACATGCAGAAATGTTCAGTATGGTGATAAGCACAAAGCAGGTGCTAAATAAATGTTAAAAGAATCTGACTCTCATGGGCTCTACCCATGGAACTAATCATTCCTTTCTCTGAGGTCTGACTTCCTCCAGTATCAACTTTCAGATTTATTTCCTTCCTTCCTTCCTCCCTTCCTTCCTTCCTTCCTTCCTTCCTTCCTTCCTTCCTTCCTCCCTCCCTCCCACTCTCTCTCTTTCTTTAAAGATTTATTTGACAGAGAGAGATCACAAGTAGATAGAGAGGCAGGATGAGAGAGAAGGAGAAGCAGGCTCCCTGCTGAGCAGAGAGCTGGATGTGGGGCTCGATCCCAGGACCCTGAGATCATGACTTTAGCTGAAGGCAGAGGCTTTAACCCACTGAGCCACCCAGGCACCCCCAGGTTAATTTTCTACATACAAGTCCCTTAAGGGCTAACCAAGAGTTGCTTGTAGGGCTAAACAACCTCTGTGGATTAGAGTTGTATACATTTTCTAAATTATTAAGTGGTACCATTTGACATTTTTTTCAAAGATTTGTTTATTTTAGAGAGAGAGAGAAAGAGAGAGAGTGCATGAGTGGGAAGGGCAGAGGGCAAGGGAGAGAGAATCTCAAGCAAACTCCATGCTCAGTGTGGAACCGGGTGTAGGGCTCGATCTCCTGATCCTAAGATCACGACTTGAGCTGAAACCAAGAGTTGGACGCTTAACAGACTGTACCGACCGAGCAGGCACCCTTCATTTGACTATTTTTAGCACCATGGTTCCTTAAAACTATGTCTTTGATGGCCAACAGACACATGAAAATATGCTCATCATCACTTACCACTAGGGAAATACAAATCTAACTTACAATGAGATATTACCTCACATCTGTCAAAATGGCTAAAATCAACAACACAGGAAACAACAGGTGTTGTTTGGTGTTGGCGAGGATGTGGGAAAAAAGGAACCCTCTTGCACTGCTGGGTGGGAATGTAAACTGATGCAGCCACTCTGGAAAACAGTATGGCGGTTCCTCAAAAAGTTAAAAACAGAACTACCCTACAATCCAGCAATTGCACTGCTGGATATTTACCCAAAGAATACAAAACACTAATTCAAAGAGATACATACACCCCTATGTTGATTTATTTAAGTATTTTACTTATTTATTTGACAGAGAGTGATAGCACAAGCAGGGGGAGCAGCAGGCAGAAGTAGAGAGAGAAGTAGGCTCCCGCTGAGCAGAAAGCCTCACACGGGGCTTGATCCCAGGACCTTGGTATCATGACCTGAGCCCAATGCAGAGGCTTAACCGACTGAGCCACTCAGGCACCCTACACCTTTGTTTATACAGCAGCATTATTTACAATAGCCAAGATATGGAAGCAGCCCATGTATCCACCAATTGATGAATGGATAAAGAAGAGGTGGTATATACAATGGAATATTATTCAGCCATAAAAAGAATGAAATCTTGCCGTTTACAACAACATAGATGGAGCTACAGAGTATAATGCTAAGTGAAATTCAGTCAAAGAAAGACAAATACCATATGATTTCACACATTTGTGGAGTTTAAGGAAACAAAACCAATGAGGAAAGGGGAAAAATGAGAGAAAGAGACAAACCAAGAAACAGACTTATAATTATAGAGAACAAACTGATGGTTACCAGAGGGGAGGTGGGCAGGGGGACGGGTGAAATAGGTGATGGGGATTAAGGAGTGCACCTATCAGGATGAGCACTGGGTGATGTGTGGAACTGTTGGATTATTATATTGTACATCTGAAACTAATATAACACTATATGTTAACTGGAATTAAAATAAAAACTTAAAAAAACACTATGTCTTTGAGATAAAAAAATATTTTTCCTGATTATAAAGATAATGTATATAATCATTGCAAAAATAAATAAGAAAAAATTACAATTAATTTCCATATTCAGGGGCAACTGGGTGGCTCAGATGGTTAAGTGTCTGCCTTTGGCTCAGGTCATGATCCCAGGGTCCTGGGATGGAGCCTCACATCGGTCTCCCTACTCAGTGGGGAGTCCGCTTCTCCCTCTCCCTGAGCCCCTCCACCTGCTCATGCTCTCTCTCTCTCCATATTCACCATCAAGAGACACCCACTGCTATCATTTGAGTGTTTACATCTATTAATTTTTAAATCATTTTTAAAAAATTTTATTTATTTATTTAACAGAGAGAGAGAGAGAGAGCTCACAAGTAGGCAGAGAGAGAGGGGGAAGCAGGCTCCCTGCTGAGCAGAGAGCCAAATGCGGGGCTCGATCCCAAGACCCCGAGATCATGACCTGAGCCAAAGGCAGAAGCTTTAACCCACTGAGCCACCCAGGTGCCCCTTTTTAAACCATTTTTATGTGTACAATTTAGTGGCCTTAAGTACATTCACAATGTTGTGTTACTATCACCACCATATTTCTAAAACTTTTTCATCACCACACTCCTCATCAATTTTTTGTACATATTTTTATATAAATATATCTATTTTAAACTTTTTTTTAACAAAACTTGAATCATTGTTATATTGTACAATGCTTTATCTTTTGTCCAAAGTCATGTATTTTGTCATTGTTTTAAAGTTTTTATTGAAATATAACATGCATATGAAAAAGTGCATTGTGTAGAGATAGTGTGCTACAGCATACACCTTGATAAATTCTCAGAAGTGAACATACCTATTTAAGTGGCACCCTGATCAAGCATCTCAGAAGTCCTTTTGTCCCTTACCTAAAAATTATCTTCCTTAATCACTATCCTGGCTTCTAATACTGCAGTTTAAAAACTTTAATAATTAAATGTGATGTATGGCTAGGAAATAGGCTTTGGATATGACAGGTTCAAATCTTGGCTATTAGGCATATGACAGTCTTTATGAACTTCAGTTAGCCCATATAAAGAAATAGGGCTGATAAAACCTTTCTTGAAAAGGTTTTAGTTTAAAATGCAGTAATGTTTATAAAACACTCAGCAAGTGCTGACACATGGCCAGCACTCAGTAAGTCCCTAGTATGGAACCTCATGTTGTAATACTGTGCTCAACAGCTGACAGTTGTTGGTGTTGTTATCATTATCATTATTATAATCCCTCTGCACCTACTTTAAATCAGAACTTAATGTGGTATTTCCTGGTTTCTCCTCCTGTTCTCCTCTTAATCCACCTGTCTGCTTGCTTTCTATTTTGACATTTCCCTGCACAGTATAACAACAGATGCTACATTATTGTCTGAACTCAACCAATTATACTACAGAAGAATAAACAACAGTAGCTCATTACCACACTCATTGTGCAGACAATATCTGCTTCCTCAATTCACCCAGTCTCTAGGGCTTTTCCTCAAAATGAAAACAGACCTCAGATATCCCATACCAGTGGTCCCAAAGTGGAAAACAATGAAGAGATATTAGGTAAGTTGGCAACTTTGGGATCTGAATACCCAAGTTTTACCGGCAAAAAAGAACAAACATACATCAGTAGCTCAGTTTCAAACATACTGGCTAAAAACAAAGGCCTCATAAAAGTAAACATTGTTATAAAACAATGACATAAAGGACACCTACACTTGAATAGCAGTCATAGTATAAACACCATTGTTAAACCTCAGTTTGGTTTGCTCAACAAATATAATTTTTTATTTGCATTATTTTAGGTTTGTAACAAAGGAAACCTAGTATAAGATGGAAATAAAAATTGACCTTGGACTTTTCGATGTACTAAAAAATACGAATACTCAAAACATTCACATCTAGGGATGAGAAATGGGGACTTCTTTGAAGTGAAATTTGGTAGTAAAGATAGATACCCAGAAAAGACAGTTTCTACACAATTAAATTTTTTTTTTTTTTTTAAGATTTTATTTATTTGACAGAGAGAAACACAGCGAGAGAGGGAACACAAGCAGAGGGAATGGTAGCGGGAGAAGCAGGCTTCCCGCAGAGCAGAGAGCCCAATGCGGGGCTCGATCCCAGGCCCCTGGGATCTGACCTGGGCCAAAGGCAGACGCTTAACAACTGAGCCACCCAGGCGCCCCTACACAATTAAATTTTTTTAAACAGGAAAAATAATATATATTCACACCAATCTCTTACAATAAAAATCAAGGACTGACTTAATTTATACACATACCCATACAAATACATACATACATGCATGCACATATTATCTTCTAGGCTTCTACCCATCAAATAACAATTTATAACTGGTTGAAGCAGAGTTTGAAACAGACTACAGCTAACAGTTATTAATTCCATGAATTCTTACTGAGCACCTCCTATGTGCAAGGCATTGTTCTAAATGATAGGAAAATATCAGTGAACACTACAGATAAAAAAATTCTGCTTACATGGAGGCTATATCTTAGTAGGGTGGAAGAAAGACAACAAATACACACACAGGAAAATATAGAGTTTGTCACAAAGTGATGAGTGCTATGAAGAGTGCAGGGAGGCTGGCAGAAAGGAGGGAGCGGTACAACTTTAAACTCCATAAGCCTTGGGGTGCCTGGGTGGCTCAGGTGGTCAAGCCTCCAACACTTGGTTTTGGCTCACGTCATGATCTCATGGGTCATGATCTCATGGGTGGTGACATCGAGCCCCTTGACCGATGAGCCCTGCATTGGGCCCCATACTCAGTGGGAAGTCTACTTGAGATTTTCTCCTTCGGCCCTTCCCCCAGGAGCATACCTCTTCCTCTCTCTCTCTCTCAAATAAATCAATCTTAAAAAAAAAAACCCAAAAAACCCACAAAATCAAACCAGGAACTCTGTAAACCTCAATAAGCAAAAAACTGTAGGCCAGTGAGCAAAGGCCTACAAGAAAGAGGGAGTCACATGGACATTTAGATCAGAGAGAAGTATTACAGGCAGAAGTCACAGTAACTGCCAAGTCCTGGTGTCTGGCTTGACTGGGGAATAAGCAAGACAGCCAATGTGGCTAGAGCAAAAAGATCGGGAGAAGAGGGGGATGGAGTTCGTTAGAGAGGAATCAAAGGAGAGGGGTGAGTAAATCATACACATGGCTTTGAGTAGCCCATAGAATGATTTTTTCCCCTCATTTTTAAACTGAAGTATAATATAAAGTAAAACCTATCCCTCTAAATGTATAGTTCTGTGAGTTTGGATAAATGCATGTATTTACAGAACCATCACCATCAATCAAAATAAAGAACAATTCTGTCACCCTCCCCCCCACAATTCTCTCATTTCTAGCCCCTGGCAACTCTCAATCTGTTTTTTGTCCCTAGTTTCACCTTTTCTAGAATGTTATATAAATATAGTCATAAATATCATATAAGTGGCTTCCTTCATTTGGTGTAGTGCATTTGAAATTCATTCATGTTGTTGACTATATCAGTAGTTTATTCTAACTTATTGCTAAATGGTATTCCATTGTACAGATACACCAGTTTGATTACTCCTTCTCCAGCTGGGGGACACTTGAGTTGTTTCCAGTTTTTGGTGACTACAAATAAGATGACTATAAACATTTATGCACAGATTTTTGTGTGAACCTAAATTTTACTGTTAACTTTCATTTCACCTGTGTAAATAAATACCTAGGAGTCTGACTGCTGGGTCATATGGTATGTATATGTTTAACTTTAAAACAAAGTGCCAAAGAGGACATCCAAATGGCCAACAGACACATGAAAAAGTGCTCCGCATCACTCGGCATCAGAGAAATACAGATCAAAACCACAGTGAGATACCACCTCACACCAGTCAGAATGGCTAAAATTAACAAGACAGGAAATGACAGATGTTGGCGAGGATGCGGAGAAAGGGGAACCCTCCTACACTGTTGGTGGGAATG
>CM053606.1:33822384-33837278 GCA_028646535.1 Procyon lotor
CCTGCTTCCCCTCCCCTCTCTGCCTGCCTCTCTGCCTACTTGTGATCTCTCTCTCTCTCTAACAAATAAATAAAATCTAAAAAAAAAAAAAAAGAGTTAGGTTATCTGTTTTATTATTGAATGTTAATAGTTCATTATGTATTCTGGACAGTAGATACATGATTTTTTCATGTGGATTGTCTTTTCAATTTCTTTTCTTTCTTTTTTTTTTTTTAAAGATTTTATTTATTTGACAGAGAGAAACACAGCGAGAGAGGGAACACAAGCAGAGGGAATGGTCGCGGGAGAAGCAGGCTCCCCGCGGAGCAGGGAGCCCGATGCGGGGCTCCATCCCAGCACCCTGGGAACATGACCTGAGCCGAAGGCAGACACTCAACGACTAAGCCACCCAGGCGCCCCTGTCTTTTCAATTTCTTAACACTGTCTTTTGAACAGTAGAGGTTCTTAATTTTGAGTTAGTGTAATTTAGATACTTTCAATTGATCATATGTGTGAGTCTATTTCTGGACTATTCTGTCTCATTGAACTATAGGTCTATCCTTTTGCCAATTCCCACACTGTCTTGGATATACTGTCTTAAACTCTGGCAGTAGTCTTCTAATTTTGTTCTTTTTCAAAATTGTTTTGGCTTTTCCAGTTCTATTGTCTTTTCATGTCAATTTTGGAATCACTTTGTCAATTTCTTTTTTAAATTTAAATTCAATAGCTAACATATAGCAACATACAGTACATCATTAGTTTTGATGTACTGTTCAGTGATTCATTAATTGTGTATAATACGCAGTGCTCATCACCTCACATGCTCTCCTTAATGCCCACCATTTCTTTTTAGAAATCTTGCAGATGTTGATTAGAATCACTGCAAAGATTTTAGCTTTTATTTTGATATGAAGTTATTGTGTTTGTTTTGCTTTTTAAGATTTTATTTATTTATTTGTCAGAGAACAGAAGCATGGAGAGCTGCAGGCAGAGTAGGCAGAACGGGCAGAGGGAGAAGCAGGCTCCCTGATGAGCAAGGAGCCTGATGTGGGACCCTGAGATCATGACCTGAGCCGAAGACAGATGCTTAACTAACTGAGCCACTGAGGCGTCCCTGAAGTTATTGTGGGTTTTTGAAGTGATATGATGTGCCAATTGTTTTTAAAAAGGATTTATTAAAGGACATATAGGAAGGCAAAAATGGAGGCATCAAGTCAAGTTGGGAGGCTACTAAAGCAACCCAGGTAAGAGTTAATGGTGGCTTCCATGAGGGCGGTAATGGTGGAGTTAGTCAGTAGCATCTGAGTCGTGCATATATTTTGAAGGTAGAACCAATAGGATTTGCCCATTAAATATGGATATGAAAGAGAGAAGTCAAGGATAATTCCAAGGTTTTTAGTTTAAACAACTAGAAGATTTTCCACTTATTAAGACAGGGAAGACTGCGGGAGGAGCAAGTTTGGGTGGGGAGGGTAAGATTAGTTGTTCAATTTAAGACACATTAAGTTTTGTGACGTCTATCAGGCATTTAAGTGGAGATGAAGAGCTATCAATTAGATATTCGAGTCTGGATTTCAGGGAGAGGGAGGAGCTGGAGATATAAATTTGGGAGCCAAATGCATAGATCTTATTTAAAGTCATAATACTGATGTGATCATCAAAGGAGCAGAATAGATCCTATATGAGAACAGTTGGTCTGACCCAATTCTGCAACCATTCTCTGCTCCTGGCAAAGAATCATCTACCTAGAGAGTATGGCTTGCTTACAACAAATAGCTTCACTTCTGGATAAAGTAAATCAAGGCAAATAGTCATAACCAAAATTCAGATATATGACTTTTGGACTGCTTCTGGGCTATGAAGAACAGTGTGTAGGTTGGTACTGGATACCATGAAACTAGAAATTCTAGTCTGTTTTAACAGTTCATGAAGATAACAGCAGAATATTCCAAATTGACACTATCTAAGAAATTCTGGATATATGGTCTTTGTAGTTATAATAAGGTGTATTCATGTATTGGCACCTACCTTATTAAGTTGCTATAGAGATTCAATAAGATAATGTCTGTAAAGTGCTCAGCACAGAGTTTAGCACATATTAATTGCTTAATAGCTAGTGACAGATAATGATGATGACAGGGATGATTACCTTTATGGTTCAGGTAGTGGTGTTATTTTGTGTGACACGAAGCCACTTACATAAGATAAAAACACAAATTATAAGGAGCAGTTTTTTACTTTAATAATCTAAATGTTCCCACCTTCATCTTCACCTGGGATAATATGTAGAAAGTATGCCAGAGGAGCTCTGATTCTGCTTTTACCAGGCAAATGTTAGGTATGAATTTAAAAACAGACTTTTTAATCCCGCTGTGATCTGATTTCTTCATCTATAAGATAGTAATGATACTATCTCAAGTGAGTTTTATAGGATGGCTGTAAGGATCAAATCAGAAAACTAAAGGGAAGTACCAAGGTTTCTAATTCCATGTTTTTTTCTCTCATTTAATGGTCTTTTAAAATTATTTAGCATTTTCTATTTGAGGAGGCACCAAGATATAAAAGAAAACAACTTTTTCCAGATAGGCAAACATGTAACCTTTTTCTTTTCTTTTTGAGGGAACCAGTAACAAAAGGGAATAGCTTTGTGCCTATTCTCTCTCACCCATGAGTCTCCAAAACTTGGCCCTTTTAACCTTATCTAATTACTAGACAGAGTTCTACATTTGTCCATTTGCTATTCCCTGAAGAAACCTTGTGCCTTTCTCTTTTTATTCATATTATCCAGCCCATGCCTACCCTTTCCCATACATTCAACCATCTGTTTATTCATGACTCCATCTAAAATATTCTTCTACTTCATCTTTAACCATAAAAGTCTCACCAATCTTCTAAAGCCTCTTCCCTCTGTGAATTTCTCATTGCCTTCCTCATTAGAAATCATCCTCACCCAAATATTTTCAATACTCTGTGCTATTTTAATGGTTTTTATAACATATAGTATCTTTTCCTGTAGTTATTTTGTATTCATCTACCCTCCTGTATTAGACAGTGACCTCTCTGAGGGCAGGGCTATGTCACATACAATATAGTAGCCATAGCACTTGATTTAGTGATTTGCACATAGAAGGAGGTTAACATAAACTTACAAATACTGACTGATGAAGACTTGGGAGTCAAAATCTTAGGTGAAACTTCTACTTACCAAAAATTTGGTGGCAAAAAATAATTTCAAGAAAGAATATGTAGTTCATGTATTTCTCTAGTTACTATAAAATCCATCCTTTATTATTATTTTATTATTTTTTATTTTATTTAATAAAATATTTTAAATTTAATTTTATTTTTTCAGTGTTTCAAGATTAATTGTTTATATAAAATCCATCCTTTAACCTGGACTACCAAAAAATTTATTATTTGAGTCTTTGCAGAGATGCTTTTACTAAATTGTTCTCTAGCCTTATGACTTTGAATTATATAGAACTATAAGAAGTTTTGAATTGTATAAAACTATACATGACTTCCTTTTGCTATTACAGCTATTAAATATACTTGGAGATAGTATTTACCACATTGCACAATTTCCTCTTGAAGGGGAACTCAACCATAGGAAACATTGCTCTAAGGTCTCAGTGCTTGAAAAATCCCACCTTTTGAGAGATTGGCCTTCATCTGATGTTATAGACAGTGAAACTTATAGACAATTATTTTAGCCCAAAAGAAGCAAAGACCAAATTTTGTGATTCATCTTGAGCAAATGTACAGAATCCTGTCATATGCATTTGGTGGGTGTGCTGGATTGTTTGTGCTCAAAACGTTAATCTTACTTTTGGTTTTATTTTCCTTTAACCTGATTATTGTATCTTTTCTTTCCTTTTATAACCCATTTGAATTGCACATCTTCATTTAAATTACTTGAAACTCATTTTGGAAAGAACAAGTAAATATATAAATTAGTAAGATATAGGAGTTTTTTTGTCCTCTGTTTTTCCTTCAGAATAGTTTTAAAGACTTTCTCCTTTATCATGGTCAAAGACCAGATCAAAAATGTCTTCCTAAATTTACTGATTTCACTACAACAGTTACCACACAGCAAAATGAGACCAACCATTAAGGAATTTCCCTGTAACCAAGGTGATCTGACTACTCAATACTTCATCTTTCCAAAGGATTTTGAAACACTAGAGATAATTAAGATAATAAAACCATTCTTGTTTCTCAATACAATTATATGGGTTAGGATTTCTGGTTAGGAGAGGCAGTATTACTGTGAAAAGTCAGGTGACCAGGCTTCTAGTCCAGATTATGTGTCCAACCAGTTTGGTGACCATAGGCAAACTGTATAATCTTCCTGAGTCTCAGTTTCTTCAGAGGTTGCATAATACCAGCTTTCCCAAAGAACTGTTTGTTGTACATGAGTGTGCTGAAATATGTTAATTGGTGCTTCATGAAAAAAAGGGTCAAATAAGTTTGGATAGGACTTAATTAAATCAAGCTACACAAAAGATAAATAGTTTCTTAATGGTGGGATTTATAAGAGTCTTTAATTGTGACTCTCTGGGGGAGTGTGGGTAGAATATGGAGCACTAACTGAACTTGTTTTTTTGGGGAGCACATCAGTGGATAAGTGCAATAATGACTAGTTGCAAAATTCAACTTGCTCTCCCCCTCCCTCTATGCTCCACCCTCACACATGTTTACATCTGGAATATATATGTTGAGGTATGCTAAAGGATGTTTATGGGGTTTTCTATGAGAGGACAGGCTTTATCTATACTGGGAAAGAGAAAAAATTTTAGCCCAGGGTAAATAAGGTAAATCATCAGAAGAAAGTACATGTACTATCAAGCTCTAGATCCAGAACATGCAGTTAATTGTGCACACCTGACATTTATCAAGTATATGGTTGAAGATACACCATTAAGAGTGAGCATGTGCGGGGCGCCTGGGAGGCTCAGTGGGTTAAAGCCTCTGCCTTCAGCTCAGGTCATGATCTCAGGGTTCTGGGATCGAGCCCCGCATTAGGCTCTCTGCTTAGCGAGGAGCCTGCTTCCCCCCTCTCTCTCTGCCTGCCTCTCTGCCTACTTGTATCTCTCTCTGTCAAACAAATAAATAAAAATCTTCAAAAAAAAAAAAGAGTGAGCATGTGCATTTTAAAACAGTAAGAAAGAATGAGAGTCCTAAATTTTTAAGCTATATTTCTTGAAATAGCCTAAAAGCATAGTGACAAATCTGATTTGTTTCTTAACTTTTGTAAAACTCTGCAAACATGATTCCTATAGACACAGAGAACGATATACCACCTTGTATTGAAACAAAGTAAGTAAAACAACATGCGCTTTGGACTCATAAAGACCTAGATGAGGGATGCCTGGGTGGCTCAATGGGTTAAAGCCTCTGCCTTCGGCTCAGGTCGTGATCTCAGAGTTCTGGGACTGAGCCCCGCATTGGGGCTCTCTGCTCAGCAAGGAGCCTGCTTCCCCGCCTCTCTCTGCCTGCCTCTCTGCCTACTTGTGATCTCTCTCTGTCAAATAAATAAAATCTTAAAAAAAAAAAAAAGACCTATGTGAGAATCTCAGCTGTTTTTCCATTTCTGTGTGTGACTTCTCAATGAGTTTCAGTTTTCTCACCTGTAAAGAAGTCTCTAACCTTGTAACTTCTTTTAATGGTCAATGACTAAGCATACGTCAAGTGGCTAGAAAAGTACCTGACATACAGAAGATGCTCAATAAAATATTTTCTACCTTCCATTATTGAGAGTCCTCAGTGTACAGAGACTAGGGTATGTCAGGCATAGTATCTTGTACTTATGTGACAGGCACTCAATAATGTGTCTGAACATGAATAAACCTTGAATTCCAAACCATGAAATATTATACATCTTTCAAGTCCTGGCTCAAATATCGCTTCTTCTATAGTGTGATCTGTTTCTCAAAGCTTAACAGATTTTACTTTGCCAATGAACTCTCTAAGTATTTTGCTTTTACTTCTATGTTATTTGGCACAGTTTTTTCTTGATCTGCTGTTACTTGTAGACATGTCGTATCTTCCCTACAAGATGCAATCGCTTCTTGAAGGCAGAAACTGTTTTATTATCTCCTGTTTCTCTTTCAGTGCTTAGCATAGTTCTTGTTCAAAAACATCCTCTGACCAGGAATGATGACTAATGGAGTTTTCCTCAGCTCAAGTTAGGGCTTTTCAGGCCTTTCCATCACTTGTTAGATGGCTTTCTCTTTTTATAAGTAAATCTTGCTATTAATCCCATGTCTAGAACAAGTTCGAAAAGTCCTTTTTTGTGAAACCATCCTAGGAAGCCATTTGACACTACTTCTCTTTGTTTCCGCTGCACTTTAGACAAATCTTTATTACAACTTTTACATATAGTTTTGTAATTATTTTTTTTAAGATTTTATTTATTTATTTGACAGAGAGAAAGACAGAGAGAGAGGGAACACAAGCAGGGGGAGAGGGAGAGGGAGAAGCAGGCTTCCCACTGAGCAGAGAGCCTGATGCAGGGCTTGATCCCAGCACCCTGGGATCATGACCTGAGCCGAAGGCAGACGCTTAAGCATTGAGCCACACAGGTGCCCTCATAAGTCTATTTTTATAAGACTATGAACTTTTGGTGGGGACAACCCACATCTGTAGCCCAACTCCCTAAAAGATTTGGGGATATACTAAGTATTCAAAAAAAATATTTGCAAGATGAGTGAATGAAAAATTCTCTCTATTGTTATGAACATGACAAGAACTTGAGGGAGAAAATAAACGATGCTGAATGGATTTTCCATATATAGGGGCCCAGTGGAAAATGCCACAGAATTAACACATAGTATTTTTTGGTGGGAAAATGAAGACTGGGAAAGGGCAGAAAATACAGTCTTTGTATTCTTGGGATGAAACAATATCCAGGAAGGATGCGAGCATTGGTCATGCAAGAAAAGGGAAAAGGAATTGAAAAGAACAGAAAACAATGAATCTAGTACAAGGTCAAACTTTCTAAGAGTTCCACACAACAGAGCAGGAATGATTCTTTTAAGGAAAGGTTAGGTTTTCCACACTAAAATGAGTCTGGAAAAAGGGAAAGAAGTCATAAGAAATAGTAACAGCCTCAATATCAACTGCAGTGGAAATAAACTTAGCTTATGAATAACGTTACTTGAAATTAATGCCCTACCTCACGTTCCTCTTCTTGTTCTTTGCGAATCTGCTCCAAACGAAACTGTTCTGCCATCTCCCTCTCATGAGCTTCCCTCTGTCAATAAAAGAGAAAGGGAGCCAGCCCTCAATAAACACTGGTTTACTTAAAAAGGAGAAAGAAAAAAAAAAGCTCATCCCCATGATAAAAAGTTTTTTTTTTTCCTGGAACAAAAATGGAAATTTTTTTTCTGTGATAATGTTTTTTTTCTGGAACAAGAATGGAAAGGGAGTGTTGAGTACCTACACAAACACCTGGGTAGCTCTGGGTAGCGTGGCATTCAAGATCCATTAGAAGATCTTTCTCTCGTCTTCCTTTTTGGTCTTTTCTGTTACTTCTTCTGTACCAAAATATCAAGCTCTAGTCACATCAGCTTCCATCATGCACCCATGCTTTCTGACTCCTTGCTGCTAGCATATATCACCTCTTGTCTCCTACTCCTTTTCTCTATTCAGTACACATATACAACCTCTTCCATGAAATCCTCCCTAATAGATTCCTATTTATTAGCTCTCCAAAAAAGCTGGAACAGACTTTCCACTGAAACTCCTGTTCACTAATCTCCCACAGAACTCAGGGCTTCCTAAGTTATAACTTTTAGGATCCTTGGGTATTATATTATAGCTAACTGTGTTCTTAAGTTAATCTATTCTACATCACATTGTGAGCCTTCTTTTGGGGGGCAGAAACTGTGGCTTATTCATTTCCCCCTCCTTCAATGCCCAGTAGAGAACCAGGTACTCAAGAAATATTAAATAAATCAGTGGTTCTCAATATTCTCAACCCTGACTACACAGTAGAAATCACTTGAAGAGCTTTTAAAAAATTGCTAGGTTTTTACCAGACTGATTAAAAAATAAGGAAAATAAATATTAGGCTCATTTTTGTTTTCATATTTTATGATTCTTAAAAAACTTTGTGTTGTCAAAATGAACCATGCTTTAAGAACCAAGGGTAACATTATATTCTGTTAATTGAATCTAGCTTTTTCCCTTGTAAACCTAACATTTTTAGGGTTCAAAGTGATAAAAGGACTGGCACTTAAATAACAAAAGACTGTTTAGGATTGTGTTCTTTACCTTAGAAGTCCTTTGACCAAACCTACCTTTGCTCTGTCAGCCTCAAGTGAAAGGCGATAGGCCTCATCTTGCTCTCTCTTCACATTTTCTCTGGCTTCCCGTTCATCCTTAAAAGAAAGGAAAACATTCAAATGTGTTTTATTATATTACTTTTTTAATAGAAGAAAACAATGATAATCCCCTTGTCTTACTCTTTTGTGAATTTATTAGAATTAAATAAGGCACTTCTAAAGTACATAGGTTAGAAATAAGCAAACAAGAAGAATAGCACAGTAGATAGTGAAATAAGAATATCTGGAGCTAGCTCTACCACTTGTAAACTGTGTGACCTTGGGCAACTCATCTAACCTCTCTGGATCTCAGTTTCTTCAACTGTAAAATAGACATAGTATTTGTTTCATAGGGTTGTTTTGAGAATTAAATGGAATAATATACAAACAGTCTTGCAAAGAACATGACAGTTCATTTTCATAATGATGAGTTCCCTTCGCTTTTTCTCTTAATTTTTCTGAGATAAACTCAGAGACTGTCACCACTGGGGCTAAGGACTAGGAGAGACCAAAGGACTAGAAAGTAAGCCTCTGGTCAGTATAAGAGGTTGAAAGCAAAATATCCTGGTTGACTACAGTCCACATTACACCACTAAAGCTTGGTTACTGAACTAAGTAACTGCTAAGTCATCCATATTTCATGAGCCGTTATCCAAGTTGAAGATCTTTTAAAACATTTTTAGCTTCCCAAGTGATTGTGCCATTTACCTACATTTAAATCGTTTCTTCATATGAAATTAAAAGTTCATTCAACTACCAGAATTTCTCATTTGTTAAATTCTGAAGTATAGTTAATATATATGTACTTAAATTTTATGAATACTCACACCTGTTGATATTAGAATATAGGTTTCCTTTTGGTCCATTTTGTGTAATAGCTGAGCAAATCATATAAAGTCACAATATTTGACTATTTTTGACCTCTAAAAATGGAAATTTCATTTGTTTTAACTTAATACTTTCTAAATTTTTGGCTCCCCAATTCAATATACACTTAGGTGCTCTCACTAATAATTCCTATTCAAGACTGAATTTCTTTCTGAAGTTTTAATCTTCTTTTAGTTGCAATGAGTCATCTAATTCCAAAATCTCTGATATAAATAGAAACATTTCATTGATTCTCAATCTTTTAAATAAAAAATTTGGAAGAATTTCAAGTTGCTGGCCTAAAGCTAATTGCTATACTATCTATGATGAAAGGGTATGCTATGTGAATTATATGGTGGAACACAATATCAGGAACAATATTTAACCACCTGAGAGACCATTCAGGCTGCAAAGCATTCAAAGATAATTTACATGTCGTATAACATCACATGAATAAAAATGGGTTTTAAAAACTTCTACTTGGGGATTTGTATGAAGCCATTAGTATTTACATTTTAGAGAAGCAGAAGCATATACCTTTAAATATATTTTCACTAATCCCAGCTGGGTATTTCCCACTTTGGTATATACATTAAGTTTTACTATGACTAGATACAATCAGCCTGAAAAGATATATTTTGTACATTTCTATTCATATTAGCATTGGCTTAATTCATTACTCTGAATTCCTCCTCCCACTCAATATCCAAGTTTGTACACAGTGGCCACTTAATAGTTCATTTGGTCATGATTGATCTATATTTGATATATAATGTCTTTATTTTTCAAGTCACCAAGGAGAGGTAATGGGGGGGGGGGATTAGCAGATCTATGTTTAAGTCCAATCCCTGCCAGTAGCAAGCTGTGTGTTCTTGGATAAATAAAGTCTCCCTTTTCAGTCATTTATTAAAGGATTGGATTTCTAAGGATTTTATGCCTCTGTGGACAAGTCTATCTCTCCAAATTCAGAAATTCCCTAATATAATCAGTATAATCTATGGGAGTAAACTTATCTTTCTATATTTCAAATGGAGAAATACATAGGATGTCTAAAATTTTAATTTTACATTACTTCCTTGACCCTACCCCTCTAAATTAGTTTAGGTTTCTCGTGTAACATTCTGTACTTTCCCTTTAAAACATTTATCACAATTGCAATTAATTATCATATAATCGTTTACTTAATGTGAGATTTCCCCATGACACTGTAAGCATCATAAAGGCAGGGACCTTGTCTATATTATACACCTCTATATTCCAAGTGTTTCACACATTGCCTAGTTTTGGGAAGGTGTTAAATAAGCATTTGTTGAATAAATAAATTGTCTTTCCAAGCATAAAATATTTATTGTCTGCAGTAAAAATTAAGGAGGAAGAAGACAGCTCATCCACAAAGCAGCTCCATCTGAGTCAATGAAATCGACTGGCTGGGCAGAAATGACATGTTATGACACTATGTACACACAACAAAGGGACCTTCTAAAAGCTACCACAGCTGGAAGTCCTTTGAACACAAATATAGTTGATAATAAAAGCATTCTAAGTAAACAGCTCTGTTTTAAAAGACTGTTGCAGATATGAAAGGCCATTAAATACAGGGATCTCTGCCACAAAATGTGGCACCTGTTGTGAGAGACTTCCTGAAGCAGCTAACTTGCTTCCTTCCTTCCCTATCTCTCCCCTTTAGTATTAGGCATCACACTAGCACTGAGGATACCGAGACAGGCCACAGTTTACTAAAGGAAGAAACGGATACTCATGCTTGAATCACCTTCATCATTATTTTATGGAGCCTACTAACTTACTGTGAAGAGTTCAGTGTTCAAGTTTTGCATTATTTTCCTTTTGTTCCTTAAATAATGTCACTCTCTTTCTACCTGGAATAGTTCCTACTCCATCATCTCTGTTATTAAAAATCCTACCAGCTTTTCATACACTTTTAGAAATATAAGAGACTGGCATGTACAAAAGAGGTACTATATAGATGAAGAAACTGAAATCATATGAGGATAAAGGATTTATACAAGACTACTCATTAAGTGGCAGAGCTTAGCCTTGAATCTAGGTCTCCTGACAGCTTCTTCTCCCTTCCCAACTGCAATCCAATGCTCTTTCCTTTGCTCACAGCTCTCCCTGACTATCACAAACAGAAGGTGTAGCTTAGGCATGTGGCTCAGGATGAATTTTTCTAAACTTATCATGGTCAGAGCTTCTTATGTGTTTGGTAGTTGCCTGTGAATGGTTATCATTTCTTCTTTTCTGTCTTGTCGATTTTATATTTGTTTCTCTAACTGTCCTATTCACTGTCATCTCCAATCTTGGGATTTAAAGAACACTGTCTGTTTAGGCATCTCCCTCACATTATTCTATACAATTAAATTTTTAAAAAGAAAATTCCAGGTGTTGTGGTTAACATTTCATGCACGAACTTGTTCTTATATTCTATAGATGTGCCTCTTGAAACTTCTCCTGTGTCCTACAAATATAGTCCTTGTGGAGTGGACTTGCTTAAATCTGAGTGGACAGATTAGACAAAGTGACTAGAAATACATGTATGTTGTGTGGCAGTAGAAGAGCTGGATAATCAGTTTCAGGAATAGGTTTGGGGTGCTGCTTGGGCTGTGGCTTGGGCTATTTGGCATCAAAATACTCCTTATCATACCAAAATGTGAAGCTGGATTGCTTAGAATGAAGTGATAGCCTTCATTGGAGCCTTTCATTTATAGCACCCTTGTCACTGCTCTCATACTGCTTTGTGCTACACTCATTTATATATTTGTCTCACTGTTCCCTACCTGAGCTGTAAGTTGAGGGAAAAGACTCCATTTGATATATCTTTCTATTCCCTAGCACCTAGGGTACTATCTTACATATGGCAAGCATAAATACGTTTCTGTTAGATGAATAAATGGAATTATCAGTACTCAACAGGTATATATCTGAAGTTTTGGAGCCTCTAAGTAGTCAAACTAGTAATGTTTATCTACATATATTTCTTATCCGGAGTGTTATAATGACTTGTTAAGAAGTTCAAAAATTAGAATTCAAACCTAGTCTTTGTCACCCCAAAGCCTATTTTTTTCCCACTGTGACATAGTAGGTGGCTCAGTATAGTTCTCTATCTGAGACAGTAGCCATTCAATCAGATTTTTCTATAACTTATTAAAAATAATGAAAATATTTTGACATGTCAAATGGTTCCTAAATGAGTAGCTTAACCAGAAATGGAATTCAGGTGTAACTTGTTACTCCTCTGTAGTGTTTAAAATTAGTAATCATCAGTTAATTTGCAAAAGACTAATGCAAAATTCTGAATTATCAAATTGAAGCAGGTGATAGTGGTTAGGCTTGTTTCAGATACATACACAAATATGCACATATCTGTTCTTCTTGAATGCCCAGGTCAGAATGTACACCTTGCTCTTTGCCCTGATAAGTATCCCTGGTAAGCAGGGAAATGGCCCTGATATGTATCCCTGAAGAGGTATAGACCAAGATAACTTGAAATT
The DNA here is from genome assembly GCA_028646535.1 of Procyon lotor. Taxonomy (NCBI): domain Eukaryota; kingdom Metazoa; phylum Chordata; class Mammalia; order Carnivora; family Procyonidae; genus Procyon; species Procyon lotor. Next base: position 33,835,067 of record CM053606.1, read on the forward strand.
CTCTTAATATAAATACTTAGAGATAGGTAATATATAACAAAGATGTTTAAAAAGTATTACTCAGCATGTGAGAAAGAAAGAAGCAAAGAAAGAGAAGTACCTGGTACCAGAAATAAAGAGGAAACTGAAAAATCAGAGCTGTAAATGAGGAGGTAATATGGAATCTGACAAGACAGATTATCCATTTTGGTAACCTAGAGGCCCAACTGAAACCAAAAGACTATTTTGGACCTACACAAGGTAGGGAACTGGAAAGTTATCTATGGGATAACTTTTGGCAGTATAGTATAAGTGTAATTGGAGTCTGGGAATAGGGTGCAGGGAAAGAGGGAGAGAAAGCTTACTTTATGAAATGATGGCCAAAAGTATTCTGGATTTGAAAAAAACTAAAAAGCCACAGATCTAAAAATCCAAATGAACACTAGGTTAAAGAAAAAACAGAAAAAAAGCTACATCCAGGCACATCCTAATCGAATTGCATAAAATTAATAATAAAAAGAAAAATCTTGAAACCAAAGACATAATATGTATAGGAGAATAAATTAAGAATGAAAGCAGACTTCTCAGAAACATTGCAAGTGATAACAGAGTGGAGCAACATCTTTAAAGCACTGAAAGAAAACAATGTATCAATTAAGAATTCTATACTCTGTAAAAATATCTTCAAATTGAAAATGAAATAAAAAGACTTTTTCAGATATACAAAGGGTAAAGAATTGATTACTAGCATTTGTAAAAGTTAAAGGAAGTCCTTCAGATAGAAAGAAAATAATACCAACCGGATGGAAATCTGGATCTACACAAAGGAGAACCAGAAATGGGAACTTTGTGGGTAAATCAAGAGACATTTTTTTCTTATCATTTAAATCTCTTTAAGAAATAACTAAGTATATTTTTTCCCCAAATAAATAAACATATTTGGGGAAAAAAAAAATAACTAAATATATAACAATGGCATTTTTTAAAGAAACAGAAGAACCCATTCTAAAATTCATATGGAAACTCAAAGGACCCAAACAGCCAAAACAATCTTGAAAAATAACAAAGTTGAAGGACTCATATTTCCTGATTACCAAACTTACTATAAAGCGACAGTAACAGAAACATTGTAGTAATTTATCCATTCTTATATACAATGGCATATTACTCAGTCATGCAAAAGAATGAGATCTTGCCATCTGCGACAATATGGATGGACCATATGGACGGTATATTGCTAAGTGAAATAAGTTAGAGAAAAGACAAATACCATAACCATAAGATTTCACTCATAGGTGGTATCTAAAAAAACAAAACAAACAAGCAAGAGACAAAAAACAGACTTAAGCATAGAGAACAAACTGTTTGCTAATAGGGAGGTAGAAAGGTAAGATGGGTTAGATAGATAAAGAGAATTAAGAATACACTTACTATGGTGAACACTGAGTAACATATAGAATTACTGAATCATTATATTGTATACCTGAAACTAATATAACAATACATGTTAATTATACTTATAATAATAATAAAAATAAAAACCATTATAGTACCATCAGAAGAACAGATATTTAGACCAATGGAATAGAATAAAGAGTCCAGAAATAAACTCACATACTTGATAAATTTTATTTATTTATTTATTTTAAATATTTTATTTATTTATTTGACAGGGAGAGAGAGAGAGATCACAAGTAGGCAGACGCAGGCAGAGAGAGAGGGGAAAGCAGGCTCCCCGCTGAGCAGAGAGTCCGATGTGGGGCTCGATCCCAGGACTCTGAGATCATGACCTGAGCCAAAGGCAGAGGCTTTAACCCACTGAGCCACCCAGGCGCCCTGATAAATTTATTTCTGACAAGAGTGTCAAGACTGTTCAAAGGAGAAAGGACAGTCTTTTCAACGAATGGTACTGGGGAAGCTACAAAAGAATGAAGTTGGGCCCTTACTTCACATAATATAAAAAAATACACTAAAAATGGATCAAAGATCTACAATTAAGAATTAAAACTATAAAACTTTTGAGGGAGGGCAAGATGGCGGAGGTGTAGGAGGCACAGAGAGCCCTGGGAATCAGAAGTCCAGCTAAAGAGGAGGAAATCACTCTAAAAGCCGGCAAACGCAACAGCAGAGAGAAGAGAATAAGAACAGCAATTCTAGGAGCAGAAAATCGACCACTTTCAGGAGGTAGGACGTCTGGAAAAGGTGAATTTAAAGGGACGGGAAGAGAGACCCC
>CM053606.1:33844295-33881976 GCA_028646535.1 Procyon lotor
GGGGAAATTGGAGGGGGAGACGAACCATGAGAGACTATGGACTTTGATAAACATCCTTTTATCCTTGGCCTGGAATACTCTTCTCATTCGGGCAAAATCACACTTATCTTTCAGGCCCACCTGAAGTATCCAGGTGACACAGGTACTCCTTCCACCCCCACCCCTGGGTAGAATGGCTTCACTTCTGTGTTCTATTCACATTATAGTATTATAGTTATATATTTATATATATGTCTCTCCCATGACTGAGAATTTAGAGAACAAAGATACTGTTTTATTAATCTCTGAATTTTTCCAGCATACAGATGAACTCTACCAGGTTGGCACTTGGTGGATAATAATAGTAGTTAATGTTCAGTGAATGCTTACTGTGTACCAGGTGCTTTTCTAATTAGTTTGTGTATTACTATTTGATTTCATCCTCATGTATATTGAGGGAAGGAAGAAAGAAAGGAGGCAATTACATATTTAAGATTAAAGAAAGGGAAAAGGAGCTAAGGTACCTGCTCTAGAAACTATCATGGATCTCAGAAGTGTCAACAGCCTTTGCAAGCTAAATGCTCTTTAATTAATTACTAAATAATAAAATTATTTAATTACTAAATAAAATTATTAATCTTTAATCCTAAAATTAAATTATTTAATTTAATTAATCATTATTAATCAACATTATTAATTAATAATTTTAATGACCACCGGTTATTAATTAATTAATTACCATTAATTACTATCACCTCTATCTTGGGTTCTGAGATTTAAAAGATGGTTAGAAGCCTTCAGAGAGATGATAATAGGCAAGGATGGGAGTAAGAAATATAGCTCTACTGAGAAAAATGGTCCTCCTGCATTGGGTGCTAGATTATCTGAGGACTACCCTTTGTAACATAATCTGTATGAATGACAAGTTTCTTTTCAGGGGACTCTTCATGCTGATGACTGGGCACAGTACCTGGCACAGAGCAGTTATTCAACAAATGCAGATTGACTTGTACTTGGAGGATAATTAACTGAGTCCTTTGAGTCACCAAAACAGATAAGCCAGTCCCTGGCAATTTTGTAGATTCAGTGATCTCAAAAAGTAAAATAATTCAAATATATAATAATTTAAAGTGAAGTTTTCATAACCTGCCACTAAAGCCAAATTGATCATTTTATTTTCTAAGTAAGTACCTGGTTAGTATGAGGACCAAGGAAGGAGAGAATTTAGTAATTAAATTATTCTAAGGGGACAAATTCATTAGGCACCAGAAAGATGTAAGAATGTGCTTCAATTTCTTTCTCAATGTTTGGGAGGTGAAAGCTTTTTTTTTTTTTAACCTTCACCTTATGATTTAATTGGAATAAAACTGGAGTTCAGATATTTAAGATTCTATTTTTGAAAATTTTTAGGCCACAGAATATTCTGATAATCTTGTTTACAAAATAAGATTTTAAAACAATATCTCCTATTTTTAAAGTATCAGAATTAGACATTTCTCTAGAGAATATATACAAATGGCCAGAAGCACATGAAAAGATGCTCAGCATCATTAGTCATTAGCAAAATTCAAATCAAAACCATAATGAAATACCACCTCACATCCACTAGGATAGCTATTATTTAAAAAGGGGGGCATGGGAGGGTGGGAAAAATAACAATCCAAATGTCCATCAACAGATGAATGTATAAACAAAGTGTGGCACAGGCATACAATGAAATATTATTTGGCCATTAAAAAAAAACAATAACAACAACAAAAAACCAAAAAACTGAAGTACTGACAAATGCCACACTGTGGAGGAATCTAAGTGAAAGAAGCCAGACCAAAAAAAATCATGTACTGTGTGATTCCATTTGTATGAAATATCTAGAATAGGCAAATCTATAGAGACAGAAAGTAGAACAATGGCTGCCAGGGGCTTTTGGAGTAATGAAGATGTTTCAGAACTAGATGGAGACCGCACAACACTGTGAATGTACAAAATGCCACTGAAGAGTACACTTTAGGGACACCTGGGTGGCTCAGTGGTTGAAGCCTCTGCCTTCGGCTCAGGTCATGATCCCGGAGTCCTGGGATCAAGGCCTGCATCCGGCTCTCTGTTCGGCGGGGAGCCTGCTTCCCCTCCGTCTGCCTGCCTCCCTACCTACTTGTGATCTCTCTCTTTCTGTCAAAAAAAAAAAAAAGAGTACACTTTAATATGGTTAATTTTAGGCTACTGTCTGTCTCAGTCAGTAGAGCATGTGACTCTTGATCTCAAGGTCGTGAATTTGAGGCCCATTTTGGGTGTAGAGATGACTTAGGGGCGTCTGGGTGGCTCAGTGGGTTAAAGCCTCTGCCTTCGGCTCAGGTCATGATCTCAGGGTCCTGGGATCGAGCCCCACATCGGGCCCTCTGCTCAGCGGGGAGCCTGCTTCCTCCTCTCTCTCTGCCTGCCTCTCTGACTACTTGTGATCTCTCTCTCTCTGTCAAATAAATAAATAAAATCTAAAAATAAATAAATAAATAAATAAATAAACAAACAAATAAATAAATAGAGATGACTTAACTAAATAAAACTAAAAAAAGTAAAAAAATAAAATGGTTAATTTTATTACATGAATGTTGCCTAAAAAACCCCCAAGTATCAAAATTACAGAGGGAAGTTATATGAGTTGTTGTCTTGATAGCAACAGAGCTAAGAACTAAGTAACAACGAAGTGAAAAAAAAGAGGAATATTTTTACTTTTCTGCATCTGCAGTATAAATGATGAAAGCACTGCTTGAAAAGATGTGTTAAATTGGCATTCAAAAGACGTGCCACCTGATAGCACTGGCTTCATGGTGTACTGCAGCCAAGATATTCATTTTCCAACCAAACTTGGATTGTAGTCCTCATTCTATCCTGATGACGCAAGAGTGCATGGAAAAGGTCATAGGCTTAAAACACAGACTTGGTTTGAATTCTAGGTTTGCACTTAAATTTCTATGTCCTTGGGTAAGTTCCTCGACCTCTTTCAACACTGATCAATGATATCTCTAAAATGGGAGCAATACGTCCCATAAACTAGATTATGGAAAGGATGAAATGAAATGATGAATACATATCATACATCAAAGTATAGTATCTGGGACTGCAGTGGGCATTTGATAAATGTTATCCTAATGACCATCACCCTAATAATATCAATCCTCTTCCTTCTAATAACTAGATGTATAACCTCAGTCCAAACAGTTGATTTTCTCTGAGTTACTTCTAAGGACTGACTGGGCAGGACCTGGGGCAAATCATCACTCATTAACAGCATCATTTTTCTTTTAAAGATTTTTTTTTATTTATTTGACAGAGAGAGATCATAAGTAGGCAGAGAGGCAGGCAGAGAGAGAGGGAGAAGCAGGTTCCCTGCTGAGCAGAGAGCCCGATGCGGGACTTTATCCCAGGACCCTGAGATCATGACCTGAGCTGAAGGCAGAGGCTTTAACCCACTGAGCCACCCAGGCACCCAACAGCATCATTTTTCTATGGGTAGATTGGCAGTGGTAGAGGAGGAAAGGCAGGGAAAGGTTCATGAACAATTACATGAACACAAACTTCAGGTCTCTGAAGCATTTTTCCATTGTTCCCTGGCTGACTACTATACCTCTTCCTAGTCACTGCCTATGTACCAGGGCTCTAATAAGTGTCCCAGTGCCAAAAATAAAAACATGAATGGTCCTAAGCATGAGTTATACACCATATGTAATTTAGAATAAAAGCTTATACTAAACTATAAAATAAATTTCAGAAGTCTGACAAAATTCTGATTTTGTCAAGACCACTTTGATTTTTCTGAAAAGCAAGATTTCAAAAAGATACCCCTCTCTATTTTTCCTCTCTGTTTATTTGGTGAACTGACTCTGCTTATTCCATAACTGCTTAGTCTGCCTTTAGACAATGGCATTCTAAGTTGCAGGTTGTAGAAGCTACTAGTAGAGGGAGGTTCTTTAACCTAAGGGGTCACAGCAAGCCCCTAAGTTTGCTGGACTTTTGGGTGACCCAGGCTATGAGGATTAGAGAGAGGAACAGATGGTGGGACACGGCTCTGAAACATACAAAGATTGCAGATGGGAAGGAATTATCATTTTGTTAATGGAATCAGGAATGACTTAGAAGGCCTAAAAAAAAAAAATTCCTTGGCCCAAGGCCTAATTCATCACTGTGGTTTCCATTCTGTAAAGACCTCTCATTTCCTTGCTAATCAAAGCTACTATTAACTAAGTATTTGGAAAGGAAAATGTAGTAAGTATTAATGACTATCCCCCACCTATATTTTTACTTAAGACTTTTAATCCTTTAAAGTCTTAAATTCCAAAGTTTAAAAAGCACTTTCACTAAGACACTTTCACATGTGATACAGTAATTAGGTTAGCCAGGAAGGGACTTTTATCCCCATTTAAAGATGAGGAAACTGCAACTAAGAAAGTTTAAGTGATATTCCCAGCGTCACAGAGCTTATTAGAATGTAGGCCACCTGGAACCTCATCTATAGCTTTTTCTGTCATTTTATTTCTCTTCAACTTCCATGCTTAATGTGTTTCTCCCCTCTAAATTTTCTTGCTTCCAAATACTGCAAATATAGTCCTTCAATTGGTGTAGGAGATAGTCATGGAATGATTTTCCTGGGAATAAACTGTTTACCCTTGCTGAATGAACTGAATAACAAGAAAAACAAATATAGGTTTAACTTATTTTATTACCAACGGACTCTCCATAGAGAAAAGCAAGATAGAAAGAGATAGATATGTACTTCCAGACTTGTATTATCCTGTAGAGTTGTCATTATCTACTCTGATGTTTATTTCTCTCTCCAGACCCCAAGCAAACTGAAGAGACTTTCCCTTATTATTTCTGTATCCCTAGTCATAAGCAGTGCCTGGTACTCTGTAGATCCTTAAAAACTGAACAGTAAATGAGCACTTGGCTCCACAAACATTTGTATCATAAGTTTATATTTGTTAAACTGATTTGTCCGTAAAATAATAAACTACTCTTGCTCAAAAACAGTGAAATAAGGATTACAGCAAACCTGACACTCAACATTCTTTCAGGTTACGTTCTTCAAAGAATAGTTTTGGTGCCTATTATATCAAAGATTGAATCTAAATGTTAGATTAACTGGCTATATTTTAAACTTTAATTATCCAAAGTTTTAAAGGGGGAAATTTTAAAATAGTCCATTGTAGGACCATGAAAACAGAGAACTGAATTCACAAGTAGCAAGTAACTTCTAAGTCCTAACTGAGTTGAGACAGTCTTGCTAGAATGTAAGTCTCTGGAATTTCCGGTGGAGATGTTTAGAAAAGATTCTTTTTCATCTGTATAGAAGAAGTATGTGGAAGTGAGTTGAAAAGCTGGATTTAAGACTGGTTTGCTAATTTCTTTAGTGGCAGGATTTCAAATGATGGACTGCCATCTCAGTGTTTGCTTTAGAGGAAGTGGGCTAACTTGTGAGAGTTTATATGTTAAGACTAAATCAATCCAGAGAGAATCTATGTATCTGTTTGGTAATCTACAATGAAATCTGCACATTTTTCAAGCATGATGCCTTAGTTCTGACTCTTGTCATCTCTTGCTTACACTACGGCATTAGCCTTGTAAAAGGTACCCTGACCTCTTGTTCTTCCCCATAAATTTCAACATTCACCCATTCATTCATTCATTTACACATTTATAAAATAGTTATGTACACCTATGATATATTGGGCTTTGTGTTAAGAACTAGAAACAACAAGAGCAAAGCATAGTTTTCTTCTTTCACTAGGTGTAGGAGATACATGTATAAACTTGGAAAGGAAGGCAATATATATGAGGGCTTATTGTGAGTTAGTCATTTTACATATGCTGTTTCTTTTCATGCCCACAATGGGGTATTATTATTTCCACTCAACATATGGGGAAATCAGGACTCAAACTGGCTACATAATCTGCCAATGGTAGAGTTTGCAAGGGACTGAATCAGGTTTTATACTTAGGTCTATCTGTTTCTAAAGGCCATGTTCTTTTCACTAAACCAATGGTTCTCAAATTTTAAAATATACAAGAATCTCTTGTTATTTAGGAAACTTGTGAAAACACATTCTCTGGCCTATCTGCAGAGATTCTGATTCAGTAGTTCTAGCACAGAAGCTCAAAAATCTGTAGTTATAACAAACATGCTGAAACATGTGCTCAACCACACTTTGAAAAGCACTGCACCTCAAAAAGAAAACAAAATAACAGATAAATTATAACATCAAGATAAGTACTATCATAAAGATACCAACAAAGTGATGAGCATCGTCAATAGCGTAGTCATCTGAATTAGTTTCCTAAATTACAAATCTAATTATGTTAACTTCCTGCTGAAAAGAAATATAGCCCAAAGTTTAAGGTTCAAATTCTATAGCAGAGCACAGAAGTACCTTCAACACGTGGCCCTAATACACATTTTCAGCCTCTTCTCTCCTCTCTTCCCTCTAACAACCCATCTTTCTTGCCTTATGAAATTACTTCTCATTTTCCTCATGTCCCAAGCCATTTCACAATTCCATGCTGTATCATATACCACATTTTTTTTTTTTAAGTTTTCATTTATTTATTTGACAGAGACAAAACGAGAGAGGGAATACAAGCAGGGGGAATGAGAGGGACAAGTAGGCTTCCCACTGAGCAGGGAGCCCAATGTGGGGCTCCATCCCAGGACCCTGGGATCATGACCCGAGCCGAAGGCAGATGCTTAACAACTGAGTCACCCAGCTCCCCTCCACATTTTTTTTTTTAAAGATTTTATTTATTTGACAGAGAGAAACGCAGCGAGAGAGGGAACACAAGCAGAGGGAATGGTAGCGGGAGAAGCAGGCTTCCTGCCGAGCAGGGAGCCCGATGTTGGGCTCAATCCCAGAATGCTGGGATCATGACCTGAGCCGAAGGCAGACGCCCAACGACTGAGCCACCCAGGTGCCCCTCCCCTCCACATTTTTAAATGTACTTCCTCCTTAGTCCAAATGATTACTTCCTACTCATTACTCCAAACTCAGTTTATATTATTACAGAAAATATTTCATGAGTACTTATTCGATGCCAGGTACTACTCTAAGCACTTTATGTGTATCAATAGATTTAAATCCTACCAAGAAACTACTAATTGAGGAAATTGAGGCACAGAGATTAAGGGTTTTTTCCCTCAATGTTATATAGCTGCTAAGTGGCAGAGCTAGGATTTGAATTCAGACACTATGGCACCATAAACTCTTAATGACTAGTTTATAGTTGCCTCTCATGAGATGAGCTATTTATTCTCAGGCAAGGACTTTCAGTTACCCAGGTCCTAATTCAAACCATATTTTTCTTCAGATTCCTTTAATCTACTCTTATTTCTCAATCTTGTGAATGAATTTTCTTCCATTCCACCTGTAGGTGGAATATGTCTCCCTGTTTTGAACCTAATTGTTCTCTAATTGCTTCAGGTACTGAGGTTTCATTTTCAGAGGTAAGTGGCAAGCTTTCTGAGGGCAGAAACTGTGTCTTCCAGTGTAGCTTGGTATACAGCAGGCACTGAAAGAATTTTTGTTGTACTAAAGTGGAGAGCAAGCATTTTACCAGCTAACCTACGTTCAGTGATTAAAGAGAAAGCATATGAATGGGGAATTGGTAGTTCCTCCAAAGTGGAATGAGGGAGGGAGGGGGCAAGTATTTGTTCGTACTTTTTTGACAGAAGGCTGTCATCATGAAAGGGCTCTTAGGCATATAAAGGACTGGTCTCCATGGTTGGCTGGTCCTGACTTTCAAAGAGAAATTTCTGTAGTTTAGCCCCCTAAGTAAATAGTAATTAGATAGCTACAGCTATACATTTAAATTAATACTTGGGTTTAAAAGCTATATAGAAGTACTCACCCTCTTCCCAGATAAGAGATGTTCACAAACACTTTGGGTTGCTTGCAAAGCTGAATTTTTCTATTGCTCTGCATGAATAAACTAGTTCAGGACTACAAAGTATATGTTCTCTGTCTCAGTTACACCTGGAATATATGCAGTGAATAGATTGCATACATTGTACTTACAATGTACATTGTAATCTTTGCATTTTAAATGCAATTATTTTAGTTCATCTTTCCCTAAGGATAAACGCTCTTTACAATGCAAAAGTAGTAAAATCAAACATATACATATGTATATAAGAACTTTCTGAAAAAGTATTTAAGGAATCACTTTTTTTCTAGCAAAAGTACATAGGATAATTAATTTTATTTTAAAGATTTATTTTATTTTAAAGATTTATTTATTTGAGAGAGAGAGTGTGTGTATGAGCAGGGGCAGTGGGAAAGGCAGAGGGAGAGAAATCCCCAAGCAAAGTCCCTGCTGAGCGTAGAGCCCTACGTGGAGCTCGATTCCAGGACGCTGAGATCATGACCTGTGCTGAAATCAAGAGCCAGATGTCCAACTGACTGAGCGCCCCATAGGATAATTTATTTTAAAAGGAAAATGTGTAAGTTGGTGCAGCCAATGGAAAACAGTATGGAGGTTTCTCAAAAAATTAGATAGAACTACCATATGATTCAGCAACTCCACTTCTAGGTATTTATCTGAAGAAAACAAATATACTAACTCAAAACCACATATGTACCCCCATGTTCACTGCAGCATTGTTTACAATAGCCAAGATATAGAAGTAACTGAAGTGTCTATCAATGGATTAATGGAAAAAGAAAATGGAATATAAGTATACAACAGAATACTACTCAGCCATAAAAAGGAATGAAATCTTGCCATTTGTGACAACACTGATGGATCCTGAGGGTATATGCTAAGTGAAATAAGTCAGACAAAGACAAATATTGTATGATCTCACTTATATGTGGAATCTAAACAAACAAACAAACAAACAAACAAACAAACAAACCAACCAACCAAGCTCATACACACAGAGAAAAGATAGGTGCTTGCCAGAGTTTGGGTTGGTTGAAATGGGTAAAGGTGGTCAAAAGGTACAAATTTCTAGTTATAAAATAAGTAATAGGGATATAATATACAGCATAGTAGCTATAGTTAATAATACTATAGTATAAAAGTTAAAGTTACTAAGAGAGTAAATCCTAAAAGTTATCATCACAAAAAAATTCTATAATTATGTTATGAGCTATGTTAACTAGACTTATTGTGGTGATCATTTCACAATATGTACATATATGGAATAATTATGTTCTACAACTAAAACTAATATAATATTGTATGTCAATTATATCTTAATTTAAAAAAAGGAAAATGTCATTTGAAAACAAAAGGCTACAATTTCAAATCATTTGAAAATCTTTCCCTCAATCCTCACGTACCTACTGGATGTCCCATTGTATGAGATATTTAATTTTAATTAAGAGAAAATAACTTTAAAAAGAGAAAAAATAACCCCAAAAGGCCTGATTCTGTAAGTGGCTTTAGGAAAATTTGTGTAACTTAAGTTTCCTCAACAATAGAATGAAATTAAGATTAAATGATTTCTAAAGTTCCTTTCAGCTCAGCTTAGAGTAAGAATGCCAGCAATAAAGAATACTTACTTATTATACTTCTTCCTAAATACTAGGTACTACTACCTGCTTTACATGTATTATCTCTTTTAATTTTCTTAATTTAATTTTCCAAACATGCATATCAGGTATCTTATTTAAGATTAAAAAAAAAAAAACCTTACTTGAGAGAGAGAGGGAGGGAGAGAGGGAGAGAGTACAAGCAGGGGGAGCAGCAGAGGGAGAAGCACGCTCCCCACTGAGCAGGGAGTGTGATGTGGGGCTTGATCCTAGTACCCTGGGATCATGGCCTGAGCTGAAGGGAGACGCTTAACCAACTGAGCCACCCAGGCACCCCAGGTAGGTTCTATTCTATACAAGAAGAGATTGAAAATTGACTCAGCTCGTCAGAGGCCTAGGAACTGGATTTTAAGCAAACTCTGCAGGTAACAGTGATGCTGGTAGCCACTGTACCATAATTTGAAAATGGCTTGGCTACTCCAATGGCTGCAGTTTATATTGGCAAAGTTAGTGGAATCCCAACTGCTGTGTATAAAGTAAGATTTTCCCCTCAGTTTGTATCTGGCCTGAGAGTCAATTAATGCCCTGTGCCAGTTTCCTTTTCTATAAAACAGGTATAATAATACCTATCTGACCTATGCTGAAACAAGAATTTATAGAAGGAATGCAAATGAGCCTGGTATACTATGCCTAAGATTAGGGATTCAATAAAAGTTAGCTATTATCATAGGCATCCAAATAACATTAGTAATACAATAAAAAAGAACAACAAAAGAACTATAAACTTTTACTGAAGCCCATTTTTATAAGTAATTTAATGGTATGTTTATTTTCCTTGCTTTTTACTCTTATTTTTTAAGTAAACACACTACAAAATGGATTATTTTTGGTATACAGTTCTATAAATTTTAACACATGTATAGATTCACATAACCACCACCAAAATAGGATACAGAATAGTTCCATCATCCCCCCCAAAATCCCTGGTGCTATTTCCTTTGTAGTCATATTATCTTCTGAGTCCCAACTCCTAGAAACCACTGATTGGTTCTCCATTCTTATAGCTTTTCTCTTTTCAAAAATATCATACAACAGAACTATATAACATGTAACCTTTAAAGACTGACTTCTTTTACTAAGCATAATGCCTTTGTAATACATTCAAGTTATTGTACATAGCAATAGTTTGTTCCTTTTTATTGTAGAGTAGTATTCTGTTGTATGGATGTAACACAGTGTATTTATCCATTCACCCACTGAAGGTGTATGGAAGGATCGTGAAGAGCATGTGAACTGTTTCCAGCTTTGGAAATTATGAATAGAGCTTTTATGAACATTTAGGTGTAAGTTTTGGTTTGAACCAAAGTTTTCACTTTTTTAGAGTTAATACCTAGGGATGAGGTTGCTGGGTTGTGTGTTAAAAGTATATGGTCAACTTTCTGAGGGAAGGTCAAACTTTTTTCTGAGTGGCTGAGCCATTTTGTATTCCCATCAGCAAAAGACTAGGAGTTCACATTGTTCTCCATCAGGCATCTTAGAGTTTTCCCTTCTAACTAAGGGTAATAAAGCATCCCTCGTCTAAGTCTCCAAAGCTGTGCAAAGCCATGATGAATATTTTAGTATACAAGTAGTGACTGACTTCAATAAAGCAACACTGCATAGCTGAGAATTCCAAAGGCAAATCCTCTATTAAAATAGTTTTCTCTAGTCTGCTAAAATTTTCTCTAGGATGTTTTCCTATATATGTCCAGACACTGAAACATATATACACAAACACACATACACCTCTAACAGTAACAAAACTTTCTAAGTGTGGAGAATCATTTTTGCCTTAACTTTGTTTGGTATGCTTTATGGTAAAAATGGCCTTCAAAGACAAGTATTAATAGGAAATGCGGTATATATGGTTATCATTGAATTGAAATATCTAAATGAAATTAGAATTTTTCTGCCTAATTAACCAAGTAGTCCTCAATTATATCTTAATTATAAAAAGTGTCTCTTTTGGCTGATGAGATAGTCTTCCAAACTAGCCATCTATTGTAAAAGTATACTTTTTTTTTCTAGAAGACACTTCTTCACAGGTCTACCTGCTTTAATGTTGCTAACTTTTAAAGTTTCAGTTTAAAAGAATTTTTCCTAATGAGGCCTTTCTAACTCTGATAGGCAGATTTAACAATCTCCATATACCTCCATCCTGGGAATTATATCATTATATTGGAATCCTCTGCACATCACTGAACATCTAAGACTGTGTCATCCTTATAACCATTAGTGCTTAGCACAATGTAAGCATGTAGCAGGTCCTTAATAAAAATGTGTTGGGGGGCACCTGGGTGGCTCAGTGGGTTAAAGCCTCTGACTTCAGCTCAGGTCATGATCTCAGGGTCCTGGGATCGAGCCCCATATCGGGCTCTCTGCTCAGCGGGGAGCCTGCTTCCCCCTCTCTCTCTGCCTGCTTGTGATCCCTCTCTCTCTCTCTCTCTCTCTCTGTCAAATAAATAAATAAAATTAAAAAAAAAAAATGTGTTGGTTTAGGGACCAAAGAAATGAATTAATGATGGTTTACCTGGTGAACCTCTATGTATCATCCTTTAAGACATAAATATTTCCTCCTTTAAGAAGTCTTCTTTGTGTCACCTCTGTATATTGTACTTATTGCCATTGCTATGTTTTCATACTATATTGCAATTACCTGTTTGCTGGAATGACAGGTGATTAGATATATCGGCCAGTGGGAAAGAAAACTTCACAAGGAATATGCCTATCTCTAAAGATAAGGATTTCGGTAGTGTCTTATTTAAGACAGGAAAAGTTTTGGGGCGCCTGGGTGGTTCAGTCGTTAAGCGTCTGCCTTCGGCCCAGATCAGATCCCAGGGTTCTGGGATCGAGCCCCGCATCGGGCTCTCCGCTCTGTGAGAAGCCTGCTTCTCCTGCTACCATTCCCTCTGCTTGTGTTCCCTCTCTCGCTGTGTTTCTCTCTGTCAAATAAATAAAATCTTAAAAAAAAAAAAAAAAAGACAGGAAAAGTTTCTTCTGAATCTTTTTAAAGGATCTGCCTTAAGAGAGTTTCAGGTAACATTTTCTTTGGAGGCCTGTCAGGTTTATGACCTTGGCAAGGTCTCAATAGCCACTTGAGAACACTTTAGAAAAAGTAGATGGTTTTAATTTTTATTTGTGGAGAACACTAAATTTAAAACAATGGTACATAAAAGAAAATACAATAACTAGATATATTCCCCCCAAAACTAGCTAATATTGCATAAATAGAAAAATAAACCTACTTTGTTAGACTCTACTTCTACTAAAAACAAAAAGTGGACAGGTTGGGCCAGCTGTTTAACAATGAGTGCCTTTACAGTAATAAATGTTGACAGCCCAAATCAAAAAAGAATGCATTACTGAGATATCATCAATTGTGTTCTGTCATTACAAGGCAGCTCCACCCAGTCTAAGCTTGTCAAAAAGTGTTACTGTAATCCATGAAGAAGTCTCTACCTCAGGCAAAGGAAGGAAAAAATGTGAAGGGCTGGCTCAGAACAGGTGTGTTGAATTGTAATGCCAATTTTGACTCATAAATCTCTTTACATTAGTTTCATATATGACAAATTATTAACTTCCACTCTGAGATGTCAAGCATGGCTGAACAAATCCATCAGCAGGCACTTTAAGAGCAACAAATGTAAATAAATAGGGTGTGGATATAACTTTTTAACAGTGAGCATTATTCCATGCACAAGAGTAGACAGTTATGACAAACTTTCTTATTCTGCTCAAGTGAAAATGGTATTTGGGAATCTAGGAATGTCTGACCTACTCTTCAGGTCAGCCCACTCTGATTCTACCTAATCTTGATAAGAGCACTGCTTCATTTATCCTACAAATCTTTAGATCTCTTATTATTATGTTTTAGCCAACATATAGGACATCATTAGTTTTTGATGTAGTATTCAATAATTCATTAGTTGTATATAACACCCAGTGCTCACCTAGTGCTCATTTATCCTACAAATCTTTAATGTAAATGTAACTCAGTTTTACAAGGGATCATGATGTGTGAAAAGCACGTGAGTATGTACTTTGGTTTTGGCACAGTTGTGTGACTTTGGGCAAACTGTTTATAAGTACTATATACCTCAGTTTTCTCATCAATAAAATGGTGATAACTATTTCACAAGGTTATCATGAAAACTAAAAATGATTATTTGCAGGAAGTAGCAGATATTCAACATTTTTTAAGGTACTTTGACTGACGTCCTTGCTTCCTTAAGAGGTAAAAGTTTGGAATTTCATACAGAGTAAAAAACTGCTCAGGATTAAAGTTCATGAAACTAGGGGTGGAATCTTTTCCAACTGTCAGTTCCCAGTAGTTTCCAGGAAGTACTGAGCCTAAGAATTAAGAACTTCTCATGTTGCTAGCCCACGACAATCTCTCACTTTTCAGCTCAAAAGTACTGAACATCCATATATATTGTTGTTTTTTTTTTATTATGGTAAAATATACATAATACACAATTTACTACATTAAGTATACAATAATTTAGTGGCATTAAATATATTCACAGTGTTGTGCAAACCATCACACTATTTCCATAACTTTTTCACCACCTCAAACAGAAACTCTATACCTAAGCTGTAACTGCCCAAGCTCTAACATACTTGTTGTTCTTATAAATTGGTCTACTCAGAATGATATATAAGTAGAATGATGCAATATTTGGCCTTTTGCATCTGACATTTTTCATTTCAAGGTCTTCAAAGTTCGTCCATGTTGCAGTATATATCAGTACTTCAATCCTTATTATGATTGAACAATATTCTTTGTATGGATAAAACACATTTTCAACCCATTCATCTACTGGTGAATGTTTCCACCTTTGGGTTATTGTGAATAATGCTACAATGAACAGTTGTGAACAAGTGCCTGATTTCCTGTTTTCAATTCTTTGGGTATTTATACTTGGAAGTGGATTGCTGGGTAATGTGGTAATTTTACGTTTGGCTTTTTGAGAAACCTCCAAACTGTTTTTCACAGTGTCCGCATCACTTTACATTCCAATCAGCAATGTACGAGCGTTCTACTTTCTCCACATCATTGTTGTTTTGATAATAGCCATCTTAGAGGATGTGAAGTGGTATCTCCTTATGGTTTTGATTTGCATTTCCCTAATGAGTAATAATGTTGAGCACCTTTTTTTGGTGATTGTTGGTCATTTGAGTATCTTCAGAGAAATGTCTATTCAAGTTCTTTGCCCATTTTTGAATTGTGTTGTTTGCCTTTTGTTGTTCAGTTGTGGGAGTTCTTTATATACTCAGGATATTAAACCATTTTCATATACGATTTGTAAGTATATTCTTCCATTCTGTGGGTTGTCTTTTCACTCTCTCAATAGTGTCCTTTGAAGCACAAAAGTTTTTATTTAAATTTCAGTTAATTAACATATAGTGTAACTGTTAATTTGCACTGTAGAGTTTAGTGATTCATCACTTATATACAACACTCGGAGCTCATCATAAGAAGTGCCCACCTTAATCCCTATCACCTATTTAACCCATTCTCCCTGCCTGCTTCCCTTCCAGTAACCATCAGTTTGTTCTCCATAGTTAAGAGTCTGTTTCTTGGTTTGCCTCTCTCTTTCTCTCCCCTTGCTCATTTGTTTTGTTTCTTAAATTCCACACGAGTGAAATCATGGTATTTGTCTTTCTTTGAATTTTTTTGCTTAATATAATACTCTCTAGCTCCATCCCCATCACTGCAAATGGCAATTTTTCATTCTTTTTTATGGCTGAGTATCCATTACATATATGTATATATATACATATATGCTACAGATCTTACATCTTTTCCTTTTGAAATCATTTTTTCCAAGTTTTTATTTAAATTCAAATCAGCTAAAATATAGTGTAGTATTGGTTTCAGAAGTAGAATTTATTCATCACTTACATATAACAACCAGTGCTCATCATAGCAAGTAACCCCCTTAATGCCCATAGCCCATTTAGCCCATTCCCCCCCACTTCCCCTTCAGCAACCTTAGTTTGTTCTCTATAGTTAAGAGTCTCTTAAAGTTTTTTTTATTTAATTATTTGAGAGAGCTAGAGTGCATGTGTGAGAGAGAGCATAGGAGTGGGGGATGGGGCAGAGGGAGAGAGAAAAGCAGACTCCCCATTGAGCAGGGAGCCCGATGTGGTGCCAATCCCAGGACCTCAGGATCACGACCCGAGCCAAAGGTAGTTGCTTAACTGACTGAGACACCCAATCATTCCAGTTAAAAGTCTATTATGGTTTGCCTCCCTCTGTTTTTATCTTTTATTTTTCCTTCCCTTCCCCTACGTTCATCTGTTTTGTTTCTTAAATTCCACATATGAGTGAAATCATATGGTATTTGTCTTTCTCTGACTGACTTATTTCACTTAGCGTAATAAACTCTAGTTCTATCCATGTTGTTGCAATAGCAAGATTTCATTCTTTTTGGTGGCTGAATAATATTCCAGTGTGTGTGTGTGTGTGTGTGTGTGTGTGTGTACACGACATCTTTATCCATTCATTAGTTGATGGACATATGGGCTTTTCCCATAATTTGGTTATTGTTGATAATGAGAGAGGAGAAATAACAACCAACACCATAGAAATACAATTATAAGATAATATTATAAAAAATTATATGGCAACAAACTGGAAGAAATGGATAAATTCCTAGAAACATATGAACTACCAAAGCTGAAACAGGAAGAAATAGAAAACTTGAACAGACTAATTAAAGCAGCAAATAAATTGAATAAGTAATCAAAAATCCCCCAACAAACAAAGCCCAGGGCTTGATGACTTCACAGGAGAATTCTACCAAACTTTTTTTTAAAGATACATTTATTCATTTGAGAGAAAGAGAGAGCAGGCGAGGTGGGGGGTGAGAAAGAGGGAGAGAGAGTCCCAAGCAGACTCTCTGATGAGTGCAGAGCCTAACCCAGGGCTTGATCTCACTACCCTGAGATCACCACCTGAGCTGAAACCAAGAATTGGATACTTAACTGACTGTACCACTACCAAACATACATATATACATCTATTTATTTATTTATTTATTTATTTAAGATTTTATTTATTTGACAGAGAGAGAAAACACAAGCAGGGGGAGTGGCAGGCAGAGATGGAGAAGCAGGCTCCCTGCTGAGCAAGGAGCCCATTTCGGGGCTCAGTTCCAGGACTCTGGGAACATGACCTGAGCTGAAGGCAGACACTTAACTGACTGAGCCAACTAAGCACCCAACTACCAAATATTAAAAGAAGAGTTAATATTTATTCTTTTCAAACTATTCCAAAAAACAGAAATGGAAGGAAAACTTCCGAACTCATTCTATGAGGCCAGCATTATTCTGATACCAAAACCAAACAAAAAACTCCCATTAAAAAAGAACTATAGGCCAATATCCCTAATGAACATGGATGCGAAAATTCTCAATAAAATACTAGTAAATCAAATCCAATAGCACATTAAAAGAATCATTCACCATAAGGAAGTGGGATACTCCTGGGCTGCAAGGATGGTTTAATATTTAGAAATCAATCAACATAATACACCACATTAATAAAAGTAAAGAACCATATTTCCTCTCAACAGATGCAGAACAAGTATTTGACATAGGACAACATCCATTTACGATAAAAATCTTCAACAAAGTAAGATTAGAGGGAACATACACCAACATAATAAAGGCCATATACAAAAAGCCCACAGCTAATATCATCCTCAATGGGGAAAAACTGAGAGCATTTCCTTTACGGTCAAGAACAAGACAGGGATGTCCACTCTCATCATTTCTATTTAACATGGTACTGGAAGTCCTTAGCTTCAGCAATCAGACAACCAAAAGAAATAAAAGGTATCCAAATTGGCAAGGAGGAAATGAAACTTTCACTATTTGCAGATAAAATGACACTCCATATAGAAAACCCAAAAGACTCCATCAAAAAAGGCTAGAACTAATACACGGATTCAGTAAAGTTGAAAAATACAAAATCAATGTACAGAAAACTGTTGCATTTCTGTACGCCAGTAAGTTTTTAATTTTATGAAGCCCAACTTACCTGTTTATTACTTATGTTATCTGCACTTTTGGTGTCATATTTAAGAAACCATTGCCAAATCCAAGGTCATGAAGATTTTTCTCTGTGTTGTATTCTAAGAGATTTATAGTTTTAGGTCTTAAACTTAGGTCTTTGATTTTGAGTTAATGTTTATAAATGATTCTAGATATGTGTTCAACTTCAACCTTTTGTATTTGAGTACCCAGTTTTTCCAGTATCACTTATTGATAAGACTGTTCCTTCCTCATGAATGGTCTTTGTGTCTTTGTTGAAAACTAGCTGTATATTTCTGGCTCTCTTTTCTATTCCATTGGTCTTTATGTCTATCTTTATGCTGTTTTGATACTGTAGGTTTCTGCTAAGTTTTGAAATTGTGAAGTATGAATCCATCAACTTTTTTTTTCCTTTTCAAGACTGCTTTGGCTATTCAGGGTTCCTTGGCATTCCATATGAATTTTAAAGCAGGTTTTTCTATTTCTGAAAAAAATGTCTTTGGGATTTTGATAAGGATTGCACTGCATCTATGGATAGCATTGGATAGTATTGTCATCTAAACATTATTAAGTCGTCCAATCACATGAACAGAGGAGGTATTTCCACTTATTTGGGTTTTCTTAATTTATTTCAGCAATATTTTGTAGTTTTCAGTGTACAAGCCTTGGGCTTCCTTGGTTAAATGTATTCCTAAGTATTTTGTTATTCTTGATGTAATTGTTTTATAAATTTCCTTTTCAAATCTTCCTGGCAAGTGTATATAAATACAACTGACTGATTTTTAATTTTTATATCCTGTAACTCTGCCAAATGTATTTATCAGCTCTAACAGTTTGTGTGGAATCTTTAGGGTTTTCAACATATAAGATATTATCTTCGAACAGAGATAATTTCACTTACTCTTTTCCAATCTAGATGCTTTTTATTTTCCGTACCTAATTGTTTCCCCCCGCCCTCACTGGCTAATTTCATTTAGCATAATGTTTTCAAGATCTACCTGATATTGTAATATCTATTAGAACTTCATTCCTTTTTATGGCTGAATAGCATTTCATTATATGTATATGTCACTTTTTTTTTTAACCATTTGTTCCTTTATGTACATTTGTGTTGTTTCCACCTCTTGGCTATGATATGAATAATGTTGCTATAAATCATGCATAGATTTTGTTTAACGTTTTCATTTAAATTCCAGTTAGTTAGTATATGGTGTAATACTAGTTTCAGGTGTGTAATATAGTGATTCAACAATTCCATATAACACCTGCTGCCCATCACAAGTGCACTCCTTAATCCTCATCACCTATTTACCCAATCCTCTGCCCACCTCCTCTGTGGTAACCATCAGTTTGTTCTCTGTAGTTACGAGTCTGTTTCTTGCTTTGCTTCTCTCTCTTTTTCCCTTTGCTCATTTGTTTCATTTCTTAAATTCTACATGTGAATGAAATCATGGTCTCTGTCTTTCTCTGACTATTTTGCTTAGCATCATACTCTCTAGCTCCATTCATGTTGTTGCAAATGGCAAGATTCCATTCTTTTTTATGGCTAAATAGTAATCCATTGTATATATATATATACACACCACCTTTTTTTTTGAATGAGTATTTTTTTAATTGGGATGTAATTGATATATAATGTTATATTGGTTTCAGGTGTATAACACAATAATTCAATATTTGTGAATATTATGAAATGATCGTCATAAAAAGTCACCATACACAGTTACAATTTTTCTTGTGGTGAGAACTTTTAAAATCTACTTTCTTAGGAACATTAAAATATACAAAACAGTATTCACTTCAGATACACTGTGTATCACATTTTGTAATTTCTTTATGTTATAACTGCAAGTTTGTTCCTTTTACCACCTTCATCCATTTCCTTCACTCCTCAACCCCCACCTCTGGCCGTGACTGATCCATCTCTTCTTTGTGTCCATGAGCTTTTTTTTTTTTTTTTAAAGATTGTATGTATGTATGTATGTCTTTACTTATTTATATATTTATTTATAGAGCATGCATGGGGTGGGGAGGGGGAATCTCAGGCAGACTCTCCATGAATGTGGAGCCCAAGCCAGAGTTTGATCTCACAACCCTGAAATCATGACCTGACCAGAAATCAAGCATCAGATGCTTAACCAATTGAGCCAGCCAGGTGGTTTTTTTCTCTTTAAATAGTGTCCACATATAAGTGAGACCATACAGGATTTGTCTTTCTCTGGGTATTTGTCTTTCTCTGACTTACCTCACCTAGCATAATGTTTTCAAGGTCCATTCATGTCAAATGACAAGTTTCCCTTCTATTTTATAGCTAATAATATTCCATTGTATATATATATCTAAATAAATTTTTTGAGTGAATAAAAAAACAGTAAACAAGATAATAGCAGTAGTTATACCTATTATTCCACTTACAGCAACTCTTACTGGTAGATATATTTTGTCACATTTTTAAGTAGGTAAGGCAAATTGAGGTTCAGAAAAGTTTTGTGATCAACAATCTATAGCTAATACATCATAGAGCTCAGTTTTTACTCAGATTTGAATCCAATATCCCTGCCATCTGTTTTCAGGTTTGTTCTCTAAGCCCTGAGGTTTTTTGGCAGTTCCCTATAAGCTCCCCTCATCATTAGGGAAGGACAGGCTGGGGGCTCCAGGTCCCATATCCCAATCTGCATGTTTGTTTTGTATATTGGGGCTTCCTGTAAGATTTCATTTGATATATTTTTTAAAGGTGTTGTTTCTAAGAACTACTGAAAGAGCCCAGGTTGTATACTGCATTACAGAGCACATGGCATATAAATATATATGAATGAGTGATTTACTAGATAGTTGTGTCTAAAACCTATGATGATGGGGCACCTGGGTGGCTCAGTCAGTTAAGTGTCTGCCTTTGGCTCAGATCATGATTTCAGGATCCTGGGATCGAGTTCCGCATCTGGCTCCCCACGAGGCAGGAAGCCTGCTTCTCCTTCTCCCACTCCCCTGCTTGCGTTCCCTCTCTCACTGTGTCTCTCTCTGTCAAAAAAAAGAAAAAAAATCTTAAACAAAACAAAATAAAAACCTATGATGAGGTAAATAATCATTATTTTCTTTTTTCTTTCTTTTTTTTGGTGGATGTTGTTTTGCAAAACTCTCTACTTAGTGCTATGAGATGTGTAAAGTTGAATAAAACATACTCCCTTCCTTGAGTACTTATATATGAAATACAAATGTAAAATAAAATGTTAGATATAGGACACACGGGTGGCTCAGTCAGTCATGTGTCTGTTTTCTGTTCAGATCATGATACCAGGGTCCAAGGACCAAGTTTCATGTCAGACTCCCTGCTCAGTAGGCAGTTCGCTTCTCCCTCTCCCTTTGCCTCTCACCCCAGGCTCATGTACTCTTTCTCTCTCTCTCAAATAAATGAATAAAGTCTTTTAAAAAATGTTAGCTATGATATTTACATTTTGTGATACATCGCAGGACATTTTAACTTGAATCAGGAAATCTTAATATTCTAAAACACAACCTAAAAGCCAGGAGAATATTTAGAAGCTTTCGAAGCTGAAATATCTTTTTTTTTTTTAGTATGTTATGCTAGTTACCATACAGTACTTCATTAGTTTTTGATGTACTGCTCCATGATTCATTGTTTGTGTGCAACACCCAGTGCTACTTGTAATATGTGCCCTCCTTAATACCCATCATTGGGCTAACCCATCTCCCCTTCTCCAAAGAAGACATATGAGTGGCTAACAGACACATGAAAAAAATGTTCAACATCATTAGTCATCAGTGATATTCAAATCAAAACCACATTGAGATATCACCTTATACCAGTTAGAATGGTAAAAATTAACAAGGCAGGAAACAACAAAAGTTGGAGAGGTTGTGGAGAAAGGGGAACCCTTTTACACTGTTGGTGGGAATGCAAGGTGTTACAGCCACTGGAAAACAGTATGCAGGGTCCTCAGAAAGTTAAAAATAGAGCTATGCTATGACCCAGCAATTGCACTACTGGGTATTTACCCCAAAGATACAGATGGAGTGAAAAGAAGGGACACATGCACTCCAATGTTCATAGCAGCAATGTCCATAATAGCCAAAATGTGGAAGGGACCGAGATGCCCTTCAACAGATGAATGGATAAAGAAAATGTGGTCCCTATATACAATGGAATATTACTCAGCCAGCAGAAAGGATGAACACCCACAATTTGCATCGACGTGGATGGAACTAGAGTGGATTATGCTAAGTAAAATAAGTCAAGCAGAGAAAGACAGTTATCATATGGTTTCACTTATATGTGGAACATAAGGAATAGCATGGAGGACATTAGGAAAAGGAAGGGAAAAATGAAGGGGGGGAATCAAGAGGGAGAGATGAACCATGAGAAACCATGGACTCCAGGAAACAAACTAAGCGTTTCAGGGGGGAGGGGGCTGGGGGAATGTGTTCTACCACTTCTTTTTTATCCATTTATCAATGGATGGACACATGGGCTGCTTCCATATCTTGGCTATTGTAAATGATACTGCTGTATAAACACAGGGGTGCATGTAACCCTTTGAATTAGCATCTTTGTATTCTTTGAGTAAATACCCAGCAGTGGCAATTGCTGGACTGTAGGGTAGTTCTATTTTTAACTTTTTGAGGAACCTCTATACTGTTTTCCAGAGTGGGTGCACCCATTTGCATTCCCACCAACAGTGCAAGAGGGTTCCTGTTTTTCCACATCCTTGCCACCACTTCTTTGTTTCTTGTGTTGTTGATTTTAGCCATTCTGACAGGTATGAGGTGATATCTCATTGTCGTCATGATTTGTATTTCCCTGATGATGAGTATCTTCTCATGTGTCTATTAGCTATCTGTTTGTCCTCTTTGGAAAAATATCCATTCATGTCTTTTGCCCATTTTTAAGTTGGATTATTCATTTTTGGGGTGTTGAGTTTGAAAAGTTTTTTATATATATATATATTTTGGGTACTAATACTTTATTGGATATGTCATTTGCAAATATCTTATTCCATTCCATAGGTTGCTTTTTAGTTTTGTTGATTGTTTTCTTTGCTGTGCAAAAGCTTTTTGTTTTGATAAAGTCCCAATAGTTTATTTTTGCTTTTGTTTCCCTTGCTCCAGAAGACATATCTAGAAAGAAGTTGCTACACAGGCACAGATTTTTGTATGGACATATCTTTTCACTTCTCTTAGGTATATGACTATCAGTGAAACTGCTGGATCATATGGCAACTATGTTTATTTAATCATTTAAGGAACTGCCACACCGCTCCATCTTATACTCCCACCAATAGTCTACGAGGGTTCAGATTTCTCTGTATCTTCACTAACACTTGTTATCTTTTGATACCAGCCATTGAAATTTGTATGAGGTAGTATTATCTCATTGTGGTTTTGATTTGGATTTGCCTGATCACTAATGACGTGGAACATCATTACATGTGCTTACTAGCCACTTGTATATCTCCCAGGGAGAAATGTCTTTTCAGATCCTTTATGCATTTTTAAGTGGGGGTAATTTATCTTTTTATTATTGAGTTTTAAGAATTCTTTATATCGTCTAGCTATAAGTCCTTTTCTCAAATACATGATTTGCAAAGATTTTCTCCCAATTTGTAGATTATCCTTTCACTTTCTGGATGGTGTCCTTTGAAGTATAGTTTGTCATCAGTACCAATTCTAGCTCATGTTTTTAAGTCTAACTTAAAGTCTGCGACATAATCATTAAATTAAAAACTTCTCTTTTAATATATATTTCTCACTGATAAATAGAATGAACAGTGATGACTACTTCTACCTTGTATACTTACAAATAGCAATATGCCAAGAATTGATTCTTATTTTGTATATCTTAGTGGTAATCTAACTATAAAGCAGCATAACATGCAGAACGTGGTCATTGCTCCTCCACAAACTGTCCTATTGCCATTGCATGCCACTCAACAGTATAATTTGAGAAAGTACTTTCCCAGGAAATTATTCTATTGTCTTGCTGAGTAGTTTTTTTATTGTTAACTTTGGAGATGGGTTTACAAGTTTCTTGGCAGTAGTGGGATTTGCATTCATTTTTACCTCAAGGAATGCAATTTGTAAACAATTTCTCATCTGTGGTTTGGTCTCTTTTCTGCTTTGCACAATATTTTTTTTTTTTTAGTGGTATTATTTTTCTCTTGTTATGAAAAAAAATCTATGATTTAACAGAAAGATAGGTCACTGGTCTTTAATAATGAAACAAAAGCTCTGAAGGCTTCATGCTTTTATGAAAAACCTCAGAAATAGTGGCCCTAGTGGTAAATGGATTGTTTCTTCTATACAATCAACTTCCAGATATTCACCACTCAATCAAAAAAATTTTTTTCTTTTTTACAACAGCTAGTATGAAATCATTACAATCAGAGTCAGCTGTCCTAGCATCTTCTATACCAGCACTGGAGTTCTCTAAATTATGTTTACGCTAATGTTGAATTGATTTGAACTATGTTATACTGATTTACAATATTTATTATACTATTTTCATCATTACTTTTATGCTTCAATGAACCACATTTCAGCCATGATCAATTTTGGGGAATTAAGAATATAACTAATTTAAGCACGGAAAAATGAATGTAAATTTAACAGTAACGTGTGAATGACATAAAAGTTCAGAAGCCAAAGTAAACTGCCCCACTTAAATGAATTTGTCTAAACAAAACATCAATGCAATCTTTCTTATATATGAGCAGTCTAATAAATTATAACATATGATGAATGATATGGAATTTGGAGGGATATCACAATTTATTTTACATTTCAAAATGTGAAATAAATGTCAACAAAATTGATTATATTTCTTGTCATACCTAACTGACTGGAATTCTTGGTAAACAGCTAAGTAAGAATTCTGGTTGTCTAGGAATCACACTGAGAAATACCTATGGCTGGCATGTAGCAGGAACCTGCAGAGTGGCTGTTATTATTATCTTCATTCTCACCTGTTCTACCTGCCTCATAGATTGCCCTGGAGAAGCCATTCTATGTGTTCTATGTCAAGTTCCTACATAGCATGTTTAGCTCACTCTGATGAGGGGCTCCTGAGACTTTAGCTACTTGATTACTTCATAGGCTATATTGGAACTGCTGTGTTGTAAGTTCAGTGGTCTTATCTATCTTGCACACAGCTGTGGTACTGGTGCTTTACACAGTTTCTAGTACATAGGAAAAGATCAATAAATATTTATGAAATGAATATACAAATCAAGATGAGAGAAATTATTATCTTCTATGATCTGGGACTAACTACGGAGAAAAAACACTGGATAAAGAATCGTTTTTAAAATATTAATGCACCCAACCTAGGAGTAGCTAAATATAGAAAACAAATATTAACAGACCTAAAAGGGAGAAAGAGACAGCAATATAATAGTAGTAGGGAACTTTAATACCCCGATTTCATCAATGGATATATCATCCAGACAGAAAATCAATGAGGAAACATTTGAATAAAATGGTGTGTTGGACAGAGTGGACTTAACAAACATATACAGAACATTTTATCCCAAAGGAACAGAATACACTTTTGTCTCAAGGACACATGGAACACTGTCCAGGATAAACCATATGTTAGGGCACACACAAAAATATCTTAGTAATTTAAGAAGACTGAAATCATATCAAGCATCTTTTCCAACCAAAATGGTATGAAACTAAAAATCAATTATAAGAAGACAACTGGAATATTCACAAATATGTGGAGCTTAAACAACATCCTGCTGAACAACCAGTGGGTCAAAGAAGAAATCAAAAAATACCTTACAACAAATGAAAAAAAGAGGACTCATAAATAAAATCAGAAATGAAAGAGATGTTCCAATTCATAGCAAAGACACACAAAGGATTTTAAGAGATGACTTAAATTATATAACCATTATATGCCAGTATGCAAATAAATTAGAACATTTAAGAAGAAATGGATACATTCCTTGAAACATACAACCTAACAAGACTGAATCAGGAAGAAATAGAAAATCTGGAAAGAAATAATCTTCACACCTATAATACTGAGGATTCTAAATAAATGTTGAATGTATGAACAAAGAAATGAACGAAATAATAGATTAGGAACTAAGGATCATAAACTCTTATTAATCAGAGGTTTCTGATTACTAATGGCTAAAGAAAATAGAGTATATGAAAATAACCAAATCTATTTACATGTTAGAAAGTATCTATTGTTTGGAGCCAGGCAGTAAGCAAAAACAGATTCCAAATGTTCTAAGTAGATTCTAAATGTTCTGATTCTAAACAGGCTACCATCACGTAGTGATATTTGCCAATAAGCTACACTGTAGCAAAGTACCTCTGTCCCCAAGACTGAATGCAGTGCTATATATTTGATAGATGCTCAGTAAACACTTAAAAAACCAAACTAATACCATTAATGAAAATGTCTGTGAATAAAGCTATAGGCAGCTCTACCAAAACAAGAGGCTCTATAATGTATACTTCCTGATTAGAAATAGAATAATTAGTGATATAAAAGTTAGTCCATTCTGGGCCATTAAAGAATGATTCAGAGTATGAATGTGTCTGGGCTTGGTTTTATTTAATAAAAACGCTGTATAGTATAGCGTTGCACTATACTATAGTGCTCTGGTTGCACTAATACAATGGAATCATTAAAGTGATGGATGCAACTGAAACAAAGTTTATATGAATTCAGGCCTAGGAAGCCATTCTCCAAACCTGTTAATGAATTTGATTTTCATTGCAAGCTTAAGATAAAGTGTTACTTGAAATTTTTTTGAAGAGTAAAGGCAAATTTACAATAACAAGAGACAGTGTTTCTTGTCACATACTGAGCAGATACCACATCCATTATGATCTATGCATGGTCCAAAACAAGTCCTTGAACCTAGAAAAGCTTTTCTTTTTTTTTTTTTTTTTAAAGATTTTATTTATTTGACAGAGAGAAACACAGCGAGAGATGTGGAAACACAAGCAGAGGGGATGGTAGCAGGAGAAGCGGGGCTCGATCCCAGGACCCCGGGATCATGACCTGAGCCGAAGGCAGACGCCTAACGACTGAGCCACCCAGGCGCCCCTAGAAAAGCTTTTCTTAGGAACTGAACTGAATGATAACTTTCATGAAGACACTCTAAAAAAAAGAAATTCTTACCTCTTGCAGTTAAATTTCAATAAAAATTTCAATTAATATGGAGCCTTGGATTTTTCCTGTAACCCTCATATTAAATTTTGTGCTCAGTATTAAAGGAATTAAAGTCAATTTCTTTACCAATGAATTATGAGGAACACAAATTAAGATGAAAGAATGAACTGGGAATATGCATGCAAATATTGTGCATTCATATTATTATACAGCATAATCTGTAAATCTAGTACTAATGAGACTCAAGATTTAAATGGCTGAAGAATGTATTTAGTGAATTATTGTCAATCAATGCCTCTATTCCAGGATAAACGTAATCTTGAATGGCAACACACCTATTATTACAAATTCCTAAGTAAGTACAGTACTTCATTATTTCAAAATGTCACTGTCAATTTATAGAGTAACAGATAAACATCTTTCCACCATACACCTGATTACCTTTTCTTTAGATTAAATGAAACACTGACTATTGAGGAAAATTACAAACATCATTTTTCTAGCAATAAAAGAAACCTAATGTGTGTAGAAAACAACACATTAACCTAGTTACATAGTTACATAAAACCTAGTTACAGCATTCTAAATTTTCATATTTGTTAGTATGGACACATCAGGTTTTTTAACACTACAATCAAGAATTATTCTTTTTTTTCAAATAACATTATTTCATGTGAATTCTTCCAAATACTAAATTATTCACTCATTTAATAAACATTTACTGAGCACTTACTTTGTCTTAGGTACACTGTTAGGGGATACAGTTATAAATGTGAATATGATACAACTCTGGCTCTTAAACTCACAGTCTAATAGAAGAAAGAGACAAGAAAATAAGGTAAAATACAATAGTTCTACCTTATATTAAAATTGTCTACATGTTTTCCACTTGCAATAGCTAATGGGTATTATATTGAAAACACTCACTATAGCTGGAAGCTTTCCATCATTGCTCAGAAATCAAACTCTCCCTACTTGTCTATGAAAAATTTTTTTCAATTAAAAATATTAAGAAGGACAATTTAGGAAATACCTGTAGACTGAGCATCTCAAATTAACAAATGCTAACATGTATTTCTTATTTTACCTTTAGGCTATTTTCTAAATCCAGAACTTTTTTGACTGATAAAACACTAATAATTATTTGAGATTATTATAGGTCTACTAGTTGTGTGATCTTGGGTAAATTAACTTAACTCTTCTGATTCTGTTTTCCCACCTGAAAAGTGGAGATAATAGTACCAATCTGTGCTAGACTACCTCCCACTTGCCCCTCAGTATCCTTCCTCCACCTAGCTTTTTGCCCAGGGAGGTTCTCTCGCCTTTCAGCTTCTGGTTGGGTTAGGTAGGTAGTATAAGCAGAAGATCAGAGTACGGAAGGAAAGTAAAGCTATTCCCTGGTTTTCTCCCTAACAGGTCACCAAGCACTGGCTATATCCCTCTATCAGATATAGTCCTCTCAGTAGGAGAGGACTTTAGGCTTACAGGTGGTAATGGTTCCCTTTATCTCTAGAGTCGGTACTATTTCATTGCTGACTTCCATAAACCCTGCCTTTACCTATATAAACAGTTCTCTTATTAAACTGTTCTCAAAAAACCCAGTTTGAAAGTGCCATGTGTTTTCTGCCAGAACTGTGTGTGACTCATAAACAACCTCGGGTTGTTTTGAGATCACATGAGATAATATATGTAAAATGCTTAGCTCAGTGCTTAGCACACTATAAATATTCAGTAAATGTTGACTACTATTGTCATGATCAATATTGCTGTTATTATTATTTTATTTGAGGATCCACACTCATGCCATCTATACCAACTGAATATATTCAGGAGACTAAGAAATTCAGAATTCTGGAGAGGTTTTAATAATTCTCACAGTGCTTCAAAATGTATATTGTGTTTATTGATAATCAACCTCAATATTTAAAAAAGAGTAAGAGGATCCTGAAAATGAGTGAAAAAAACCACAGA
Organism: Procyon lotor; assembly: GCA_028646535.1. Taxonomy (NCBI): domain Eukaryota; kingdom Metazoa; phylum Chordata; class Mammalia; order Carnivora; family Procyonidae; genus Procyon; species Procyon lotor. The sequence goes on from CM053606.1 coordinate 33,872,994, forward strand.
GTGCACAGGATTTCCTGGACTGTCGTTTCTTTTGTAAATATGCTTCAGAATTCATTTCCTGCAAATTGACCTCCTGCCACCACTCCAAATCTAGCAAGTATAAATGTCCATGAAGTTAAACAAATTGTTGGGTCTTGGGGTCATGAAAAGAAGGGACCGAATGGTAAACTCAATGGCATAAGAAGTCCTTGGTTAATCTGGAAATGCATCTTCATCATCCTTATTTATCACCATGACATAGGCAAGCATCTCCATTAGACAAATTATTTCATCAGAATCCTATTAAAGGTCTACTTAAGCTTTCATCTTACCTCATCCTTTATATCTTCCTGTTGTTGGGCAGTGAAGATCTCCGTTGCAGCCATGAGTCTCATCATTAACTCATCCACTGTTGTGTTACCTAGCAACACATGGAGATTGCCAAGCTTCACATTAGTAAAGTTATTATAAAATAGAAAGTCATTCTAAAATTAATCATTAAGGAACTATTACAGTCTAATAAAAATGACAGACTACTATGCTAATATCTAGTTTAAAACTTTCATATTTTCATTGAAAAGTTTCATATGTTCACTGTGAAAGAGTAAAGCAGTATATAGGCAGTTGAAATTTCAAATACAGTAGATTTGAAGGAACCATCTGTTAATGAGAAAGAGTTTCAGTACTATGAAGAAGAATGTTCAAGTAATGAGAATCAAAAGTTCTTTCAAGTTATAGAAACATATCTACTTAAAAATACTAGCAACAACTATCATTTGTTTATATGCCAGTAGTTATGCTAATGACTTTATATATATATTATCTCATTTAACCCGTACAACAATTCTCTGAAGGTATCATTAGGATTTTGACTTTAAAGAAGGAAAATGAGGCTTTGAGGGCTGGAGTAGCCTGTGGAATCAAGGTCAGGCTGATTAAGTGGTGGGATGAGAATCTGAAACCAAATGAGTCTAACTTAAAAGCCTGTTTTCTTTGCCACCTCAATACACTATTTAGAAATTCTCTCCTATCATAAAAAATTTTTTGGTGAAGCAGATAGTAATTCATTTTCTGAAAAAAAAACTGAGTTATTTTTTTGCCCAGTTGGTATTTTTCTCTTTCAGCTGCTTTCAAATGACTACATTATAAACTTTATGAGTATTTAATTATTTAATTATTTTCAAGTTTTATTTCCAACTGGTTACCATACAATGTTATATTATTTTTATGAGAGTATTAAAATGTTTGATTTTCCTTAACATTATTTAATCCCCTGTCCAAGGCCATAACAAACATATAGCAGATATATGTCATTTCCTGTGCATTTTCCTATTGTTTGCTTTGGCTACATCTACAACAGAGAAATCCATAAAGATATATAAAGGTACAGCAATTCTTCTCTTCTTTCAAGACTATGGGCAAAGAACCCATCTTTCTCTAGGGCCTGAGGTCTTTCTGTCCCACTGTTGAAATAGGACAAGTATCAAGCATCCTTGTTGGTGTTATTCTGGAGTACAACTAACATGGTCTTCCTTTTTTTTTTTTTCTTCTTTTTAAAAAATATTTCATTTATTTATTTGACAGAGAGAGACACAGCAAGAGAGGGAACACAAGCAGGGGGAGTGGGAGAGGGAGAAGCAAACTTCTTGCAGAGGAGGGAGTCCAATGCAGGGCTTGATCCCAGGACCCTGGGATCATGATCTGAGTTGAAGGCAGATGCTTAACTGACTGAGCCACTCAGGTGCCCCTAACAGTCTTTCAATGGTCTCTCAATTCTCCTTTTAACCATTGGGAACATGTTAGGGAGCATATGTGGTCCTCAACAAAGAAAATTCAGTCACATTAGTACTACTCTCTCAATAAATGAGCTGGAGAACAAATACTATCTTGGTGTGATATCATGGTACTGAGAAAGCAGAACTGGTTTTGTAGTTATAGTTCTAACTCTAGTTCCGTCAGTTATAAACTATATGATATAGTACCTAGAAATTGCCTAGCATGTGACAAGGGCTTAATAAATATCCACTTAGTAAATGAATAAATAAGTGAATGAGTGACTATAGGTCTCTAATAATCAATTCCCTTATCAGTACAATGAAGATAATACTACCTCTGTATATAGTATACATGATCAGTGGTAGTTATTGTGAATAGATATAACAAATGGCCAAAAGTTTAGGGGTACCTTCAATGTAGATTTGGATACTGGGCAAATCTTTGACTTTCCCTTTCTTATTTGCAAACTGTAGTGACTAACACTCAGAGCATGGGATATGAATTCTTTATGGAGGTTTCTAGAAAGGTGGTTACATACTGATGATTCATTTACAGGCTTAAGCCACTGCTTATCAACTATGCGGCAGTGCTAATGGTAAGGACTCACTACCAAACTGGACAAGGCAGAGAAAAGGTACCAGTTAATACAGTTCCAGACAAGTTTTTTCTTTATAACCTACTCTAGTGGTTTTCGAACTTCTGTTTTCAGAAGTTGTTTACACCCTTAACAACTACTGAGATCCTCAAATTATTATGTGGGTTATTGTTATTGTTATTGTAACCTCAAATTATTATGTGGGTTATGGTTATCAACATTTACTGTGTTAGAAATTAAAGCTGAAATACTTAAAACATATTTACCAATTCATTAAAAGTGACAATAATAAACCCGTTACATGTTGATATAAATACCAAATTTTTATATAAAAAAATGGCTCTATGTTCCAGAGGAAAAAGTTTAGTGAGAAGAATGGTATTATTTTAACATTTTTGCAAATGATTTTAATGTCTGGCTTAATAGAACATAACCAGATTCTCACATCTACTTCTGTATTGAACCAGTTACAATATGTTGTCTTATGTCTTAGTTGAAATTTATGAAGCAAATCTGGCCTCACGTAGGTATACATTGAAAACGGGAGGAATATTTTAATAAATAATTGTAGATATTCTTTGATACACCCAAACTGACAAGTGGAAGTTTCTTCAAGTATGTGAGAAATTTGGAACCATTAATGAACTTTTTGTACTTTGTTATATTAAGATCCACTGACCTATCTCGCTCTTTGAATGGATCTTTTACCTATGCATGAGTTTATAACATCAGGCACGGGTCACGTGGAAAACATTGGTTTATTGACCTATGCATTTATCTTTAATGTTATATGAGCTGATACCATCAGAAAATTATTTAAGCTGTCAATCCTATGGTGGAGGATATAACATTTTGCTTAAAAGCTCAAACTAGGCTATCTAAGTAGTTTATCTGTCAGTTATTTCCAAGTAAAAGTGATGTTCTATAAGAAAAGAAAGACTAGTAGTTCAGCTCAAGCCATTACATAAGTGCTCTTCTTTGAGACTACCTTTGTACTCTGAAATGCAGCAGAAATGCCTTCTCTATACCTATAGTTGTATCAAACAAACTATAAAAAGGGTTAAAATTTAGTAAAATAATTTTTAATTGCATGTAAGGGAGGTAAAGAGTATGACTACTCTATAGTCTAGTATAGACAAGTATAATTTTGGTCATGACCTTGATTTCATGTGAAGGTGCCAGTAGTTTTACACAACATTGATCTCACGTGCCACCAGTGCAAATGTCAACACAGTAAAAAAAAAAAAAGGCAAAAAGGAAAGGTCTTTTTACTGTCATGAAAATAATTTGACCTCACGGATCCACTGAAAGGGTCTAGAAGACCTCTAGAACCATGGACCATGGACCATATTTTAAGAACCACTATTATAATATTGCCTCTGACAGGGAAAAGAGAAATAAAATATTATTTTCCTTAACCATTTACCCTATGCAATTCATTCCCCCCGCAGATCTTCTTTAGCATTGTTTATGAAACTCAGCGGTCTAGTTACAGAGCAAACATAAAATACCAGAAGTTTTATTTTGAGTTTTAAAGGCACTAGAATTTACATCAGACACCCCATCATATTATCTGCTATAGAACTTTTGACTTAAATAGGGGTAAAAATAAAGTATCCCAAACACAAGCTTTAGTTGGGGCACTTGAAGCATGTTGTTCCTTGGGGCATAGAGAAAATATACTGTTTTCAATTTAAGCTGTGCTATAAATAAGGTAATATTTTATAATAATCCTTGGGGTTTATGAGTAACAGTAAAAAAAAAAAAAATCATTCACTTTTTCTTTGTAGAGAATATGCAATGCGATGAAATTCATAGGCATCCTATAGCTTCACGCCTTAGTGCTGCATCCTAGACACGGATTCACACAATTAAAGGGAAATAACTACCATTGTGTGAACAACTGATTTGCAATATCCAGTCACTGGCTTTTCTAGATAATTAAAGATAAGCATTTCTTTCAACTAATCAACATTACAGCAAGAAATCAATACATATATAAGAAATGTCATATTTAACAACTGATTATGACTCGATTGCTAGTTTAGAGAACTTAGCAATTCTGAAAATTTAACATGATTATGCTGTGTCCAAAGGGTTGTGCAACTTTTTTATGAAATTTCTTTTAGATTTTCATGCAGCATATTCATAGATCCTATGCTTTTTGAAGATGTTCTTCTTTAGGATATTCTATGCTTGAAAATACAAAGATGTTCACCCATACAGAGAATTACAATCAACTTTGATGGTAAATATTATAAGGTTATCACACACACAAGAAGACACTCTACTCCCCTTGTGAGATGTACTTTACTTTACCTTGTATCACATTTAACACTTCATTAGATGATCGCTTTCCCATAATAATCAGAAAAAGTGGAAACTGATCTGTTTTTTGAGTCCGAATGGTTTGTGCAACAACACTGCCAAAATGTCTATTGCACATTGTCAGAAATCTAAAATGAGACAAAAGCCAAAGTAAATTTCATTTCAGACTCTAATAAATTTACTAGTACCCCAACAAAAAACTCACTAAGATTTTACTAATTATGCTAGTAATAATTAGATAGCCTGTCTGATATTGATACATAAAATCTTGCTATATTGAGTTTTCAACTACATCTTAAATGATATAGAAATGACTATCATATAGAAAAGCAGGCAGCACACCCTAAATGCTGTCTGGGGCTGACAGCACAACATTCTTAGTCTTAAACATTGCAAACTATGCTGACCTAGACTAAGAGAAAAACAAAGAAACTGAATTTTAAGAGGAAAGCATTTCGTAAATAGGACATATATTGTATGGTACAAAGTTAAATTGACAGGCAGCATCCTAGCCTAACAGGATTTAGCAACATTTTCACAAGTCTTTAGAATCAAGAATTGTACTTTAGAATTGTATTTTCTCCAGTAGTAGTAGGTCTTCTGGTTTCATACTTACCATGGGATAAAAATAATAATTCTAAGCTTTTGACCAAAAAAGCCCAGAGATATTAGCATACTGAAGTCTAGCATTAGTATTCTTAACACGATCTGGAATAAATGAAAAAACTGATAAAGCTTTTCTCTTCTATTAGAGGACTGTTTGAAATTAGCATTTCTTTCAAGAGAAAAGGGTAGCTTATGATATGTTTTCAGATCTGATGGTAAAAAGTAAATGTCATAATAATAATGAATTATGAAAGACCAAATGCAAATATAGAATGCTTTAATAAGATCCAATTTAATAAAGTCTGTAAAAATAATGGACTTTTAATAACACAGGTCACAAAAGGCAAAACAGTGGAAATTCTAGGGACTAGCCACTGGTACTGGCTTATTAATTCTTAATTATGTTCATGAAAGGCAACTTAAATCGTGTGTTTTCTTATGCCTTATGATAATATTTTAGGTAACAACTACTCTGAAATGTATGTTCTAGCTGATGAGCAAAATCCTGTTGTCACATGCATTAGAAGGTAAATCTATTTGAAAAGACAAACGGCATTAAAATGTCATGTGTTCACATTCATTTGATAACCAAATTCAAAACAGAATCAAACCTCTTAATTTTTAAAGCCAATATATCTCTTGTCTATAGAAATTCATTCCAGAAATTTAGGCTGAATCCTCCACAAAACCTGTGCTGTGACTATAGAAAGTAGACCATGTTAAGGGCCACTAGAACTGTCAGCAAGAGTGTCAAGACAAGTTAGCACCACTGCAATAAGTTCATTGGGAGGCAGTTTCGTATTTACATTTAAAGCAGCAATAACCAGACCTCATGGCAATTTGAAAGAACATGGCCCTAAGAAACCCACTGTTGGCCATGAAATATCAGTGCTCCCATGAAAACTCAGACCTTCACATTCCAGAACTATTACACGATAAAAGGTGCTCAAGCAGCCTAAGCCTCTGGTACCAAATTGCACACCCATATAGCTTTAATTCATCAAAGAGATGTGCAGATCAGGACACTAGAAAGTTAGGGTCTCATCTTTCTTTCTGCTCTTACAAAAATAGTTGAAGTCAATCTTGATCCTTATTTGATCACTGTCAACCTCTGAATTTAAAGATATCAAAAAACAGTTGGAATGTTTTTCTTCACAAAAGGGAGAAAATAAGTCCTTGTTGCTTTCACACCAATGGATTAAGTGGCTATCACACAGTAGATGCCCATCATAGCATTAGCCTCACAATACTTTAAATACTACCTAAACAGGATATACCCAAAAAAGCAAAGGGGAAAAGAAGCCAGGAAGGAAGGAAGGAGAGAAAAGAAAAGAAAGAAAGAGAGAGGGAGGCGGGCAGGCAGACTGGCTAGCTTAGTGGTCTAAAGAATTCAATTTCAAGATAATTTTGCCTGGAAATTGTGTACTTCCCAGATTATCTTTTTATGAAAATGAGCTAGAAGGGAAAATAATTATGAAAATAAAGGTATCTTATTGGGTTTGAATTAACATACAACACAAATTTCAAAACTTCACAAAACATATTCAAGACAGATACAGCATTCAAAGGCACATTAGCTGTTCAATTAACTATAAAAAACAACAAAGTGATCAGTTTTTTACCAGGTATTGGCAAATCATTCTAATGTTTTGGAAGTAGTTGAGAAATAAACAGGGATCCCACAGCCAGTTGATGCTTCCTAGTGGCCTTAACTAACATTATGTTCTAATCAAAGAGAGACTTTGTTAAAATTTTAATTAATCTAATTAATCTTCCTAAGATCTGAATCATGTTTACTTTGAGATTTTCAAATTACAATCACTGAGAGTCTATAGGGCCAACGGAGAGCCCCAAATTACAAAATTCCTACTAATCAGTTCCTTCCATTACAATTTACAAGAACTTCACAATGCAGATATCAAATCTTTCTCATGGCTGGGGGGACTCTGTTTCTTCCTCTCAGCATCATTCATAGCACAAAGTTATCATTCATAGCACACGACCAACTGCAAAAATCCAGTTCAAAACATTAGCACAAAAACAGACAAGGGAAAGACAAATTGTTTCAAGAGGAAAAAATGTGGTTCTCATAACTGTGGCATTTTCTTCCTTTTTAAGAGAAAAGTGTGCTGGTGCATCTAATGGCAGCACCAAACTTATCAGCCTAACTCATAATGGTGTTCATGAGAGTCAGGTGTCATGAAGGTATAAACGGTTTCCACAGCAATGGGACTCCTGCAATCTCAAAACCAAAAGCGGAAGCAAGGGCAACTGTTTTGTCACAGGGAGAAATAGCTTTGTTTTTTAATTATAAAAGATTTAAATAAATGAAACAACCTACTCATCATATATCTATTTGAGGAGAGGGAATAAATTGCCAAATTGACCCCCAAAACCAAAAGCTAAAATGACAAATTTGAAAAGACAAAGAACAAATGCCCTAAGAGGGTAAAATGAAGGTGGGAGGAAGGTGGGTAGGGAGGTAGGGGAAGAAGAATGAAGGGCTGAGAAAATGAATGAAGATAAAACGGTTAATCACAAATTAGGTACAAGAAAGCAACTCATTGGTCCCTGGGGGCTGGGTGGTGGTGGCGGCGGCGGTGGTGGTGATGGGGTTAAGTGAGTGAGAAGTACCAAACTTGTGCTTTGCTGAAGAAACAAAATATAACTAGTAGCTCATATTCACCAGTTCTTGTTATTAGAAATCTAAAATTAGAAATATACAATCTTATCTTTTAATCTGAAGTTTGGGGAGAAAAATAAGCAGAACATCTAACAGCTAGCATATATTAATCATTAGTGAAATTTTCAGTCTCCGAAGCATAGATCTTTTCTATCTTGCTAATGGAAACTAGGATTACTAATAAATCAGATATGGGAAAAAGTAATCTCATTTTAATTCAAAACAGGATATAGTTTAGTTTCTTTCAAAGTCATAATTAAACAAGTCACTACTTACTAAGTTATACTCCAACATAAAATATATACTAAAAGAAACAGCAAATTAGGGGGAGAGTAGTGAAATTCTGTAAACATTTGCTAACTACCTACAATATACCAAGTAAAGTAAAAGGAGGCACATCTGATAAAAAATGGAAGCTAAAAACTTGCTAATGACTCTGTGTGAGGTTTCCTGATTATAACTTTTCAATATGACCTCCAAAGAAGCCTTGGATGTAAATGGGAATAACATTTATTTTTAAAACACATATTCTTGTAAGATACAAAAAATTTACTCAGAATTATGCTCAAAATATGGTATGCCCTTAACATTGGAGGCTATTTTATTACTAACTGCATAATGATATTTAACATTTTTATCACAACTACTTTTAGGATTAAAATGATAGCTTATATCTGTGGGCCAACACTGAAAGATATTTTGCATAGTAAGAATTGTTGACTAATAAAAAAATAATCACTGGTTTTATTCTCATTTAGAGAATAAATAAAAGGGCAAGTATTAATATTTGGAAAATAAGAAAATACATGATGCTGCAGCTGTGTGATACTACAAAACTTTTACACATTTGAAAGTGGCTATTATAGGCACAATATGGTTACATGGCTAAATGTAATCAGAATCTGCTTTTCCAAACTTACCCATCTTTAATAAAAGAAAAATGAAATTAAAAAAGTGGATACAGAACTAAAATTTTTTTTTTAGATTTTATTTATTTGACAGAGAGAGATAGATAC
>CM053606.1:33882076-33914810 GCA_028646535.1 Procyon lotor
ATTACTTATACATATTTATTCATGTGTTGAGGGTTTTTTTTCCATCATCAGTAGAAAAATCAGAATGTAAGACAGAGAAAGGACCCTAGAGATCATCCACCTATGTAACCAACACACAACTCTCCTTTCTTCCCCTTTCCCTTTAATAGGAAAATTAAAGCCAAAGTTCTTTAATATGTGAAGTGAGACTTACCAAGTTACCAGCACTGCCAAACATACCAAAATCAGGCCAGCCAAAGAGTTTTGTCTAACCACATCATTTCTGTGAGTCTGCAATGCCTATCGAATTGTTCAGCTCATTTCTGGAGTTCTCATTGGGAATGACCTGCAGCATCCCTGGCACATACCCCTTTGTCCTTTGAGGGTGACTTTGATATTTGGAAATAGTCTTACATCTGATTCAAACTGAGTTAGATAAACAAGGTACATGACTAAGTTGGGAGACACTGACTTTGTAGTCAGTGATCTTCAAACTGTAATGGCTTAGGAATCACCTAGGGAGTTAAAACAATTTTTTTCATGATTAATTAATTAACTAATTAATTAATTTTGAGAGAGAGAGAGAGAGAGAGAAAGCATGCCAGTGCATGAATGGGAAGGGCAGAGGGAGAGGGAGAGAGAATCTGAAGCAGACTCCACACTGAGCACAGAGCTCAACATGGGGCTCTATCTCCATGACCCTGAGATCATGACCTGAACCAAAACCAAGAGTTGGCTGCTTAACCCAATGCACCACCCAAGTGCCCCTAGGGAGTTTATTCTAAAAGACAAGTTCTTCAGCCCCATCCTTCAGAGATTCTGATTCAGGAGATCTGGGGAAAGGCCCGGGAAACTGCCTGCTTTAATAAACTGCCAACCCACCCAGATGATTAATGGACCACACTGAGAAACACTGCTTTCAGGACACAGGACTGCTTTCCTTGTAAGGCTGTCTCAGAATGTAGTCCTTTAAGAAGTTGCCCCCAAAACGTTTTGGGCAATGGAAGCTTCAGCGGAGCATGTAGTTAGTCTCTCAAGGTGATGACCAAATTGAAGATGTTAATTTTCACTTGCTTCATTTGTGTAGGTGAGCTGCAATGTCTCCGTGAGACAAATAGGAATATACCTCTAAAGCCTGTGAGCTATAGGTGATAGAGAAAAACAGAGCAGGCAAAGGAAGGCTGCAACATAAAATAGGGAACATCTCACTGAAAAGTTGGTATTTGGTTAAAGACTCAAAAGCGGTGAAGGAGGAAGTGAAACAAGAATCTCTAGAACAGCAAATACCAAGACCTTGAAGTTGGAGAGAATCTGGCATATTTTAAAGGTAAAAAGGAGGTCAGTATAGCTAGAACAGAGTGAAGCATTAAAGACAAAATTGATGATTTTGACTATTTCTGTATGGTAAAAAACAGCTTAACAAGGCTGAAAGATAAATGATAGATGGGAAAAATTCTGAATTCCAAAGCACAGAAAGAGGGTTAATTTCCCTAATATATAAAGAACTCTTATACGACAATAAGGAAAAGATAAACAGTATATGAAGACAGCTCCCAAGAAATGGAAACAGTAGTGGCTCATAAACATGTGAAAAGATACTCAAAATAACTCATAATGAATTAACTTTGAATGAAAGCTACACTGAGAGGGACGCCTGACTGGCCTCAGTCGCTGAAGTGTGCAACTCTTTTTTTTCTTTTTAAATTTTATTTATTTATTTGAGATAGAGACAGAGAGAGCATGAGAAGGGAGAAGGTCAGAGGGAGAAGCAGACTTCCCGTGGAGCTGGGAGCCCGATGTGGGACTCGATCCCAGGACTCTGGGATCATGACCTGAGCCGAAGGCAGTTGCTTAACCAACTGAGCTACCCAGGCGCCCTGAAGTGTGCAACTCTTGATATTGGGGTTGTGAGTTCCAGCCCCACACTGGGTATGGAGGTTGCTTAAATAAATAAATAAACTTAAAAAAAAATAAAGCTACACTAAGAAACTATTTTTCACCTGTCAAATTAATAAAGCAGGGTTATAGGGAAACAGGCACTATTGTACACTGTTAGTTGGAGTGAAATTGGTACCAACTCCTTTGTGGGTAATTTGCCCATGTCTATGAAAATTAACAGCACACACATAACCCCTTTTTTCTTTCATTTTAAAAAAAGATTTTATTTATTTATTTGAGAGAAAGAAAGAGAGAGAGAGGGTAATAGCACCAACAAGCAGGGGGAGCAGCAGAGGTAGAGAGAGAAGCAGACTCCTTGCTGAGCAGGGAGCCCGATGTGGGGCTTGATCCCCAGGACACCGAGATCATGACCCTGAACTGAAGGCAGATGCTTAACCAACTGAGCCACCCAGGTACCCCTTTCTTCCAATTTTTATTTAAATTCCAGCTAACAATTAACAGTGTAATATTAGTTTCAGGTATAGGATTAAGTGATTCATTACTTACATACAACACCCAGTGCTTCCTCTTTAATATCCATCACCCATTTAACCCATTCCTCACCCACCTCCTCTCTACCCACCCTCAGTTTGTTCTCTACAGTTAAGGGTCTGTTTTATGGTTTGCCTCTCTCTTTCTCCCCTGCTATATTCATCTGTTAAAGAATGCACACATAATCTTAACCTAGCTAACCTATATCTGGGAATTTAGTCTAGATATATTTTCATGTGGGAAATCATCTATGTGTACTGTTACTATTGAATTGTAATAGCAGAATGTCCATTTTAATCTTATTAAATAAATTATAGTACCTTATGGAATTTAAAGGGATAATATTTAGCCACAAAACAGAAAGAGTTCTTTATGAACTGATATGGAATATCTTTAACATATAATGCCAGTAAAAAAAGCAGGGTGTTGAATAGTGTTTACCATTTGTGTAAAACTGGGAAAAAGTAAGTATATATTAGCTTGTTTATATATAGAATAATCTTTGGATGGATAAATAAGAAACTTCTAACAGTACCTCTGGGGAGGGTAACTTAGAGACAGGGGTAAGTACAAGACTTTTCATTTCATACCTTTTTATGCCTTTTGAGTGTGATTAATATGAATATATTAGCCAGTCATGAAATAAACATCAAATTAAAAAAAAAACAAATAAGACAAAAAGTAAGCCCCTTACAAAAACAAAAACTGCATGTAATATCAATTCTATAAACTTTTTAAAAATTTAAATTCAATTAATTAACATATGGCATATTATTAGATTCAGACGTGGAGTTCAGTGATTCATCAGGTGTATATAACACCCAGTGCTCATGATACCACATGCTCTCCTTAATGCCCATCACCCAGTTACCCCATCCCTGACACCCCGCTTCCCTTCAGCAAACCTTAGTTTGTTTCCTATGGTTAAGAGTCTCTTACTCCCTCTCTGATTACATCTTGTTTTATTCTTCCCTCCCTTCCTCTACGCTCCTCTGTTTTGTTTGTTAAATTCCACATGTGAGTGAAATCATATAATTGTCTTTCTCTGATTGCCTTATTTTGCTTAGCATAATATCCTCTAGTTCCATTCACATCGTTGCAAATGGCAAGATTTTTTTTTGATGGCTGAGTAATATTCCATTACATACACACACACACACACACACACACACACACACACACACACACACACACACACACCACAACCTCTTTATCCATTTATTTGTCAATAGACATCTGAACTCTTTCCATAGTTTGGCTATTGTGGACATTGCTGCTTAAAGATTGCGATGCAGACGCTTCTTTCAGATCACTACATTTGTGTCTTTGGGGTATATATCTGGTAGTGTAATTGCTGGGTCATAGTGTAGCTCTATTTTTAGCTTCTTGAAGAACCTCCATACTGTTTTCCAGAGTGGCTGTACCAGCTCGCATTCCCACCAGCAGTTTAAGAGGGTTTCCCTTTCTCCACAACCTCTCCTACTTTCGTTGTTTCTTGTCTTGTCAATTTTAGCCTTTCTGACTGGCATGAGGTAATATCTCATTGCAGTTTTGATTTGTATTTCCCTGATCCTGAGTGATACTGAGAATTTTTTTCATGTGTCTACTGACCATTTGTAGGTCTCCTTCAGAGAAATGTCTGTTTATATCTTCTGCCCATTTCTTGACTGGATTATTTGTTCTTTGGGTGTTGAGTTTCATAAGTTCTTTATAGATTTTGATACCAAGCCTTTATCTGATAAAACATTTGCAAATATCTCCTTCTATTCTGTAGGTTGTCTTTTGGCTTTGCTGACTGTTTCCTTTCCTTTTCATAAAAAGCTTTTTATGGAAGCTCATTTTTGCCTCTCTCTTTGTTTCCTGTGCCTTTGGAGATGTGTCTAGCCAGAAGCTGCTGCAGCTGAAGTCAAAGAGATTGCTGCCTGTGTTCTCTTCTAAGATTTTGATGGATTCCTGTCTCACATTGAGGTCATCCATCCATTTTGAATCTGTTTTTGTAGATGGTATAAGAAAATGGTCCAGTTTCATTCTTCTGCATGTGGCTGTCCAGTTTTCCCAATACCAGTTGTTGAAGAGACTGTCTTTTTTCCACTGGATATTGTTTCCTGCCTTGTTGAAGATTAGTTGACCATAGAGTTGGGGGTCCATTTCTGGACTCTCTATTCTGTTCCATTGATCTATGTACCTGTTTTTGTGCCAGTACCATACTGTCTTGATGATTACAGCTTTGTAATATAGTTTGAAGTCTGGAACTGTGATGCCACCAGCTTTTGTGTTTTCTTTTTCAACTTTCCTTTGGCTCTTTGAGGTCTTTTCTGGTTCCATACAAATTTTAAGATTATTTGTTCCAGTTCTCTGAAAAGTGTTGACAGTATTTGGATAGGGATTGCACTGAATGTACAGATTACTCTGGGAAGCACAGACATTTTAACAATATTTGTTCTTCCAATCCATGAGCATTGAACATCTTTTCATTTCTTTGTGACTTCCTCAATTTCTTTCATGAGTGTTCTACAGTTTTCAGAGTACAGATCCTTTACTTCTTTGGTTAGGTTAATTCCTAGGTATCTGCTGGGTTTTGGTACAATTGTAAATGGGATAGATTCCTTATTTTCTCTTTCTTCTGCCTCGTTAGTGTATAGAAATGCAACTCACTTCTTTGCACTGATTTTACATCCTGCCACTTTGCTGAATTCCTATATGGATTCTAGCAATTTTGGGGAGGAGTCTTTTGGGTTTTCCACATAGAATATCACAATTCCATAAACTTTTAACACAATGTTAATCACATTTGTCTATTTTTTATTGGTCTTTTGTTCAAATATATCTTTTCCTTTCTGTGGTAATCACTGTATGAATGAATACAATCTTTTAGCCTTCTACACAATAGTTATTGAACTTGCATGCTACTTAAGTGTTTGAATTATATTCCATTATATACATTGCTAATATTCATAACTATTCACCTACAGCTACATATTTCTTTCTAGTTTTTTAAAAAAAGATTTTATTTATTTATTTGACAGAGAGAGAGAGATCACAAGTAGGCAGAGAGGCAGGCAGAGAGAAGGAAGCAGGCTCCCTGCTGAGCAGAGAGCCCGATGCAGGGCTAGATCCAGGACCCTGAGATCATGACCTGAGCCAAAGTCAGAGGATTAACCCACTGAGCCACCCAGGTGCCCCTCTAGTTTTTTATCATAATAAATAATACTGGGATAAATAGCCAGAAGTATTTCCTTAAGATAAAAAGTCTATACAGTCGAATTACAGGGTAAAAGGTAGAATTACTTAATGACTATTGATCCATATTATCAGTATGTATCAATCATTTCCTAAAAGGATAGTATAATGTCTCTTCATGAAAATGCAAATAATGTATGTGTATGTTAGAACACAGCCAAACTAAAGGCAAATTTAAGAAAACACAGGCGAGACTTTGGGAAGATTTAATCTAAAAAACATTCTTCACCTGTCTGAGGTTTATTAGACTTCCCAGTAACAGTAAATTGTTAAATTGTCTCAATCGATTAGTAGTCAAGAGTAGAGTTTTTGGTTTTTTTTTTAAAGATTTTATTTATTTGACAGAGAGAAACACAGTGAGAGAGGGAACACAAGCAGAGGGAATGGTAGCGAGAGCAGCAGGCTTCCTGCCAAGCAGGAAGCCTGATGTGGGGCTCGATCCCAGGACCCTGGGATCATGACCTGAGCCGAAGGCAGACGCTTAGTGACTGAGCCACCCAGGCGCCCCAGTAGTCAAGAGTTTTAAAAAACCAATTAACTTCTTAATTTATCTCCTTACTTCACTCATGTGAAAAGACTTTGAGGCACTGACAGTTTAATGACTATAGGGTCATTATTTATACTAATTTTTTTTGGAAGGACAGTAATCATAAATAGATAATTGGCTTTTTCTCACCACCAGTAAGAAAATAAACATTTATTTTAAGTACCCCATACAAATCTTAGTTGGGAGGAATAACAGAGAATAATCCAATCTCTTATCAAATTCAAAAATTCCTCCTCTAGCAATGTAAAGAGAAGATTCATTTTCCAGGAGCTATGTAAGAGAGCAAATTTAAGTTAAATGATAGATAGATAATATTTCTTCTGTGTTCTGCCTTTTACCAATCAATCAATATTTAGGAAGGCCTACTAAATATATGACGGGATAAGATATGATTTCTGTCCTTAAGATACTAAGGATATTTTGGGTTTGGTAAATCAAGACCCATAAAACAGGAAACAATCTGGTACTTAAGTAGGGCCTGGATTTAGTGGTTCAGATTAAGTGCTGGAGAGAATCGGAAAAGGGAATGGGGGCCCAGAAGTCAGGGAGAACTTTGTGTTACCTGATGGTACTCCTGGACAGCTATTAGAAGGATAGCTTCCTTATACACCTCTGCTTTCCTAGCACCTAGTGACTAATTATATTTTGTTACATGAATAAGCCAATTCAGCTTCAGTAACTTTTATCTCCACTATAACAATGTTAATCATACAATTTTCCTTTTTCTCTTCCAACCACTTCTGAAATCAATTTAATTAAGACAGTTGGCATGAATTACCCTGGTCTCTAAGGTCTCTTCCTTCCATTGTGCTTCTATCACCGTAGGTCACTTGGACCCTCAAAATAAGCAAGTATTGGTCCACAAGTTCATGACTTTAAGATTCCCTTCTGATTTTTAAGCATACTGCAGTTTTTACATAATTTCATCCTGTCACCACCCACTGACAGAAAATGTTATTTAAAAGAGGTGTAAAATATTCAAATATTAACATATTAGGGGTGCCTGGGGGGCTCAGTCTGTTAAGCACTGGACTCTTGATTTTGGCTCAGGTCATGATCTTGTGCTTCCTGGAATCAAGCCCCACACTGGGCTCTGTGCTCAGCACAGAATCTGCTTAAGGTTTTCTCTACCTCTCCCTCTACCTCCCCCTTCTCGCTCTCTCAAAAAATAAATAAAATATTTAAAAAATTAACACATTAAAGAAAGAAGGAATTAGTGTAAGCAGTATAATGCTGTAGGAAGAACAGACTTAGGCACCAAATAAAACTATTTTGTCACTTGCTAATTGTTTCTTTGGATAACTTACTTGTGAGCCTTAGCTTTCTCATATATAAAATGAAGATAATGATACTTATTTTTAGAATGGGTCTGCAGATTACTTAATATTCTTTTTCCTTTCTTTTATGTGCTTCAGTATCAAAATCAAGTTTTTTCTTTATCTACCTCCCCTGACTTTTCCCAAAATTAAGGATATGGCAAAATGTTTCCTAATAAATTATAATAGCAGTATCAGACTCACATCACTAAACAAGGAGTTAGGCTTAGCACCATGCTTGGCACTGTATTATATTGCTTTAAAACTTCTACAATATGCACCAGCATCCTTGTAACATAAGATCATGCCCTATCTTAGGGTAGAGATTTGAAGATAGCTCTTTTTTCATATTGTCATGTTCCCTGATTTTTTCCCCCACTGAAAAATTTGGAGACTTTGTGATTTTATGATTATATAAAAATTTTCAGCATTATTTCAGAGTTGGTTGGCTTGTCTTAGAACATTGACATATAAAGAACATAATTTCTTTATGTATTTGATTGATTGATTTAAAGATTTTATTTGAGATAGAGTGAAAGCAACAGCAAGAGAGAGAGATCATGAGCAGGGGGGAAAGGTCGAGGGAGAAGCAGATTCCCCAGTGAGCAAGCAGCCCAATGTGGGACTGGATCCCAGGGTCCTGGGATCATGACCTGAGCTGAAGGCAGGCGCTTAACCAACTGAGCCACCCAGACACCCTGTATTTGATTTTTAAAAAAGTTTTTATCTAAATTCCAGTTAGTTAACATACAGTATGATATTAGGTTCAGGTGTACAATATAGTGATTCAGCACTTCTATAAAATACCCAGTGCTCATCACAACAAAGTGCACTCCTTAATCCCCATCACCTATTTAGCCCATCTCTCCACCCACCTCCATCCTAATGGATAAAAAAAAATGTGGTTGAGTATAAGCACGAATCTCATACATGGGAAGAAAATCTTTAAAAGATAAATGACCAACAGTCCAATATATTAGCATCTCCATCACTCATTAAAGCTTTCAAGCAAGAAACGATTATAGTCCAGTGCTTGACAAAGGCTCACTTGAGATAACTGATGTTTGACAGAGAGTTGAATGGACAGGTTGACTACACAGGCTTTTCCTTTAAGTTCTATACCAGTTATAAGTTCTATACCAGATCATCAAAAAGGAATATTTAGGGACCATATCACTTAAGCTCCCTAAAAAAATTACCATTACTGAAAAAATATATAATACATAGCCCTCTGCTTTTACAGAGGATTGATATAAGAAACAGCTATGTAAATAAAATAATCTGTTGTATACAAAACAATAGTAAAAAGTCATTGTCTATTTTATTTCTTAAATGACTCTCAAGTAGATAATCATGCAAAAAAGCTCTCTTGAATTCAGTGCCAGGAAATCTCGAGATGAACTGTTAAATTTTTTTTATTGGTCAAAGAGAACTATAAATAATAGATTGTCAACTCCAGGACATAAGTGTACTTGGCACATAGTAAAAACTCAATGAATATATATTAGATGGACAGATGAGTAAATGAGGATATGCCTATTACATTTCCTTTTTCTCCTAAGCTGCCAGAATTACAGAGCTGAAGTCAGAGCTTATGTACAAAACTTGAGTCACCCCAGGTATATATAAATGTTTAATGGATAGATACATTACTGGACAAAGAAATGGATAGGAAGTAGGAAAGATGGGTCAATAAAAAGCTAGATGAATGATGATAAAAATGACTATCAACTGAGGAATCCACATTCTTAAAGATAAATAAATACCATAAGTTTCAAAAAGTACAGATCAGAAAACTTGATCTCAGTCCTCTACAAAAGCTAGAGAAGTCACTTAGACAAATGGCTTATGAATACTTACAATATAGTAGTGATGACTAGAGGCAGCATGGGTTATTAAGGACACAATAAACCTAACTAACTATGAGGTTACCAGGTTGAGAACTCCTGAGCATTCCTTAAGCTTCAACTATCTGGACTTAAGAAGTGACTCAAAGGTGTCTCAAAGTATCCCTCAGGGTAAGAATCAGAAGTGTAGGCTAAGTTGGATAAATCCTTTGTCACCAAGAAATTGAACCTGGAGAGTGCTACCAAACTGAAGGTGGTCTCAAACAGCTTACCATTTGGCTTTGTCAACATTTTCATAAATGTCTGAGATAAAGAAATAAAATATACACATATAGATAAAAGGTACTGAGTACTTACTTTGTGCCAGACTTTTCAAAAATCAACCATCCCATTTATTTTTTTTTTAAAGATTTATTTATTTATTTGATAGAGAGATCACAAGTAGGCAGAGAGGCAGGCAGAGAGAGAGGGGGAAGCAGGCTCCCTGCCAAGCAGAGAGCCTGACACGGGGCTCGATCCCAGGACTCTGAGAGCATGACCTGAGCTGAAGGCAGAGGCCTCAACCCACTGAGCCACCCAGGCGCCCTATATCCCACTTATTTCTAATAACAACTCTAAGGGATGTAGTTTTTAATCTCCATTTTCCAATACAGAAACTGCAACTCAGAGGGTTTAAGCAACTTGCTCAAGGTCACCATTGTGGCCTACAGGCATAGCTAGAATTCCAAACCTAGTGTGACTAAATCCAAATTAATTTATACTCAACCATTACGCTGTTCTGAGTTTTTATTTTACCCAACAAGTAATTATTGAGCATTGCAGTAAGAAACAAAGAAGACTGATGTAATTCTTACCTTAGGAACCATACATTCTAATGGAAGAATTAGAAAACAAAATTTTAATAAGCAAAATAATGGCTTATTGTGAAAAGTTCTAAGAGAGCTCTATAAAAGAGAATGATGGTGAAGAAGTTTTCTCTAAAAAGGTTCAGGCCATTTTGAAGAGTAGACATTTACATTGAGACCTTAAGAAAGAAAATTAAGAGTCATTTCTATCTAATGACTTCATTTCCTCAGTCAACTAGTGAGGACAACTGGGAAAGGGAGAAGCGAGGGACATGAGATGTTTAATGAATGAGTAGTAGTATGAAATAGTTATCTGGGGAAAGAAACTAGAGAATCACAGTAGGCTTGCTCCGCATTATTATATACTTGCTTGAAGTTTGCGTTTACTTAGAAAAAAAATTAGTGTGACTGTCTCCAGCAATGTTCAAATGCAAGGGCATAGGCACAGAGAAGGTGAATAGTTGGGTTCAACAAAATGAGTGCAATGGAGTGAGACAGAGGTGAGGGAATTTAAGGTATTACAGGGAAGTGATAAAGATGGACCTTGAAATCTAAATGAGACAAAGAGGGAAATGAAGACTGGAGACAGAAAAGAGCAGATGAAGTAAAGTGGTGGGATCAATAGATTAGAGGGCATAATGATCTAAAAAAAACAGGACAGCTGTGGTTAAATTGATAAAGGACTGAAATGTAGAAAAGAAGTTTGGCTTATTAATTCCCAAGTTAGGCTTATTAATTCAAATTAGAAATACTCAAAATATTCAAATATTCAAAATTCAAAATAGAACCCAAAGAGAGAAAGTTGCAGAAGACCTCCAGAGGAAGAAGCACTGTAGCAATAACCTTTTTGGCTTTTTTTTTTTTTGAGTAGCTCAAAAATACACTATCTTTCAAAGATTTAATTTCTTTGTCCCTAGCAGTATTCAGGTAGCAACTGTAGTAACATCAGTTAAGCACATTATGAGGAAAAATGCCTGCATGGTTGCACACTGAATGTGGAGAATACCTCTCTAACCTGCAACGCTAGGATTTAGTGAATCCCATGTTTATTTATTCCTTGTGCAAAAGATCCATGTATTATATTTTTCTTATAACTCCCACAAACTTTTGCATAGTTATTTAGTACATTTTCATTGTTGAATAATCCAACCTGACAAGGTCATGGGGCAAGAAGCATTACGAAGCAGAAAAGCATAGGTTGATTTGGGATTTATATCTGGTACAACCATTTACATGACCTTGGGTAAATTATAGAACTTCTCTGAGCCAAAAATTGTTTCCACATATGTGATCTTTGCTACTTACCCTGCAGAACTGTAGTTAAATGAGGTAATATATGTATAGTGAGGATTAAATGAGCTCATATATAGAGAGTCTGGTACAAAGTAAGTTGCAGTTATTATGTGTTTTGATTTTCTAAAAAAAAGCAGTAATGATAGTCTTATTCTTAGCTACTGGTCCTCTCTCAGTAGAAGCTCCTGTCAAAAATGGCATGAGCTTGGAGAATAGTTCTAAGGGCAGGGAAGCTATCTTTATTCGTGAAAGAGGCAGAAAATGATTATGGCTTCCTTAGCTACACTCCACTAAAGTCATCCTAACTAAATCATCACAAACTGGTAAGGGCAGTATGCTATAATCTACTTACAAACTTTACTACTATTTATTTTAAAAATGAAATCTTGCTTATTTCTCCTTTTTCTATTGAAAACAATTGTGTCCAAGTCATCAGAAAGAGAATTTTAGAGATAAAGGTCAAAGGTCTTGGGTCAAATAGATCAGCTGTCAGTGCCCTCTCCCCCAGTTTTCAAAGCTGAAAAAAAAAAAAGATCTAGAAATGTTATACCACTTGCCTAATATTCCTTTGTTCTTCATACTCCCACACCAACTGACTCCCACCTCCTAACTGCTCTACATTTTATGAATGAGGTCTGACTATCTGTATAAACAATGAGAAAATAGTTTATCGTAGTCTTTCAAGAACAGCAACTGACATATTTAAATGTCTATAGGTTTTGCTTTAAGAACTAATAAACAGGGGCACCTGAGTGGCTCAGTGGGTTAAAGCCTCTGCCTTCGGCTCAGGTCATGATCTCAGGGTCCTGGGATCAAGCCCCACATCAGGCTCTCTGCTCAGCGGGGAGCCTGCTTCCCCCTCTCTCTCTGCCTGCCTCTCTGCCTACTTGTGATCTCTCTCCCTCTGTCAAATAAATAAATGAAATATTTAAAAAAATGTTAAAAAAAAGAACTAATAAACAGTTAATACTTACATAGCTTTCATTAACAGCCAAATAAATTTTTGTTGCTATGGTTGCTGAGTAACTTATTTGGGAGATGCTCAGAGCCACCAAAACCTGATTTGATATTGGGTAGGAAATACAATTTCTCAGATTGAGATACAGCAATCAAAGCTTCTTTATTATTCATATAAGCTTGCTTCATTATTTCCTTAGTTGAGATGTGTAGAAAAGAACGTTAAAGAAGACTCTCTTGGTGATGATCATGCATTAAAGACAAGAAAGATACATGGAAGGAGACTGTTTAGAAAGATTCTTTAAATTGTTGCTTACAGACTAAGTCAGCCAATAGTAGATGAATTAACAGGAGACTTTTTACAAAAATCGCTAAGGTTAACCCTTTATTTGCTAATAATATAAAACTGTTTTGTCACTTTTCTCTATTACTATAATGCAATCAAGTTCAAAGACACAAACACATGCTTGAGGAAAGGATACCAAATCTATTTCCTAATGAATTACCCAAACATGTAAGAAACAGGATGTTACCTGACTCTCCAATTCCAGACTAACAGTTACTTACTCTTTCAATTTTGGGTGATATATTTAGCCGATGAAATCATTAAGATAATTGGGCACTAAAACCTCTTTAAGTATCTATGTAGACTGAAAGGAAAATACTGTAAAACTGTCAGAGGAACCAGTTTCCATAGCTGGTTTTATATGACTGAACTAACATGTTTTCATTATAATTTTTTGAGTGTATTGCCATCACTATTTATGGAAGAAGAGAACTGTGATACTGATTTAAGTGGCATAGATGATTTGACTAGCAAAAAACTCTTCAGAAACAACCATGAATATAAAAATTATTAATACTAACAAAACAGTTAAAAAAGTATATTTTTTCAGATCTTTTCAATTTTAGGCAAGAAGAAAGGCAGAAGCCATGATGAGGTATATATATTACTTAAAAAAATGGTATTTCATTTTGGAGATGTCTTATTTTTAGAATTTGTTTCATTAGATAACTCATGCTTTTTATTCTATATAAATACCGGATTAAATGTCTCTGGCAGTCATATTTATTTAAATCTGTATATTCTAAAATACTAGGATAACTAGCTATTGGGAGTGAATATTTGCACAGAACTGTACATGAACAGAATAGAATTAGAAAGTCACAGAATAGGAAAAAATTTGGCAACAGAGCACAAAGACTTGGCGTTAAGCTGAAGCTTCATATGTCTTGAGAAGGCAATGATTCTTTTAATTCTGTGACTCTTATAAACAAGATACTTCGAATATTCAAAACACAAAGGTTTAGCAGAAAGACCAAGAACACCAAAAGAGTAACAAGAAAGGTCTAGTGCATGAGAAAAATAAGATTTAATAAAAACTTACAATGCTGTTCTTTTGGACTATCTTGTCAACAGTTAACACCTTTGTATTGTTTTTTTCTAACAATAGTTTTCACATAAACTATGAAAACACATAGAAAACTGTATCTGAGTTAAATGCACATTTCCTAAATAGCAATAATTAGAATAAGGTCAAGGAAAAACCTATAGCTTGATTCAGATTTAATGAATGTATCACCACGCAGTTATGATTGTAGTGCTAGGTATTAGTGTGGGAAGTATCCAAATCAGAGTAAAAAAGGCTTCCAAACTAGTCATTTCAAATTACCCAAAAGAACATTTTAAAAAGGATAATCTTCTATTTTAAAAAGTAAAGTATTTAAACAGTTTAGCCATCATCTATATACAGACTGGCTTGTTCTCAGTCATAAGAGGCCATCACCTTTTATCCTCCCCTCTTTCCCTTCCTTTCAGTACTATTAGAAAACTATTCACAAGTACACCCTTGGACAATGCTGAGCAGTAATTATGACTTGCTGACAAAGAGATATGAACAATTACGGAGCCCATTTTGAAACCCTACACTAATAAAGTCATTAGATGCTGCCCTTGCCATGATCCTTCTAAAAGCTTCTGAAGTTACAAGAACACACGGCATTGTTTGCAGGGACAATTGCTGCTGGCAGAACGCAAACCTTGAGTTAAACCATGCTGCAAATTGATCTTGACATTCTGTTAAGACCGCCACTAAAAATCAAAAGCAGAGGAGAAAAGGAGAAAATGAGTGGGTAGGATGTAATCATGGAACAGGAGGGGTTCCTCCTCACCTTCTCTCCTCCCTCTTCACAAAACAAACCAGGGAGAAAATGACAAACTCTCCTGGTGTTTTGGAACCTTTATTTTAAAGTATTAATTAAGCCTTTGACCTAGGATGTTTAGGATGACAATACATTTCCTTTAAAAGTACTGGAAGGAAATCGTAGCACAAAGTGAATAAAGAATTTTGGGGAAAATTATATGGAAATCTGGCATGAAGGCTCTTATGAAGTCTTGGTTCCCTGACCACAACATATCCATCTGTTTTATCAGCTACTTCTGCAGAATCCATATCTGCTCCTAGGGTAGCAGCTGTAAATTAACACTCCTTGTGTCTCCCACGCAGACCCCACACCTGGGCTATATTTGCTGGATCAAATGGAGGTGTAGGGTTAGAGTAACATGGTCATCTAGGCTTCAGCCAGGCATGAAGCACTGAGTAGTTTGGAATTAAGGGTATGCCACTGTGAATATGGCTAATTACTGAGATGGAAAGTGCAGGTGAAGACAGCCTACTGATAATAAGAGCTTTAAGTCAATTAACTCTTGCCAAAGATTAAGTAATGTGGAAAACTATCACTTGAATATTAAGGCTAACAAGTACCTGTCAGCATTGCAGCAGAAGTTTACAATGATCTGAAATACTGCACCCAAGGGCATTAAGTTCAAAAGCTAATATTAACAGGGAATAGAATTCTGTCTGTGAAATTGGTACTAATTGTGTAGGCAAAATTTAATACAATACTTCTACATATGTTACATGCAAGCTCTGTAATTGTCAGCAATTCCTAGGTAACTGTTCGCAGTATTCAGAACACTGCTTAGAAATAGTGTGCAATGCCCGTCTTAACACTTTGTAGCATGTATGCTGATGTGCTAAACATTTCCACCTCAGAAACTTATATATAAACAACTCATAGCTAGATGGTGACTTCAGTTGACACTATCCTAGTCAAATTCAATGTTTAAGTTTTCTAGTATTAAATCATCTAAACCAGTACCTATACTTCCTGGCTCTTCGGCATACGTCATCACGTAGCCAGGCTAGCACTCTGGTCCTATGGACATGTTTACTTTAATCAGCGCCGTCACCATTGCAGAAGGCTCAGAGTACCATCCCAGATTGGCCCAGTCTGAGAGGCCAATTGTATTAGGGCTATCAGAGACTTGGTGAGTCTAGAGGAAACTGGAACCAGTGGATGAACTCATCTAGGCTCTGGAATTCAAGTCTCTTTCCAGATGGCGTGTGGGTGTCTGATGCACAGAGCACAGGCCACAATATTCTAAAGTTCTCCAGGGTCAGCAGAAAAGTACCTGGTCTGGACATTGTTAGTTCATTCTACAAGGAAAAGACTTTTGCTTTATTAGTCCTATTAATGGCTATAGGAGAAGATCACACAATTAGAGTTGTACAGTAGCATTTCCATGCTCTTTCCATTACCCAAGCTGTCTAATTATTCAATAAGATTATTAGAGATTATTTATTTTTCAATATAACACTGACTTTTTCAAAGGCACTGTGTAACACACTGAGATTATAGACACAATCTAATAGGAAGACAGACAATAACCATACAGTGTAATGAATTCCATCAATACAGGTTAGTATATGGGTATTATGGGAGCATAAAGAATGTGCATTTTAACTTAGACTGAGAGGCAAGAGAAGGATGGACAGTGGCAAGGCTTCCTAGAGGTGACACCTGTCCTGAATTCTAAGAAATTATTCTTTTATAGCAGAAGCATTTGTTTACTAATAGTATATTGTCATTAAATATATTTTTATTATTAAATCCATGATAGTTTTCTACATGTTTCTACATGCAAAAGAGTATCTGATTTCTGCTCCACTGTCTGTCTGTAAGCATATGCCAATACTGGGATGAATCATTAACAAAACAACTGCTTGGGATCTGTCCATCCCTGCTGGTTGACCTTAATCCTCAATCTGGTTCCGACTATATATGATTACACTAGCTGGCCAGGGTCCTCTTCTCCACAATTATGTAAACCACTGATCCTTCATTTCTGATATTTAATTACGAGGCTTAAAGTACCAAAATTCTTTTATAAAAATAGCAAATATCTGCAAACCAATAAACTAGGAATACTGCTAATATAAAAATCTCTAAATAAAAAGAACAAAACTTCTAATTTCATTTTTCTGTGTGGCATTTCTTTCAAGTCCTTCCTTAGCCCACTCAGATAGAGTAGCTCCCCATGAATTTCACCTGTATTCCCAAAGCACCTAGTGCATACTTCATATTACATATTAGCTCTATGTCTTCCTACTAGACTATGAGTATTTTGAACATTAAGCACTGTATCTTTTTCATCTTCTCACCCTCAGTGCAAAGCACCATTCCTGGTTCACATGAAATATTCAATAAATATTTACTCAGTGAATAAACATGAAGGAAATATACAGTTTTTTAAGATATTCTTTTAGCCACTTTCGGAAGTGATTTTCAGAATCTCCTTGTTTACTATTACCCGTTTTTAGCTCTTTCATTTACAGATATATCCTACTGTTTCTTTCAGGATGACTGTTCAGATGGATATTTAGGAAATTATATCCTCTAGCACTTAAGACTAACAAGTGCTTACTGCCTACTGCTTTAAGAAAGAATGGACCTGAATTCCAAGTAGACATGGCAGCCAACAAGACTGTATAGTTTTCCAGGAAAGAAACCCACATTTACATATAAAATACTGAAATTATAAACACATTCTTTGGTGGAATTGGATGCATTCATTTTTTGCAATGCTTACTGAGTTTCTTTCTCCTAGGATTTTGTAAATTTAAAGTGCTTTGTTGAATGAGACAAATAATATGAATAAGTCTTTCCAGAAGATCACAATTTAGTGAGGGAGAAGATAGGTGCATATCATTACTGCTACAGGCTGATGTCCCAATTCATATTTGGAATGTTCCAAGATCAATCCAGAAATTATTTTAATCCATTTTATACAGATATAGGTTGTTAAACTTAAGTATTCAACTTAGAAAGTTATTCGAATCATTTTGGAGGTGGGAAATCCAAATCATCAGCATCATAGAGATGCTGATAATAGGGACATTTTATAGACATCTGTTTCTTTTTTATTCTAGTTTGTTAGGGAAATTAGGAAATTTAACTTATAACCACAATTGACATTCACATTCTGTAACCTTACCAAAGCATTCACTTAGTTCAAAATCCTTCACTTATCTTCTACACATGAGAGACTCACAGTAAACCAACGAGGACTAATGTTTCAGCAGGTTTGGCAGAGTATTTCTTAAGGAAAAGTAACTTTGCTTGGCAAGACCCTCCCTATCTTGGACACAAATGTCCCCAGCTATTATGTCAGGGAGTAGTCCCAGAAAACCACAAGGAGTCATCCAGACTAACCAGCTTACAGGATCAGGATTTTAAAAATGTGTTGATCAGTTTGAACTGGGAGAGCCAGATATGGGATGAGACAAGCCATCCACAAAGAATTTGCTTCCAAACTTTTACATTGGTCATAAGAAAATCACAGTTTAAAAGGAAACTCATAGCAACAATCTTGTTTGTTACGCCTAGAAATCTCTTCTATATTTGCACATAGTAATCTGTCATATTTTAACTCTGCTAATATGCAAATGACGGCACAGCAAATTTTGCAATGTAGCTCACTAACCAATAAATATTAGTGCAGCAATCTTCTACTGAATTGAGGGTGTAAGTTTGAGGGTTTGTTACCCACTGTTAATAGCAGTGGATAATACAATAAATTTTTATGACAAACACCTTTGGATAAAATGTGGTGCTTAAAAATATCTAAGATCCCAAAGACAGAAACTCAATTAGACAATTACATTTAGAAGAATCTATGATTGGTGGTCAGAAAAGCCATCCTAATATGACCCTTTTTTTGGCCAATAAATCAAACTAATTAATTAAAATTTTATTACAGTTTAATATAGCAAAAAGAAATCCACATTTACTCTCTTTTAGGAATATGCCATTCCAATGAATTTTTATCTCATGTGTGTAAAATGTGTACTTTTCCACTTGCCTTAACAATAATAATGAGGAGTTGTACATGAAAAGCATCTACATAATTCTTTTGCTTTATGGAGAGAAATGTAATACCTTAACTTAAAATAGATTTTAATTTGTAATATGTAGAATTTGACTTTGAGTAAGGATTGCCAAGTATCTTAAATCCCAGTAATTATAACAATCTCTTTTTTCCCATTGGTCTTGTTTCTTGTTCCTATAAATATTTGTTAAAGCAAATTCCTACATGTTCCTATTTTTAGTCTTTAATACCACTTACTCTCATTTTCATGAATGTAATGATATTAATGAGATACCATATTTTTAAAAATGTAGATTGAAATAGCCTATCATACCTCATAGTCGGTCCTGCAATTCATTGAGAAATAGCTTTAAAGCCTTAAACAAGGCCTTTATTTTGTGTTTTAAAAAAAGTGTCATAAGGAGTTAATAGGACACAGCTGTACTGGCTCTTTCTAATAAGCAGCTTCTGTCGCTTTGGTCACCACAGGTGTCTCTGTAACCTGCAAACTCTTATTACTAGTGTATCAAAGTTGTGCTACTTAACAGACTTCTTTAGTAAAACATAACAAAGCAATTACATGGCTGTTGATTGCCAGTCATAAAAAAAAAAACCCTCAAACACTGTTTTTCAAAAGAAACTACACTGCAATTTTTTGTCATTGTAAAATAAAAGGAACTAAGGAATTAAATGGAGGATAGAACAAAATAACAGCAGGTAGCCTGCTGAACTTAGCCACTACAGATGGTTTAGAAATAGTGTTTCCTTCTCCATCAAGTTGTGGATAAAAGGAAAGGAGGAGATTCCTTACTGCCAGTGAATGGTGAAAGATTTAGCCAAGTCTCCAGTCTATGTATTTTGCCTCATGAAAGACCTTCGATGCTGCATTTTTATCTGTTTTTGGCACTGCTTTTCATCACCTTTAACTGAGTGTGAATAATAACCTGATTTAATTTAAACAAATACAGGTGCTAAAGGTTCTTTATTTATGTATAACAGGGAACATTTCCAATGCAGAACGAAGTCATCCTGTGAAATTTCCTAACCATTTGCTTAAAGAAATGAAGTATTAGATGAAGAAATTGCTTCAACATTCTTTTGCTTCACATTTAAGGGAAGAATCATCTTTCTTTTCAGGTTTAGATTACATAAAACAAAGTCTAACTGATGAGCAAAAATTCGGTGAGCTATAAAATAATAAAAAAACAAATCAGATGATTCCTAATTGTTCTATGACCATTTAAATTAGGTAACTACAATAGGCTTGCCTTGAAATGATTTAATTTAATCTCCCTGTTCATAAACCAGCAGCCTGTGATTATTATTGTGTTAACACACCCAAAGTAACATCACTGGGTGTTATGGCCACATGTGTAATTAAACATGATGAAATGTATTTCAAATGGGACACTCAAATAGGCAAAATATGAAGAATTACTCATCATTTATAGATATTATGATTAACAAATTAAGTAAATTTATCCTGACAGCAAGGAAAAGGACTTTTTTTTTCCTACTGAGAATATGGATGTGTGCAAAAGAATGTGTGCAATAAAGCGATTACATCAATTAGTATATGCTAGAGTTAAGCTATTACCAACTCCATGGACTAGTCCAGAATATCCTGCCTTCTTCACTGGAATTATTAAAAAATAAACTTACTAGTAAGATTATATGTTAGACTTGCTTTGCCTTTTCTGAACATTATTAAAAAAACACATTTTCTCTAAATATTCAACAACAGATGAGAACATTAGAATATACAATACATAGAAAAGTACCGTACCAGTTTTACTACAAAAAGATGAAAACAGTGTATTTTGGTTTTGTTTTTTGGGTTATTCTTGGATTTAGAAATCTTTTATAAATTGAGGTATATTTTCCCATTGTAAATAACTGCATGTTAGCTATAACAAATAGCTTTTATACAATTAAATGTAATGGTAGAGAATTTAATGCTGAGGATGAAAATGTTTATGATGATAAGAAAGCAAATACAACTAATACTTTTTTTAAAAATAGAAGCCCAACTTACGACTTGTGAACAACAGTATTACCTTGCTCTGTTGGCGTCCTTTGTCAGATCCCAAGCCCAGGTTA
This sequence comes from Procyon lotor, assembly GCA_028646535.1. Classification (NCBI taxonomy): domain Eukaryota; kingdom Metazoa; phylum Chordata; class Mammalia; order Carnivora; family Procyonidae; genus Procyon; species Procyon lotor. The sequence goes on from CM053606.1 coordinate 33,902,842, forward strand.
TAAAATTTTGACTTAGATAAGAGACAATAGATTCAGCACAAAGCATTTGTGAGCAGAATACGTTGGTTAATACACTTTCATCATGGTGGAGGTAGATAGCAAGAAGCTTTCTCTGAAAAAGGAAAAAAGACTGATGAATTAAAATATCCATTAAATAAGATTTCTTGAATTTTAGAAAAGCATAATTGGTCGATATAAATAGGAAAGAAAAAATTAAATGCTACTCCCTTTAAAAGAGTACCTGACACTTGGAGTTCCTATAGCATTTACTAATATGAATAAACTTTTCTTCCTTATACTCTAAAGAGACTAGGATGATTATATTCTGTTTTATAGACCACTGTCACAGATTCCTGTTCACATGTACAAGCCTATCTCAAGCAGACTATGCAACAGAATTGCACTTTCTTTACATAAAATGGATTTACAATTCTTCATATTAAAACATACTTTACAAAGGGAAAATTAATTTTGAACTATTGAACTTTGTACACAGAAAAAATACTGATTAAGACTGGTTGCCAAAATCTCTTAGTATTTTTTATTTTTAATCTGAACACTGGAAAGTCTCTTCTACTTGGAAGGAAAAGGTCTGAAATGAAGTTGTGTTTTACTTCCACAGGTAATTTCAAAGCCCTTAATGTCTTCTTGTATTAAAGTCCTTATATAAGAGCACATAACACCTAACTGCCAATGGAAGGATGACAGAAAATAGTTCGCTTCACATGAATTCTTTCTAGTCTATATTTCGGAAAATATCCCTGTGGTTTCTCATATGGAGAATTATTCCTTCCCCTTTGCTTGATAAAACTTGCTTTCAAGAAATGGCATTTGCTCTCTTAAAAGTGTCCTCCATCATGGTTGGGTAGTCAATAAAATAATTGAAACTAAAAAATGAAATTGAGCAACACAATTTGCAACATGTCAGCTTAAACAACAATGACAATGATGATTAAAGAGCCTACATTGTTACTGACGAACTTCTTAGTGCCACCTTGTAGAAGAGGGGAGTTTAAGAACAAGTCAGTTGCCAGGAAACAGATAAAATTTTATGATAAAGACAATATACAAACCAATCTGTGAAATTCTGGCAAAGGAAAATTTTAGGGAAGCTCAGGGTCTTTCCTTTCATATTAAATAAAGATATGATGATAATAAAGAAAAACTCACTGTGTGGGATTCCAAAAAAAGAACATTTACAGGAAAATACAAGGCTCATGTTGATGAAAGGATACTGAAATCTGATGCCTGGAATTACCCTGATAAATAATCAAAATTACAATAATAATTCAAAGGGAATCATTAAAATATTTTCTTCAAAGGTAAATTCCGTACTAGATAAGGGTAGCCAGAGAGGTACATAGGTAGATTAAGATCCCAAAAGCATCTACTACGAATAGGAAGCACTGTTAGTTACAACCCATTATCTACTTTAATCTCAAGAATAAGCCTGTAAAATAGTATTCTTAACTTTATTAGCATACAATGAAACAGGTTTAGAAAGCAGACTTGTCCTAAATTCTACCATAACTAGTAAATAAGTAGTACATCTGGGATTGGAACCTGGATTCCTGACACCAAGCCTAGTATTCTTTCTTTGATACTACAGCAGTAGTAGGAAAATCAAACATCCTGCTGTCAAGTCTTGGAGAGCTCATAGAATATGAAGATGCCAGACTGGCCACTACTCATACATTAGTATGCTTCTGGGGCCTCAGAGACAACAAGTAATGGAAATAAGGACAGGATTCCTGAGTTTAAGTAGCTCAGTTATAAGGAAATAAGGACAGGATTCCTGAGTTTAAGTAGCTCAGCTCCAACAACAGTAGCTGTTTCCATGTGTCAATTCATTTAATCATTCATTCAACAAGCATTTGTTGAAATACTGTGTCAGGCCAAGGAGGAAGTCATGGTGATTAAAATGGTGAGCAAGAAGACTCAGGGTTTCTTCACCATGCTGATGTCTATAGGTAACAGTAGCTGGCTTATATGAAGTCTGTAATCAGATACATAGTTGAAGAGACAATTATCTGGTAAATTCCTACTCATCCTTTAAGTCTCAAAGCAAATGACTCTATGAAACCTTCCCTGATTCCCTCTGACAGAGTAAGAGTTTCCTTTTCTGGGCCTCTATCTCTTCCCAATTAGTATCATCATTGTTTATCAGTTTCCCCTCTAGACAAAGTCTCTCAAGGGTGAGGACTGGGTCTCTTTCAGTCTTCTTTGAGTCCCTAAAGCTAGCATAGGTCTCGGCATGTTTGATGAAAGAAATTTGAATGCTGATTATCAGCCCCCTGGCAAAAAAGACACCAAATGGCAGCAGCATGCCAAACCACTTTCAGAAAAAGAATCTAGAAATCTGTTGCTTTAGGGAAAGGAACATGAACCTGGCAGCCCTAACAAATTCGGCGCTCCTCTTCCTAGGAGCTCTCTAGCTGAATAGACAGAGGGATGTCAACCTCTAATTCTGCTTGATCGTATCTCAGCAACTACATTTAATGAGACACTGGGAACAAGAGAGCTGTCCACTTTTAAATCAGCATATTTCTAACCAAACAATGGCAATGGCTAAATCTTTAAAACACCCATTTCTCTCAAGAACGCTGCAATGGAACATTTAGACTTTGGGAAAGAGATTAGCGATTTACATTGCTATCTCACTGATTTAATTTAAATGCTCTTCCAAACCAAACACACATGTGCCGAAAGAGGCTACTAAGAAACCCAACATGCAGAGTTCCCTATAAGTGCAGCCGACAGTGTTGACTGAAACTAAACTTGGAAATCCAGGGCACTAATGCACAATATCAAGCAATAAAACAGCATCTCTCTGGCAATATTTAATTTAAAAAAGAAGAAAGAGGCAGGCGAAGATCAGGCACTGTCTGTTTTGGAGGATCAACCACTCTGCATTTCAAAGCACTGGTCCCTGCAATATCCAGGTTACTGTGCTAGAATCTCGACTATTATATCGCAGTTGTGAGAGGGAGGGCAAAGATGTGTTTACTCAGTGATTAGGCCCTTAGAATAAGCCTCTAGCTCCTAGAGAGACAGCTCACTACTTATTCATTTGGGCCAATTCACAAAGCCTAGGAAGATTAAACATCCATGCTGAGAAGACAAGCGAATGCAGACGGTGAAAAAGAAATAAAAATTCTTTAAAAACTCTGAGATGACTTCATTATTTTTCCACAAGGAAACTTTAGGAAAGTGTTTAGTTAGAGAAAAACCCACATTGACCTCTCTCTAAACCCTTAATCTTTCCTTTGTGGTGGCATTGCTTTGTGGTAAGCGACTGGCTCGCCTCGCCCCTCTTTTCACTGGAAGCTGAGAGAAAAAAGGCTCTGGAGAAACAGTTTTCGTTCCAGGGACATAAACCCCTGACACTGTTAAACATGAGATGCCAGGAAAACACACTTAAAAAAAAAAAAGTTCTCACTTTAAGCTCTAAACTGTGAGAAAGGAGATGATAAAGAGAGTAATCAGAAGAGAATCTTCAGACTGGGGGACTCCCATAGTAAGCTTTGAAAAGGGAAACTGAATAATCTTAAAGTGATCTTTTCTAACATAATAAGCCTTCAACAAAAATTTTCTTCTGCTATTTTGACAGTAGTAATAAGCAAAATAGAAAACTCTTAATGATATGCAAATACTAATAAATTTGGGCTACCTAAATCTCTGATTAGATTATAGGCACAGCTAAATGAGCCCCAGACTCAGATTTCTGATTATTTTATTGAGTTCAATTAAACACAGACCTGAATAGTGAGAACTGGGTTCAGCATATCAGAAAACTGTCTTTGTGAAGAAAGGGCACTTCGTACATAGGAAAAGCATGAGAAAATGTTTTATTTTCCATTTCTGGAACCATTTTTCCCTTTGGTCCATTAATAATTTAGTTCAATAAAATTTATGGAGTGCCGATGAGTTACGCATTGAGAACATAAAGATGAATAAAACAAAGTTTTCTTGTCCTCAAAAAGTTGGGGGAGGTACATGGGGAAGCAAAAATTTAATTGCAGTACTATCCAATAAGTGGTAAGAATGGCACACTTAAGAAAAACATTTTATTTGTCTTTCTAATTTGGGAGAGAGGGTAGAAGTCTGTTAAACAAAGGCAAGCAGCTCAGCTACACTCTTCTCAGATTCCCTCTTTGTGATCTAGGTTTTGATAACATAGTGTAAAGGTTAAAAAAGCTCTGTGCTAAATCTAGTTTTGCACTTACAAGCTGTGTGACCGTGGGGCAAGATGGGTATTTGTTCCAAGAATTGTAGATAAAGCAGGTAAAGTACCTCTTTTACAACACCTGGCCCATAGCAAGTACTGAATGAAATGTTGTTAGGATGAGGAGTCCAGAACTATCCATGCAAAATAAAGGATTTGAAAGCAATTTCAAGAGAAATGATAGCCCTGGAAATTTATTAAAGATTATGAAGCTCCTTCATTTCTCTTACTAACAATAATGTTTGGGATGCTAAATTGTGTCCCTGCCTTCAGGGCCTCACTAATCTTCACATTCAAATCCAAGAGCTAAGGTACTAAGTTGATGCTTAGGAAATGCCAAGCTGACAGCAACCAGTGTGATTTGGCCTTGAGCTACAGTAGCTATTGTATTTAGACACTTAACATTACAGAACCATAGAACATTAGAGCTGGAAGAAATGAGCTGGCTATGTCTCAAAATAAGCCAGGCACAGAGCAGACACTCAGAAAATATTTGCTGATGGACTGAAAGGAAGTTTTCTAGTTTCTTCTCAAGTACCATAACATCCACAGTCTGTGTTTTAAAAACTTTTAAGGTTGATAGGATAAATAAATTCTGTAAGTGATAGTTCATAAATTTTTCAGTGTAAGAATTAAATATATTAAAAATAAATAATTTCCTTTATGTAAATTGGGACCTGACTTTATTTTTGTTTCCTTTTTTCCTATCATGATTATCATCACCATAATCATCAGAATCACACCACTATTATAATTATTATTATTTTTTTTTGGTTTTAAGTTTGGGAATGGTTTATTGATACAAAGACCCAAAACACTGAAACAACAATAAACACTCACTTAATCCTTTACTCTAGATTTATCAATTATTAACATTTGCCATGTTTGTTCATCATTCATTGTATGCCTCCTTCCCTAAAACATTTAAAGTTACACACATCTTGACACCTCCAGCTTAAATTAAATATTTCAGTTTCTGTCTCCTAACAAAGACATTCCTTTACATAACCATACTTTTATCACACTTTAGACATTTAATATCGTTACAACATCATTTAATGTAAAGTCCATATTCAAATTTCCCCAACCACCTCAAAATGTCCCTTATAGCTATCTTATTTTTTTGTTTTAACTCCAGTTTCCAATTAGATCATTCCAGTACACTACCCACTTCTATAATCCTATTCCTATATATGAATGTTCATAGGCCAGCCCGGCATTCAACTCTGACTCAACATAACTACAAGGTGTGATTAGAGGCAGAGCACCATGAAGCCACACTCTCTGGTTCAAATTCCTGTTTTGCCACCTCCTAGCTATATGACCTTAGGAAAGCTACTTCACTTTTTTGTGCTTTTGGTGCCATATTGCTCTGGAGGTCAGAAGTACCACACTCTGTCTAGATGGGAGTGGTAACGTGAGTGCTGTGAGGTGGTCCTAGGGTAGGCATGAACACTGATTGGCTGTTGTGTTTTTTTTTTTTTTTAAAGATTTTATTTATTTATTTGAGAGAGAGAGAGAGAGAGAGAGAGCATGAGCAGGGGGGAGGGGCAGACGGAGATGGAGAAGCAGGGAGGCAAATGCAGGACTCGACCCCAGGACCCTGGGATCATGACCTGAGCCGAAGGGAGATGCTTACCCAACTGAAACCCAGGTGCCCCAGCTGCTTCTTTATGAAGGGAATACTTGAGCTAAATTTTAAAAGCAGGATATAATAACGGACTTATCTTTGATTTGAGCTAAATTTTAAATTTAGGTGATAGTGAGGAAAAGAAGAATGAAAAAAAGAAAAAGCAGACAGTATAAAGTATAAAAAAGTACACAAAAGCTAACAGGCCATGAAATTTAGGAACCAAAAAGTTTGTGAACTACATTGTGCTATTACTGTACCATGATTTTCTAACCAATGCCTGACATTCCACAACTACACATATATACAGTTGCTCAATCTCACTACTACCAATTTCACCCCTCCAATCCATCTTACAAACTACTACCATATTGCTTATGTCTATGGTTACAGCTCTGACAATGTCATCCACTTCAAAAACTTTCCAAAGACAAAAGTCTTTAGCTGGTCTTAGGGATTTCCATAATTAAAGTAAACCCAGTCTACTACTTTATTTTAGCCCTACCTTCTATTGTTCCCCTACAAGTACCATATATAACAATTAAACAGGCCTATCCATGTTCTCTAACATGTATATCTGAATAATTTGTTTACTGTTAATATAAGGGCTCATTTTCAAGGTGAGTTAATTGTCAGAGTATTTTTAGCCTCATTTCAGAGAAAGTAAAATGAAGGCTTACATAGCTCAGTCAGTATCAGAGCCTAATTTCCAAGCTAAATTTGCCTGATTTATTCAATGTCCACCTACTTATAAGTAAAAAATCTTAAAGATCTTTCACATACATGTCAAAGATGTTTCAATTACGTTAATTTCCTGTTAAACAGCCTTGTGAAGTATTACAATACAAATTTTTAAGTGCAGAAATTGATGATCAGAGGAGAAGAGTAATCTGGTTAATAGGACATAGCTAGTAAATGAAAAACCAGAACCCAAATATAAGAATTTTGATTAGTATGCTTTCTACTATACCTCTTATTTTTAATGTTTAAGATTAGATATGAAACAGATTCTTGAATTTACAACTGAAATACTATAGAGATCAAACTTAGCTTTTAATCCTTTTAAAATAAGTAATATGAATAACAAATACTTTCTAGGGCCAGGAAGGGCCCTTTGGGAGTAATGATACAAATATGGGTAAACCCCATAAATGGAAATCAGCCTTGCTTCTGATATCTTAATAAATTTTACCTACAATGCTTTTCAAATATGGTTTAATTGTTTTTAAAAAGATGGTGAGAAGCAGTAAATTGAGAAGAATGTTTTACAAAGCAGCATTCCTTAAAACCAGTTTACTAAATTTTTAACTAAAAAATAATTTAAATAGAGACGTTAAAGATTCTTACAATTTTAATTAGGTAGTTCTGATAGTAGGAGAATTAAGGCAAATTCTAAATATAGTGCTAACAATATACTGTTTAGTGGCAACATCTAATATAGAATAGCATATTTGGTATGGTTTCATTTATGAAAAACCTGTCAACTTTTTTACTGATACACATATTTGGAGATTTTTAAAAAATTATGTTTAAAAGTAAAGATAACATTTAATAGTGATTATTTTTAGGCTTCAGATTATGTGTTAATTTGTTTTCTACTTTAAATGCACCTGTATTCTTTTTTTTTTTACAACAAATATTTTATTTGTAGAATAAACATACTTAACAAACTATATTAGCATCATAGTTCTTATCTCACACATGTATAGGCTGCTGTCATAGCTGTCATATAAAATTACTCTAAGGACATTGTCTGCTTTTAAGGAATTTAAATTGAAAAGAAAACAAAGATAAGATGAACAGACTGGGCATATTCTCTAAAGCACAAGTAAATTTGTGTTTGCCTCTTTTTTCCTGACTAATCGAGAGCTAGAAACTTACCAACTACAGCTATGGCTTCAGATTTGTGTAGAACTTATTTTTCTTAAAAAATACTGATCAGTGATGGTATGTAGATACCTTTTTAACATGATATAGTAGAAACAGGCTGTTTTTTAAAAGTAAATGTAATAAAACTTGATCACAAATCCTGTTAAAGTAAAGCACTTATTTTAGTGCTGTAAATGCTCATAGGGGTTTTCAAAATTCCTTTCTGGAATTGTTCTTAGAATTAGTTCATGAATTGCATGAATAAATCAGTTTTGGTTTTTACAAACATTTCTCAAACAGTCCAAACTGCTTCACAGCACATTAGCCACGGTGTTGGGTGCATATATGGATAGGATACTATTTAATCCTCAAAACAACCATATCATTATCCTCCCCCCCCATTTTTTTTGTCCCTAGATTAGAAATAGGCTGATTACTTGTTTGGGGCCACAGAGTTACTATGTGGGAAATTAAGAATTGATCACTGGTTTCCTTATTTTATGTGTAGTATTTGGAAACATCACTGGATCCGAAGATCTAAGGAGGTATAACAGGCCAGTCTCCCAAGGGGAGGAATGGAACTAGGAAAGTAACAATCCTTTATATGGGAGATAAACCCTGGCACTGAGATTTTTACTGCTGTTGATTTTTAGTTACTACAAATGTCTAATCATTCTATAGGGCACTTTTCTGTTTTGTACAATATTCAGAGGTAGCAGGAATGAGAGGTAGGGAAGCTATAAGGAGAAAAAGAATCTTCTTTAAGAAACTCCTAAGGAATCATGGTGTGGCCAGTGGTAATGCTTCTGCAACCTTAATTATAGTGACTAACCACTGGCTCTCACCAAAAGATAAAATATAAGCTTTAGTCAATAAATATCTCTTAAATAACAGGGAATGCCAGTCCCTTCCCAATGCCTTGGCCTCTGCTCATCTTCCCTGCCTGATGCCTTGCAATCCAACTCTCTATCTTGCATTTTTACTCTTGGTCTTAATTTTTTGGTTGTAGTTCTCTCATTTTAATCTTCTTCCCTTTGCTTTTGACCTTTTTTCCTGTTTAGAATTCTGTTATTTGGCTAAGTATGACTCATAAGATTCAGGTCAGATGTACCTCCTCAAGAAATCTCCCTAAACTTTCTAAGGTTGATGAAGTACCTCTCCTCTTTGCTTCTATAGCATACTATACTACATAAATCTGTTGATATTATCTTCCTCATTAGACAATGAGCATCTCATGGGCAGGAAAGCTCTATATTTCAGGTGCTTAGCAGGTATGTGATAAATATGGTCCTCAACTGGGTGAACATCTCTAACAGTTAAGGGTATGAGAGGAGGTCATAAAACTGATGGACCTCTTGCTAGAAGTCAGAACTCTGTCACAACATACTTAAACATAAGATCTTAGAATACCTGTTTTACTGAAGTTGGAGTTCTACTTTGGACAGTGTTTTAAATTCCTCATGAAAAAGGCAGAAAGAACTCTGGGCACTCTCATCACCAAGTGCTCTCAAACGAAATCAGTTTGAAGCAGTTTTCATTAAGATGGATTGAATGTGGCATCGTGAGAAACACTTTATCAAATGTAGTGTTTTACTTAGTGATTAACTATATACCAGTTGATGAAGCTCCCCAAATCCTTTGTAATCCCACCACTCCAATAAACATTTAATGAGTATATAAGTTCAAAAAGCCTAGCAGAGGATTTAAACCTTCAATCTTGTTTTTATTTACTCTTGGAACTCAATTTCTCACTTCAAGTGAAGAATGTTGGTGCTTGAGGCTCATCGGTTGCCCTGGTAAAATTAATGTGCCTCCCACAGTTTAAATTAAACATGTGATATTTAAGATGAAAGAAATTTACTCAAAATGCCACAGTATTGGTCACACTTGCTTTTAAATATATGAACATCGGCAAACTTTTCTTAAAAATGATTCATTCACAAGTTTTAAAAAATAATATTGAAAAAGATTTGTTTTAATTCTCAAATGTGAAATTTGAAAAGGAGAAATGATATTTGATAACTAAATCCTGCAGTATAGTAGTTACCATTGAAAACTGAAATATAGTGATACAGTGTAAATCATACTTACCTGTATTAGAACCCTGAGCTCTTATTTGGTCTCTAGTACTTAATAGTGATGTGCATTGGTTAAATTCTGTTGCATTTCTGAGCTTCCTCATCTATACAATAGGAATATTGATATTATATGTCCCTATCTCACTGGTTTGTTGTGGGGTTCAAATAAGATACTCTATAAACCATACAGCACCATATAAATCTGTAGTAGCAGTAATATTTCTATGCATACCCAGTACTTCTTAAATAAAAGGAGATATATATGTATGTATGTTACTTGGCTGATGACCATAATAAATGTATCTGCATAGATTTAAATTTAAATCTGAAAAATTTATCTATCATGCGGATCAGTTTTACTTAAGTTTACAGTGATGTCTTAAGTGATGTATAAATAAACTGTTGGTCTTTAACTTGGAAAAGAGAATGAGGAAAGAAAAAAGTCTTGGACAGGGGAAAAAGAGAAAAACAATTTAGGAGTCCAAAGAGGTCAAAGGATTTTGGTATGAATCTAATATAAAGCAAAACATTTAATTACATGAACAAGTGACTTTCATTTGTTAAATACCAAGACCTTGGTCAAAAGCAAACAATCAACAGTTTCATTAGAAATATCCAGAAGTTAATAAGCAAGAGTTTATTCTCTGGGGAACATCAAATGCCAGTTTATTATATAAGACACTTAGCAAAAGTTCTTTTGTCTATTATATACTGTATATCTAAACAAGTGTCTTCATTTAAAGTTATAATGTTTAAGGTGTACATAGTGTATCTTCGGGTAGCTTTTTAAGTGGGATTTAAAAGACATTTTCGCATATTTTGGGAGCTATAGTTCACAAAGGCCCTAACATTTTCCAAATACATTAACTACTTTCAACCATATTTATGTCCAAGAAGTAATTGTTTAATATACTAACACGGCCAAAAAATGAGACTCTATAACCATTAGAGTCCTGTTTCAATGAAATATTCAGTATTATTTAAAAGCATTCTTGCAAAAAAATTTTGACTTAAATATAACAAAACATTATTTCCTCACAAAGCAAATGTTATGGGGGAGAAAAAGAGAGGTAGGGAGGAGAGGGTGCTTGTTTAAAAGAGATTTAAAAAATCTAACAAGCACAGGGTGCCTGGGTGGCTAACTCAGTTAAGTGTTCAAATCTTAATTTTGGCTCAGGTCATGATCTCAGGGTCATGAGACCGAGCCCCGTGATGGGCTCCCCACTATAAAGGGGAGTCTATTTGAGATTCTCTCTTTCCCTCTGACCCTCCCCACCAACGTGCTCTCTTGCACTCAAGCTCTCTCTAAAATAAATAAATAAATAAATAAATAAATAAATAAATAAATATTTTTAAAAAATCTAACAACCAAATACAATTTGTGATCCTTGAGTAGACTATGGTTTCAAAAAATGGTTAAAAAGATATTTTGGAGACAGCTGGCAAAGTATGAATATGCACTGGATATTACATGATATTAGGGAATTACTGTTAATTTTGTTACATGTGATAATGGTATTGTGATTATGTAGGAGAATATCATCATTTTTTGGAAAACACATATACTTTTTAGGTGTAAGATATGTAATTTAACAAAAATACTGAATATAAAAAGGAACCTAAAAATTTTCATGAAGTTTTAGTTTTAATCATTTCAAAAGTTTAACTGCTTCAAAGTTAAAAAAAATGATGTGAAACTTTAATTTTTTTACATGTTTGTTTTTGTATATTTTGAATAATAAATTTTATATTTATTTTCTGTTCTAGTCAATGTTTTCCATTTCAATCAGAGAGGAAATTAAAAAAAAATTTATCATAAAAAATTTATTCATCAAAGATATCACAGATATATTCAAAACATTCCATCCCAAAGCAACAGAATACACATTCTTCTCTAGTACACATGGAACATTCTCCAGAATAGATCACATCCTGGGTCACATATCAGGTCTCAATTGGTACCAAAAGATTGGGATCATTTCCTGCATATTTTTAGACCACAATGCCATGAAACTAGAATTCAATCACAAGAAGAAAGTTGGAAAAAACTCAAATACATGGAGGCTAAAGAGCATCCTACTAAAGAATGAATGGATTAACCAGGAAATTAAAAGAATTAAGGGGCGCCTGGGTGGCTCAGTGGGTTAAAGCCTCTGCCTTCAGCTCA
>CM053606.1:33915310-33939396 GCA_028646535.1 Procyon lotor
CATAGAGCTGTCCAATTTTCCCAGCACCATTTATTGAAGAGACTGTCTTTTTTCCACTGGATATTTTTTCCTGTTTTGTCAAAGATTATTTGACCATAGAGTTGCAGGTCCATATCTGGGCTCTCTATTCTGTTCCACTGGTCTATGTGTCTGTTTTTGTGCCAGTACCATGCTGTCTTGGTGATCACAGCTTTGTAGTTTATTTTTTTTATTTATTTGACAGAGAGAGATCACAAGTAGGCAGAGAGGCAGGTGGGGGAGGGGGCAGGAAGCAGGCTCCCTGCTGAGCAGAGAGCCCGATGCAATGTGGGGCATGATCCCAGGACCCTGAGCCGAAGGCAGAGGCTTTAACCCACTGAGCCACCCAGGCGCCCCTCATTTAAACATTTAATGTGTTCTAGGTGCTCATCATTAGGACCACAGTCTGTATGTTAAAAGAGCTCACTCAAAATATCCCCTCAAAATATACCTGTTTTATCTCCAATAACAAGACAACCAGTTCCATTGATGAGCAGCTCTGTCTGTTGATATCTTCCTAACATTAACTGGACTCTGTATCCTTGTAGCTTTCACCCAGTGGTTCTGCTTCTTTTTTTTTTTTTCTGCTTTTAACCCTTCTACATGATTTCAGGTTTCAGGACAATTGCCATTTTTCTGTTGATTGAAGCCTTGAGTTAGGAAGAAGATATGTAAGACCAGTAGTTAAATTTAAGCTTTGAGTTTTATGGATTATAGTTGTGTGTCCTCTAGCTAGGGGAATTTTGTTTCTTACATCTTCCTTCTAGTCCTGCAACTACATATTTTTTTATGATAATTCACCATTTTTCTTTCATCCCCAGCCTTCCCTTCCTCCTGAGCCCCCTTTTAATGATCTTTCTATAGATGAGTACCTAGCTAATACCTTCCTCTCCTTTCTGCAGCTGCTTGAATGGGATAGGATAGGGGCCCAGGACACAGACTTCTTGAGAATTGTCCAGTCCTCAGTTAATTGTGGAAGAGAGAGGGGAGTGCCCCCAAGATTAAAAAACAAAACAAAACAAAAAACCTTCAAATGTAGTAGATGCTAGTTAATTAGTTAATAACTTCAGTTAAAGAAACATTTATTGAATGCTCACTATGTGCTAGTCAGATAGATATAAACTGGTATTTTCATATTATATAATGTTAAAATTGAGCAAGCACAAGATACAAATGTGGAGGTTGAAGGCATAACACTCAAGAATGTTTGCAAACAAAAGCCATATTTGCCTTATGCACTTCTATAGCCCTAACACCTAGTGTAATACCTGGCACATACCAGCCTCAAAACAAATATTGGTGAGTATTTTTTAAAAAAAAAGGAGAAGGGAAGGAGGAAGAGGAACAAGTTGGGGGAGGAAGAGGAAGAAAGACTATAGGAATTTATATCCAAATCAAATTTTGAAGAATGAGGCACAGTCAGCCAAATGAAGAAACATGGAAATAGTATTTCATTCAAAGAAAACCACATGATCTGATGTAGTATATGCACAGAGATGAGTGCAATTTGGTGGTGTTCATGCAAAATAAAGTGGGAGACAAAGATAAGAGATGAGGTGAAGGTGAATAGGTCTTATGGGTCAAGTTGGGAACTTGAACTCTGGGCAGCCATAGAAGGCTTTTAAATGACAGATGATTTTCTTTCCCCCAAATAACATTTTAGAGAAGAGCACTTTGCTGTGTGCAGAGGCTAGATGTAAGGGAAGCAAGACTGGAGGCAGAGTAATCAGATAAGAATCTATTGTACTAGCACAGTTAAAGGATAATGAGATCCTGAACTAGAACTGGTGACTGATAGGATCTGTGGGAGGAGAGAAAAGGAAGAGATAAGAATGATACCTAGGTTTTGGTTTAAGTGACAGAAAAGTTTCATTCAGTATTCATTTGATAAGTTCTGATTACATGCCCCTCTATGCCTGGTACTGATCTAGGTGTCAGAATATGTCTGTGAACAAAGCAAAGTCTTTGCATAAAGGATCTTATACCTAATAAAATGAAATTGAGCACAGATAATTGCCAAAAAATTGTATTTCAATTTTTATAACTTGGTGAGACAAGTATTTAGCTTGTCCACTATGGTCCTACCATTAGTATGTGGTATTGCACCACAGGCAGACAAGCTAAATAGTAATTGGGTTACTTCTGAACATTTCCATCCAAATGCCCACTGCACAAATAATTTTTTTTTTGAACTTTAATTTTAATTAAATTTTATTTAATGAAAATAAAAAGATAATTTTTGTACACAGTGAATACTGTGTACAAAATTGAACTTACCATATATACCCAGAAACCTATTTCGTTACCCATATTAATGATCATTGCCAATCCAAACCAAAATTGTTCATTATAATCATTGAGGGACCTGCTATTCTTTGAAACTGTCCCAAATGAACCTGGTGATTTTTATGACCCTTTCCTTTTGACTATTCAAATAAAATATTTTTATGTCTTCCTTTAGAATGGGAATTTCTTGAAGGGCTGAACCATGCATGTTTTATCTATCTCTATATCCCTAGCTTTTAACCTGTTGCTTTGATATAAGTTAGCTGGTGAAAGGAACATCTGCTTCAGTTATAAGGCAAGCTTATAAGCTGAAACAAAGGTCCAGTATGATGGACCGAGTAAATATAAGTCTAAATTTTGTGTCAAACAGTTTGGTTCTTTCTCCTCTAGGAAGTTTGCTCTGATTTTTCCTATTCCCCGTTCATTAAATGTTCTCTACTGAACTTAGCTGTCATAACACTTATCACTATATATTTATAATTATCTGTGTATATTATGTAGTATTCCTTAAGAGAATATAGACTGTATCTTTCACACAGGTCTAGGCAGTGTGGCATTTACTAGGGATTTGTAAATGTTTGTTAAATGATAATGGTAATAAATGAATGCTGATAAACAGCCAAAATAGAATCATGAATTTTTTTTAGCTGTTTTTCAAATTCTCAGTAAATAATTTCTCTGGATTCAAAGAGTTTTAAGGCTATCATGGCTGAACCAAAAGATTATGTATTCTCATCTGCAAACATTAATGAAAAAAAGATTGTTTATCTCATTTTTTAGAAAAAGCTCTTCCTAACCTGTTAGATGGCTGATAAGAAAATGTGAAGAGATTGGGAGTTCCTTATACATAATTAAGTAGCTCATTCTTGCAGATACTTCAATAATTCATATTTGAAATATACTTTTTCCAACAAAATTGGCTTTTTAGATAACTCCCTTTGAAGCTGTTGTTGTTGTAGGATTTTGCTTTCTGGATCTTAAGAAATTTGGAAACTCTACACTTTGTGAAGACACAATGAATAATGAGTTAGTTACATAGGCACAAAATTAAAATCACTATCTTACTATGATATAAAGCTCTGTTGTTATGGAAAGGGGCTATTATTGATTAAAAACTGGATTAGGAGAAGGAGTTTAGATGTGGGGTGTAAGGTAAAAGGAGTGAGAAAAAATGATGATATGTAGAACAATTCTTTTTCTTCTCTGTGTCCACCAACCCTTCTTAACCCGATGCCTCTTAAAGGGAAAGGTGAATGTTAGGCAAGACTAAGTGAAAGCTGAGATGATAACTTAGCTGATAGAGAATGTGACAAGATTCATATCGGACCTTTGTTTCTTTCCACTAGCCTGTGAACCTAAGTATCCTACAACAGTATGTAGTATACCTTTTAAATCCTGCACCTTTACCTGTTTAAGAAATCAGAGCGTCAAAGTTCAGGGAACTTTATGCTCCAGATATTTGCATGTCTGAAACACAGAGGGAATTCAAGCACAGTAGTGGTCCTATAGATATGTTGTTTTGTAGAGGAGGCTTTCTTACTACTTTGAAATGAGAAAGGTTTTGCATTTTTAAGCTGTTGAATTACTGAAATCAGGAGATCTTTGCCCTACAAAGCAAAACACTAAAGTAAGGTTAGGATTGTAAGTAGAACTAAGGTGTCTATGAGAAATAGTGGTGCAGTCAGAATAGCAGATAGACTGCATAGGACAAGGACCATTCATTTTTACTCATCCAGTAAGTATTTGTTCATTATCTTCTCTAATCAAACCGTTGGGAAGACTTTCTTTCAGATAAGAGGGAAAATGTTAAAATTCTGGACATTAGTGTTTGGTTATGCCCAAGGGGGAAATGGTAAGCTGAGTCAAATAGAGTAAATATTTTGGCTTCTTCATTTGGAGCTGTTAGACTTGCTAGGTGAGTAGTTTTAAAAATAGTTCCAGTATCCTGAGATCCTTCAGAAGTAACCCAACTATCAAAGGGATATGAGAAAGAAAAGGCCAAGCCCAGGAGGAGCATTAGACTCCCCATTGCCCTCTCCCCGCATCAACCAGTGTCCTCACTTTTGTCTATTGTATGCATGTAATTTTACATAATATTTTGCCTTGGGGCCACAGGAGAGAGGTAACCCTGTGAAAAGAAGTTTGAAAAACATTGATAAGAAGATCTTTAAAATCCTTTCTAGTTTAAAATCTATGATTTTTTTGACTAGCTAACCTCTAATATCCCTCTATTCAAGTTTTATGAGTCTTTGATTCTAAGTTTTTCTTAATGCTTTCTTAATGCTTATCTCTAAGTTAGGCTCTTTTGCATAGACCAGAATCAAATAGTTGCCCCAATTTCATAGCTTAAGTACATGGTGCCATATATTTTAAAAGATAGAAATTTCATATATCAAGTAGTCTTTGTAGACTTTATTTATTGAACATAGTACAGATAGGCATTTAGCCAGGTACCTTGCTGGGACCTGCTTCTCATTCAAGACATAAATATTTGTCAGTATTCACAGTTTGGATGTTTTAGATCTCAGTATTTTTGAGCTTCCATTTTTAACTAGAGATTAGCAGCCTACTTCATATTTTGAAGCTGATGTTTTTAATTGTAATACTTTAAATCTCAACTGATACTGCTGAAAACAAAATAAATGGAGCATGTTTATCAGTGCCCAGCATGTAGTAAATTCTCAATAAATGTTTAATGAATAGAGCACATCTCGTATTAAATATCCTGCACTTTACAAAGAGCTTTTATAGTATATTTCATATACTATATGTATATGAAATATATACATTTTATATATATATATTTTATATATATATATTTATATACAAATATATACATTTTATATAGTATATTTCATATACTCCAATAACACTGAGGAGAGTATACCATTATTCCAATAATAAAAAATTTGAGAACCATTGCAGTAAGGAAGTGGGAGGTTTGAAATAGAGATTACTGTGAGCTTTTTAAAAGACATATAGCTTGCTTTGTCTTTGGCCTGATTATACTCCTCATTTATTGAGCAAATATTTATTGAGAACTTAATTGTGTACTATGTTCTGGGGATAAAACAGACAAAAATCCCTGTTTTCATGAATTTGTAAGCATCCTTTATTTTCCCTGAGGTTCCAACCTTGAGCCTAGGGGTATCACAGCAAGTTTAGAAATATATATAAGACTTAAAATGGAGAATATTAAGCTTTACTCTAGCAAATGGCTTCTTATTTAATAAAACTACTATAATACTAATGTCCTATTGTGACTGCATATCTTATATTTTAGAATTTGATTCCTAAAGTCAATATAAAACTAATCAGGACTTTTCTTAAATAGCAAAGCACCGATGTTCATATGGTTAGTGATAGTGATGGAGATGACTTTGAAGATGCTTCCGAATTTGGGGTGGATGATGGAGAAGTATTCGGCATGGCATCATCTGCCCTGAGAAAATCTCCAATGAGTGAGTATTAATAGCTCTTTGGGTCCAGCACTATAATTCCACTTCCTGATGCAGAAACTTATGAAGAGCAATGAACTTAAAAATCTCTTAGTGACTTTCCAGGTTTGGAGAGAGAAAATATAGCAAGTAGGCACATTATTCATTAGAACCAGCGCCTCTTGAGTTTTGGTTTTATTAAGCTTAGCAATCCCCAGTGCTTTAGTAAAATTCATTAAAAATACAAAGGAATGTATAACTTATGTTTCACATATATAATTAGCTATGAGTCTTTCTCTTTAAACATAGAGGTTAATAAACAATAGCTATATTTTCTGTGACTGTACTTGTGTCCTGGAATCCTAGTGGAGATATCAGTTTTAAGAACAGTAATATTATTTTTCCATTCTCTGGTACCACCTTTGGAAGAGAAAAAAGTAAACTAAGTGTGCCATCTCCCTCTCTTTAACTTTACAAAATACATACTATAGAATCACAGGCAGTGCTATATGCAAAGTTACCTCTAAAATCTTTAAATGGCTCATTTACTCAGTGAAGTTAGGACTCTGTTGGGCAGAAATAGATGTGATATTTACTTAAAATTAACCATCTTCCCTATAAATGAGATTTTTAAAATAACTTGAGATCCTTTTTATATAATTTATTCACAAGATGTCATTTTAAGAAAACACTGAAATCCTAATTGATGACTGGCACATGCTTGAAATGCTTAGCAGGATTGTGTCAGTTGGATTTCTGAAATTTATGAGCTTGGAATTTTTTCAAGTTTCTTTTTTAAGGTTTGATGAAATCTTCTAATGTATGTCAATTTAAAATGTCTCCTCAAATATATCACAGAAGCTAAAATTTAATTTTATTTCCTCTTTATTGATTAAATATATTTCTTATATGTGGGATTAGATGTTATGTGGTTTGTTTTTTGTGTCTATTTGTTTTGTTTTTTTTGTTTTTGTTTTTTCTTTTGTTTGTTTTTTAGTGCCAGAAAACGCAGAAAATGAAGGAGATGCCTTATTACAATTTACAGCAGAGTTTTCTTCAAGGTAGGGTTAGGACGTTAACTATATAAAATTGATGTTCTTTTAATGCTACTGTGATTTTTCTGGAGCAATTTTAATCATAGGTTATCTTTAATTTCTCTACAGTATTCAAAGGATACATTTATCAGCTTATATAGTCCTTATAGTTTAACACATACTATTTAATGTCGGATAACTAGTAAGCTATGCCACTTTATCATCTTATCTCTATATCTTTACGGAAGCAAAATAAATGGGTCACTAATTGATATATTGACTATATTTGCAAAAGGACTAGGTTATAGGATACTAATTTTTGGTGTATCCTAGAAAAACAAAATATCCTTTAAAATAATATTAAGTTTAAAAATAATTTTAAAATGTTGAATATAATTGAATTTTTTCTTTTAATTTTTGCTTTGGAACTATCAACATTTCTTCTTTTAAGAGCCTAATGTAAAATGTTTTATATGCATTCGAGATTCTTATAAGGTGTTTAAGTAAAGAAGATTTAAATATTTAGCTCTAAATTTTTGTGTAAATGATATTTCTCTTTAGTTCTGTTTTCTAATGTAATATAATTTGGACACTTTGCAGGATACATTTTTTTCCCTCTTTGTTGGACTTCCACAATAAATGAACTAATAAAATGGAAAGTTAAGGTTACTGTAAGGAAAATCTTATGAAAGTGGATAACCAGGATTTGCTGCTTATAAATGGCATGGTTTTGTAGCACTTATTAAATCCATTTGCTAGATGTACTTAAAATTCCAGTATTCTAATATTATCACTATAGGCCAAGAAGAATTCTAAGAACTAGTAAAGTCCATTACCAAGCCTTTAAAGAAATGTTTTTATGTTTGGTCTACAGTTAATAGACATTAGTCCCAACATTTACTTAAAAGATGCTGGTTAGACTTGTGTAACTTTGAAGTAAATTTGAAATGTATTTAAATTAATAGACATAATTTTTCCTATAGATATGGTGACTGCCATCCTGTATTTTTTATTGGCTCGTTAGAAGCTGCTTTTCAAGAGGCCTTCTATGTGAAAGCCCGAGATGTAAGTGCAATCTTACCTTTTGTGATTAAAAAGTGCATCCCATAGGTTTACCACCAGGCCTCAGGCAATGCTTAATGTTTTCTGTTTTTTTCAGATTGAAGACTTGATTTTTTGTGGTTCATCTACCAGCCTAATCATCACCAAGATTCCCATTTCAGAGGGGCAGTAGTATAATAGGGTATTGCTGGCTCTCATAAATGGCCTTGTCAAGCTCTGAAACAGGAGTTTTTTTGTAGGGGAAAAAAGGTAGACATGGGACCAGGCTACATGTGTATGTTCTTTTCAGTTATGTGATTGACAGTTTCTTGCTAAAAGACTTGTCTTTCAGTCTTTTCCCAATATTATTCCATCTAATAGTATATATCTAATAACTACAATATTTTTTACCTCAAAAATCACTTTAGACAACAAAAATATAGAAATAGGCATTGTGATCTTAAAGTCAAGTACATTGGCATTTTTAACAAAAATTCAGAAGGTGCATTTTCAGCAAGAAGTTTCTATGCAATCACGCTGTTAATATGTTGACCTAGCAGTGGAGATCTTAGTAATCTGTTTCCTACATATCTGCACAACTTTAGCTCTTCCTATTCCCTGCTTTACATTTAATAAATCTAGCAATTATGTACCGTTTGTGTTTCCCCATAATCTTACTCTTTGTTCATACTTCTCCACTGTAAGAAATGTCTTCATTCTGCCCTTTACCTGGTTAACTTCTACTCTTCCTCTGAGACTTAATTGTCCCTAACTCTTACACTAACATACAATTGGACCCACCCCTTAGTCCTTTGTAATGATACCCTCTGCTCATCTTATTATTACATTTAACACATTGCTTATCATTATCTGTTCCCTGTATATGTGTCTTCTCAAGAGATTTGATTTTCTTTTTGGCAGTGATGGTACCTTAAATCCCTAGTAAATATTCTATATATTTAATGAATGAAGGAAAATAAAAAGAGTGGGAAGGAAGAAATAGTATGTAAATCAAGTAGAGGGAATTTTGAGAATAGAGTGCAAGGATGCCTCTGAAATTTCTAGTTTCTAGTTTATCTTAAACCGTGACTTAAAGAAAATTTAATTCTAAACAAATTCTAAAAATTGACAGTAATTAATAATCAAACTTAGAGCAATCGATGATGATTTAATGAAGTAGAATAAGAAACACAAACTTCTTTACCCTAAGAATAGTGGAATAGCCCATTATAAATGCTGTGTTAGTCTATTTTTTAACTATTAAATTTATATAAGATGTATGTTATTTTTGAAGAAGTAAATATATATATAATAATACATGTTTATAGTTTCCATAAATACAGGTTTATGGAAAATACTGAAAAGTAAAAAGAAAATATTATAACACAGATTAACAGTTGACTTTATGATACATGTTCTTTCCATATTTTTAAATACATTTTGATGAAAACTTTTGTGTATATTTAATATTATAGAGTCATGTTATAATCTTGTTAAAATAGTTTATTTTCACCTTTTAATATTAAATGTCCATTTGCTTAATTATACTTTGTAGTATTTTAACTTTTTATTAAAGCAATTTTTAATACAGAAGACGTAAAAAGAATAACACAATAGAAACCCAAATCCCCATCCCTAATTTTAATAACTAATAAATTTGCCATGTTTGCTTCTTTCATACACAGGCATCCCAAAGTTTTAATGGAGAGAGAAGCCTTAATAACTTCAAAAGTTTTAACTGCCACACATTTATAAAAGCAGCATTTGAAATGTAATTATTTACATTTTTATACTTATTTATAAATAGGTTTGTGATTTTAATAAATTAATTTTTTCATTTCCTTTTATTAACATATAATGTATTATTTGCCCCAGGGGTACATGTCTGTGAATCATCAGGCTTACACATTTCACAGGACTTAACCATACACATACCCTCCCCAATGTCCATAACCCAGCCAACCTATCCCTAGCCCAGTAGTAGTAGTATAATAGAGTATTGCTCTACCCCCTAGCAACCCTCAGTTTGTTTTGTGAGTTTACAAGTCTCTTATGGTTTGGTTTGTCTCCCTCTGGATCCCATCTTGTTTCATTTCCCCCCACTCCCCATTACCCCCCACCCTGCCTCTCAAATTCTTCACCTCAGAGAGCTCATATGATAATTGTCTTTCTCTGACTGACTTATTTCACTTAGCATAATACCCTCTAGTTCCATCCACATTCTTGCAAATGGCAAGATTTTGTTTCTCTTGATGGCTGCATTGTATTCCATTCTGTATATATATACCACATCTTCTTTATCCATTCATCTGTTGATGGACATCAAGGTTCTTTCCATAGTTTGGCTATTGTGGACATTGCTGCTGTAAACATTCGGGTGCATGTGCCTTTTCAGATCACTACATTTTATCTTCAGGGTAAATACCCAGTAGTGCCATTACTAAGTCGTAAGGTAGCTCTACTTTCAACTTTTTGAGGAACCTCCATACTCTTTTCCAGAGTGGCTGTACCAGCTTGCATTCCCACCAACAGTGTAGGAGGGTTCCCCTTTCTCCACATCCTCGCCAACATCTGTCATTCCCTGACTTGCTAATTTTAGCCATTCTGACTGGTGTGAGGTAGTATCTCACTGTGGTTTTGATTTGTGAGATCAAATCACTGTGGGGCCCAGTGATGTTGAGCACTTTTTCGTGTGTCTGTTGGCCATTTGGATGTCCTCTTTTCAGAAATGTCTGTTCATATCTTCTGCCCGTTTCTTGACTGGATTACTTGTTCTTTGGGTGTTGAGTTTGAGAAGTTCTTTATAGATTTTGGATACTAGCCCTTTATCTGATATGACATTTGCAAATATCGTCTCCCATTCTGTCAGTTGTCTTTTGGTTTTGTTGACTGTTTCCTTTGCTGTGTGCAAAAGCTTTTGATCTTGGTGAAGTCTACCCACTCGCCCACGCTTCCTTGCCTTTGGAGATGTTTCTAGGAAGAAGTTTGCTGCGGCTGAGGTCAAAGAGGTTGCTGCCTGTGTTCTCCTCAAGGATTTTGATGGAGTCCTGTCTCACATTGAGTGGTTTGATCCATTTTGAATCTATTTTTGTGTGCGGTGTAAGGAAATGGTCCAGTTTCATTCTTCTGCATGTGGCTGTCCAGTTTTCCCAACACCATTTGTTGAAGAGACTGTCTCTTTTCCATTGGATATTCTTTCCTGCCCTGTCGAAGATTAGTTGCCCATAGAGTTGAGGGTCCATTTCTGGGCTGTCTATTCTGTTCCATTGATCTATGTGTCTGTTTTTGTACTAGTACCACACTGTCTTGATGATGACAGCCCTGTAATAGAGTTTGAAGTCTGGAACTGTGATGCCACCAACTTTGGTTTTCTTTTTCAACATCCCTCTAGCTATTCGTGGTCTTTTCTTGTTCCATATAAATTTTAGGATTATTTGTTCCATTTCTTTGAAATAAATTGATGGTATTTTGATAGGGATTGCATTAAATGTGATTGCTTTAGGTAGCATAGACATTTTCACAGTATTTGTTTCTCCAATCCATGAGCGTGGAATGTTTTTCCATTTCTTTGTGTCTTCCTCAATTTCTTTCATGAGCACTTTGTAGTTTTCTGAGTACAGATTCTTTGCCTCTTTGGTTAGATTTCTTCCTAGGTATCTTATGGTTTTGGGCGCAATTGTAAATGAGATCGACTCCTTAATTTCTCTTTCTTCTGTCTTGCTGTTGGTGTATAGAAATGCAACTGATTTCTGTGCATTGATTTTATATCCTGACATTTGACTGAATTCCTTTGTGAGTTCTAGCAGTCTTGGAGTGGAGTCTTTTGGGTTTTCCACATAAAGTATCATATCATCCGCAAAGAGTGAAAGTTTGATTCCTTCTTTGCCAATTTGGATGCCTTTTATTTCTCTTTGTTGTCTGATTGCTGAGGCTAGGACTTCTAGTACTATGTTGAATAGCAATAGAGATAGTGGACAACCCTGCCACGTTCCTGATCTTAGGGGGAAAGCTGAGAGCTTTTGTGAGAATGATACTCGCTGTGGGTTTTTCATAGATGGCTTTGATAATGTTGAGGAATGTACCCTCTATACCTACACTGTGAAGAGTTTTGGTCAAGAAAGGATGTTGTACTTTGTCAAATGCTTTTTCAGCATCAGTCGAGTGTATCATATGGTTCTTGTTCTCTCTTTTATTAATGTATTGTAGCACATTGACTGATTTGCGGATGTTGAACCAACCTTGCAGCCCAGGAATAAATCCCACTTGGTCATGGTGAATAATCTTTTTAATGTACTGTTGGATCCTATTGGCTAGTATTTTGGTGAGAATTTTTGCATCTGTGTTCATCAAGGATGTTGGTCTATAATTCTCCTTTTTGATGGGGTCTTTGTCTGGTTTTGGGATCAAGGTAATGGTGGCCTCATAAAACGAGTTTGGAAGTTTTCCTTCCATTTCTATTTTTTGCAACAATTTCAGAAGAGTAGGTATTAATTGTTCTTTAAATGTTTGGTAGATCTCCTCTGGGAAGCCATCTGGCCCTGGGCTCTTGTTTATTGGGAGATTTTTGATGACTGCCTCAATCTCCTTACTGGTTATGGGTCTCTTCAGGTTTTCTATTTCTTCCTGGTTCAGTTTTGGTAGTTTGTGTGTCTCTAGCAATGTGTCCATTTCTTCTAGATTGTTTAATTTGCTGGCGTATAGTTGCTCATTATATGTTCTTATCATTGTTTGTATTTCTTTGGTGTTGGTTGTGATTTCTCCTCTTTCATTCATGATTTTACTAATTTGGGTCCTTTCTCTTTTCTTTTTGATAAGTCTGGCCTAGGGTTTATCAATTTTATCAATTCTTTCAAAGAACCAGCTCCTAGTTTCGTTGATTTGTTCTACTGTTCTTTTGGTTTCTATTTCATTGATTTCTGCGCTGATCTTTATAATTTTTCTTCTGCTGGGTGTAGGCTTTCTTTGCTGTTCTTTCTCCAGCTTCTTTAGGTGTAGGGTTAGGTTGTGTATTTGAGATCTTTCTTGTTTCTTGAGAAAGGCTTATATTGCTATATACTTTCCTCTCAGGACCACCTTTGCTGTGTCCCAAAGATTTTGAACAGTTGTGTTTTCATTTTAGTTTGTTTCCATGAATTTTTTTAATTCTTCTTTAATTTCCTGGTTAACCCATTTATTCTTTAGCAGGATGCTCTTTAGCCTCCATGTATTTGAGTTTTTCCAACTTTTCTCTTGTGATTGAGTTCTAGTTTCACGGCATTGTGGTCTGAAAATAAGCAGGGAATGATCCCAGTCTTTTCGTACCAATTGAGACCTGAATTGTGCCCCAGGATGTCATCTATTCTGGAGAATGTTCCAGGTGTCCTAGAGAAGAATGTGTATTCTGTTGCTTTGGGATGGAATGTTCTGAATATAACTGTGATGTCCATCTAGTCCAGTGTGTCATTTAGAAGCTTTATTTCCTTGTTGTTCTTTTACTTAGATGATCTGTCCATTTCGGTGAGGGGGGTGTTAAAGTCCCCTACTATTATTATATTATTATTGATGTGTTTCTTTGACTTTGTTATTAATTTGTTTATATAATTGGCTACTCCCATGTCAGGGGCATAGATAATTACAATTGTTAGATCTTCTTGTTGGACAGTCCCCTTAAGTATGATGTAGTGTTCTTCCTCATCTCTTATTATAGTCTTTGCCTTAAAATCTAATTTATTGACATCAGGATTGCCATCCCAACTTTCTTTTGATGTCCATTAGCATGGTAAATTGTTTTCCACCCCCTCACTTTAAATCTGGAGGTGCCTTTGGGTCTATGATGAGTTTCTTGTAGACAGCATATCAGTGGGTCTTGTTTTTTAATCCATTCTGATACTCTGTGTCTTTTGATTGGGGCATTTAGCCCATTTACATTCAGGGTAACTATTGACAGATAGAATTTAGTGCCATTGTATTGCCTGTAAGGTGACTGTTAACTGTATATTGTCTCTGTTCCTTTCTGGTCTATGTTCCTTTTAGGCTCTCTCTTTGCTTAGAGAACCACTTTCAATATTTCCTGTAGGGCCAGTTTGGTGTTTGTAAATTCTTTCAGTTTTTGTTTGTCCTGGAAGCTTTTTATCTCTCCATCTATTTTCAATGACAGCCTAGCTGCATATTCTTGACTGCATATTTTTCTCATTTAGTGCTCTGAATATATCATGCCAGTCCTTTCTAGCCTGCCAGGTCTCTGTGGATAGGTCTACTGCCAATCTAATATTTCTGCCTTTGTATGTTACAGACTTCTTTGTCCCGAGCTGCTTTCAGGATTTTCTCTTTGTCACTAAGACTTGTAGGTTTTACTTTAGATGATGGGGGTATAGACCTATTTTTATTGATTTTGAGGGGAGTTCTCTGTGCCTCCTGGATTTTGATGCTTGTTCCCTTTGCCAGATTAGGGAAATTCTCTACTATAATTTTCTCCAGTATACCTTCCGCCCTGTCTCTCCATCTTCTGGGATCCCAATTATTCTAATATTTTGTGTCTTATGGTATCACTTATCTCTCGAATTCTCCCCTCATGGTCCAGTAGCTGTCTCTCTTTTTCTCAGCTTCTTTATTCTTCATCATTTGGTCTTCTATATTGCTAATTCTTTCTTCAGCCTCATTTATTCTAGCAGTGAGAGCCTCCATTTTTTATTAGCTTTTTTTATCTCAACTTGGTTAGATTTTAGTTCTTTTATTTCTCCAGAAGGGGATTCTCTAATATCTTCCATGCTTTTTTCGAGCCCAGCTAGCATCTTGATAACTTCATTTTGAACTCTGTTTCTGACATATTACTAATGTCTGTATTGACTAGGTCTCTAGCCATCTGGTACTGTCTCTTCTTTTTTTTGTCGTGAGTTTTTCCACCTTGTCATTTTATGAAGATGAGAATAGATGAGTGAGAGAGAAAAATACTCTGGAGTTGCATAGTTTTCACTGGTTGATTAACTAGGTCTTGTCTGGATATTCTCACTAATCTTTTGGGGAGGGGCCCATTGCCGTGATTCTCAAATAATTTTGCCCATATGGAATTTCACTGCCCTTGCCAGGGGATGGGCCAAGCACTTTGCTCATGTTCGCTCTCGGGCGTCTTTGTTCCCTGAGCACTTTCCAAACTGCCCTGGAGGCTGGGAATGAAAATGGTGGCCTCCCAGTCTCTGGCCCAGAGGAGCCAAGCTCTAGGGCCCCGCTCCTCAGCACACCCTCAGAGGAAAGCACAGTTATTCTCGTCTCCCTTGTCTGTGGTCCGCGCTGTGTGCTCAGTTAGCCCGTGGCAGAGCACATTTATCTGTGGCGTGCAGAGCCCCGTCCGGAGTCTCCAAACCCAGCAGATTCCTGCTGCATGCTCCCGTGCCACTCCTCCCGGAGAGGAAGGAGGGGGTCTCTCCGGAGCTGCCTCCTGTGGGGTCCCTGCTTCAAGAGCAGTGGCCCATTTGTGCCTCCAATCACAGTGTAAGGTAAGCCTGAGCTGATAGCGCACTGTGCAGCTCCTTCTCTGCCACTGCCTTCTCCACCCCCGATACTTGGGAGCTCTGCCACACTTGGGCACCCCTGGTCCCTCTGTGACCCCACGGGTCCTGAAACCACACTGTTCCCACGAGGACTAAATCCCCTGCTTAGCCTCTGGAGCGATGTCTCTCAGTGGAGCAGATTAAAAGTTCTGATTTTGTGCTCCGTGGCTCTGCCACTCCTGGGAGCTAGCCCCTCCCCCCCCCGGGGTCTCTCTTCCCGTGGCTTTGGAGTCACTTTTTCCATACGTCCTACCTTTTGGAAAATGTTCGATTTTCTGCTTCTAGAATTGCTGTTCTTCCTCTCTTCTCTCTCCTGTTAATTTGCAGGCTTTTAGAATGGTTTGATTCGTATCTAGCTGAACTTCTGGGATCCGATGCTATCTCAGTCTCCTACACCTCCACCATCTTGCCCACTACTGTGTACTTTTAATGAGCACTTTCTTCCAGCATCTCCTAAAGTATGTCTTTAAATTTAACATGATCAGGCTGTTGTGCAAATGTAGTCACAGTAGAATCTAATAATCATTTCTTTTCTCAGGTCCTGAAAATAATGATCATTGGAAAGGTAACAGGTCTTCTGCCCATTCATTAGTTTCAAAGCCAGCTTTTACTTACCTTAATACATTTAACCCTTTCAAAAGTTCATTGAGGAATGGATAAAGAAGATATCGTCCATATATACAATGGAATATTACTCAGCAGTCAGAAAGGATGAATACCCAACTTTTACATCAACATGAATGGGAGCGTAAGAGATTATGCTGAGTG
Organism: Procyon lotor; assembly: GCA_028646535.1. Classification (NCBI taxonomy): domain Eukaryota; kingdom Metazoa; phylum Chordata; class Mammalia; order Carnivora; family Procyonidae; genus Procyon; species Procyon lotor. Next base: position 33,931,421 of record CM053606.1, read on the forward strand.
AAATAATTCAAGCAGGGAAAGTTAATTATCATATGGTTTCACTTTATGGAACAAAGGAATAACATGGAGGACATTAGGAGAAGGAAAGGAAAAGTGAAGGGGGAGAAATCAAAGGGGTAGATGCACCATGAGAGACTGTGTACTCCGAGAAACAAACTGAGGGTTTTAGAGGGGAGGGTTATTGGGGGATGGGTGAGCCTGGTGGTGGGTATTAGGGAGGGCAAGTGTTGCATGGAGCACTGGGTGTTATATGTAAACGATGAATCTTGGACCACTACATCAAAAACTAATGATGTATTGTATGGTGACATAATACAATTTAAAAAAGTACATTTGGGTAGTTAAGGCAGGGATTATTCACCTCAATAAATGGAAAATTCTGGCGTAGAATAGAGAAATGACTTCCCCAAATGCAGGAGGCTCGGAAATACTTGAATTGAGATTTTTCTGGCTCCTGGTCCAAGTCTCTTTCCATTATACTACACTGCTTCTGATTGTCAGTGACATTTACCATCATTATTGTTTCATTACCAGAGGATTTTAGGGTGGGGGAGGGGGACTTTTTTTTAATGAAAAATATTGTGAAAGTAATGTGACTTGAAATTTAGCTTATGCTTCTTATCCAAATTAGCTTTGCTTTTGTTTGTACTGAAATAAAATAAATTGAGCCAATTGTGACAAATGTTGATGAATATGAATGAATAGAATGACAGAATTAATATAGTTTTGCTCTTAAAAAATTATTATTAATCAGGTTTTCTAGCATTTGTAAGAGACAATGCCATCTAGATGCCAAAACAAACTAACAAAACCTCTAACTATGGGGCACCTGACTGGCTCAGTCCGTAGAGCATGGGACTCTTGATTGCAGCATAGTGAGTTCAAGCCCCACATTGGACATAGAGATTACTTTAAAACATAAATAAAATAAAATGAATAAAGTGGCAGAGGTTATACCCCAACTAAAAAAAAATTTAAAAACCTCTAACCAGACTAAAGAAAAAATAATCAAATACAAATTATTTTTACCAGTATAACCTATATGACAGCACACACCTCACATGATTGAAAATACGTCTAATCATGTGACATTTGCCTTTTTCATTCCAATATTTGTACTCAGATTATTAGCTGGATTATAACACATGTTTGAATTATAGTGATGACCAACCCACTATTGTGTCCTCGGTTGGTCTCTATGAATTTACAGATATTTGGGTTTCCTCATGTATCAGTTTAATTCACACCTCCTCAAAAGTTACCAAAGGTGTTTTCAGTGTGTTAATGGAGACCCTATTTTATTTCTAAAATAATGAAAGAAACATGATATCATCATTACACTAAATAGACAAATGTGTCATTTCATGAACACCAAAGAAAAACACCCTCTTTTGGCAATTTAATATTGTTTTAATTCCTCTAGATTGACAGAAGTGACATGTACTCATATTTGCTCACATTTTCCCAAATTTAATTTAAACCTCAAATTAGTTATTTAATATCTGACCCACTAAAAACTTCAGTAGGAATAAACATATTTGGCTTTAATTGTGTTGGGTAAATTAAGCAGATTCTTTGGGTAATATATCATAATGGTAATAAAAATTAACTGAGTTAACTGTTTGTATGCCAGGTACTATGCTAGGTGCTTTACATATATTCCTCAGCTGTAACAATCTGATATTGATTGATATTGTTGTTATTGAGGAACACAGATACCTCAGCTATAACAATCTGATATTGTGGTTTAATATGACTAAAACATAATGACATTGTTTCCATCTGTAGAAACTTTTCTTTTTAATGCCTTCAGTAAACACTATTCTAGGGTACCTTCCAAAAGAGATTTATAGAGTGCTTCCCTGGGAATTAGTAAACTAAAGTATTATTCTAATTAGAAAAGTAACAGACACATTGGTGGTGGGTGGGGTGGAGATATATATATATGATTAGCTTTATTTTAGGCCTGTTACAGTTTCCTAGAGCATTAGTCTTTTGTCTTATGAAAAATGGCCTTGACTAAAATAAACTTTGGGACTACATCAAAATAAAAAGCTTCTGCACAGCAAAGGAAATAATCAACAAAATTAAAAGGCAACCTACTGAAGAGGAAAAGATATTTGCAAATGACATATCCAATAAAGTGTTAGTATTCAAAATATATAAAAAACTTAATACAACTCAACACCACAAAACCAACAATCCAGTTACAAACTGGGCAGAAGACACGAACAGACGTTTCTCCAAAGAAGACATGTAAATCATTGACAGACACGTGAAAAGATGCTCAACATCACTCATCATCAGGGAAATGCAAATGAATACCAAAATGAGTTATCATCTCACATCTGTCAGAATAACTAAAGTCTAAAACACAAGAAACAACAAGTATTGGTGAGGATGTGGAGAAAGGGGAACCCTCTTACTCTGTTGGTAGGAATGCAAACTGGTGCAGCCAGTCTGGAAAACAATATGAAATTTCCTCAAAAAGTTAAAAATACAACTACCCTAGGATCCAACAATTGCCCTACTGGATATTTACCCAAAGAATACAAAAATACAGGGCCACCTGGGTGGCTCAGTTGGTTAAAGCCTCTGCCTTCGGCTCACGTCATGTTCTCAGGGTCCTGGGATCAAGCCCTGCATCAGGCTCTCTGCTCAGCAGGGAGCCTGCTTTCTCCTCTCTCTCCGCCTGCCTCTCTGCCTATTTGTGATCTGCCTCTCTCTGTGAAACAAACAAACAAATAAATAAATCTTAAAAAAAATACAAAAATACTAATTCAAAGGGATACATGCACTCCAATGTTTATAGCAGCATCATTTACGATAGCCAAATTATGGACGCAGCCCAAGTGTCCATTGATTGATGAATGAATAAAGAAGAGGTGGCATATATTTACGGTGAACTATTATTCAGCCATAAAAAAGAATGAAATCTTGACATTTGCACTGACATAGAAGGAGCTACAAAGTATAATGCTAAGTGAAATAAGTTAGGCAGAGGAAGACATACCGTATGATTTCACTCATATGTGGAATTTAAGAAACAAATGAGCATAAGAAGAAAAAATAGACAAACCAAGAAACAGACTCTTAATGATAGAGAATAAACTGAATGGTTATCAGAGGGGAGGTGGATGGGGAGGATGGGTGAAATGATAGGGATTAAGGAGTGCACTTACTACAATACACACTGGGTGATGTATGGAATTGTTGAATCACTATGTTGTATACCTAAAACTAATATAACGCTTTATATGTTGACTATGCTGGAATTAAAATAAAAACTTAAGATCACTGGGACCTTTGACAGCTGAGTCAGTGTTATAGCTTTTGTATTATTCACTCCCTGGGCACTCCATGCAGGCCAGGCATCATATCACCTTACAGGTGGTATGGAGAAGAATACCAAGGAATATATTGGTAATCTGGGAACTGGTGTCAACAGAGGAGAGTTAGAAAGAGCGTTCAGTTTTTATGGTCCCTTCAGAACTGTATGGACTGTGAAAAATCCTCCAGGATTTGCCTTTGTGGAATCCGAAGATCCTAGACATGCAGAAGTTGCAATGTAAGGCCTGGATGGGAGAGTGATTTGTGGTTCCTGAGTGAGAATTGAATTATCAACAGGCATGCTTTGGAGATCTGGTTTTGAGAGAATACCTGCCTAACGTTCCTTTGATCCTAGTGATAAATGCTATAAGTGGGGTAAAAAGGGACATTATGCTTATGATTGTCATCATTACAGCCAACAAAGGAGAAGCAGGTCACAGTCTAGATCACATTTAAGATCCAGAGGTTGGCGATACTCTTGCTCATGTAGCAGGAGCAGGAAAAGGAGTCAAGATCAGCATCTCCTCAGCCATCAAGATCGGTGTCTCTTTCAAGATCAGCTTCACACAGAAGATCTAGGTCTGGTTCTATAAAAGGATCAAGATTCCCATCAAGGTCAAGATCCAGGTCTGCTTCACTACTGAGAAGCAGCCAAAGTCCAGATCTCTATCTCCAAAAAGAATTCATTCCCCATCTAGAAGTCTGCAAAGAAGTGCAAGTTCTGAAAGAGTGAAGTTCTCAAGTTCACCTTTTAGGGAAAAGTTATTTCATTTACATTATTATAAGGGATTTGTGATGTCTGTAAAGTGTACATAGGAAGGTTATTTCAATCATCCAGCCCAGATGGATCTGAATTATAATTCTGATTCACAGCAATAAGATAATATAAATTTTTATTGAACGTATTAACATCCTATGGTCTGAAAATGTGCGTTTTTATTTGGTACATTTAAGTGAAATGTTTCTAACTAGAAAAAATAAATATAAATTCAAATTTAATAAAAGAGGGTTGCCTGGGTTGCTCAGTTGGTTAAGTGTCTGCTTTCAGCTCAGGTCATGATCTCAGGAATCTGCTCTGTCTCTCCCTTTGCCCCTCCCCCCATTCCTCCTCATTCTCTTGTTCTCTCTCAAATAAATCTTTTTCAAAAAAAAAATAGAGGGAAAGAAAGAAACCAACCCTGCTAACATCATTTTTGTGGTTTTTTTTTTTTTAAAGATTTATTTATTTATTTGTCAGAGAGGGAGCACAGGCAGGGGGAGAAGGAAGGGGCAGTGGGAGAAGCAGGCTCCCCCCTGAGCAAGAGTCTGCTGTGAGACTCCATTCCAGGACCCTGGGATCAGTGACCCAAGCTGAAGGTGGCTGCTTAACTGAGCCAGTGTGAGAAAATAAATTTCCGTTGTTTAAGCAAAAAAAAAAAAAAAAAAGCCTTAACTATTGTAACATGCCATATACAGAAAACTCAAATTTTCAAAGTCTTCTTAGTAACATAATACTTGGACTACTAAAGTGAGCTTTCTAATTTAACTTCAGAAATCTAGAAAATATTGGGGCACCTGGGTGGCTCAGTCTGTTAAGTGTCTGCCTTTGGCTCAGGTCATGATCTGTGGTCCTAGGATAGAGTCCTGCATTAGGCCGGCTCCCTGCTCAGTGGGAAGTCTGCTTCTCCCTCTCTGTCTGCCCCTCCCCCGCTCATGTGCAAGTATGTGAGCTCTCTGTCTCTCTCAAATAAAATCTTTAAAAAAAAGAAATCTAGAAAATATCAAAAGGAGCTTTTGTGAGACATGGCCTCATTTTGTTTATGAATAGTGGATTCTTCTTTTTGCAGATGTGTCTTGCTGAATCAGGGCTATCTTATCCCTGCCATCGACTTACAGTGGGCAGAAGATCTTCACCTGCACAGACCCGGGAGCAGTCTGAAGAGGTAAGCTTGTTTGCCAAGCTTTGCAGTGAATAGGAGACCTGTCCTTCACCTACCTGCCCACTTCCTATTCTTTTTTATATGCCACAGCAGTGAATAGATGAAGTTAATGTAGCGTGAATAAAATCTCTGTAATTTTTGAAGGCAGAAACTTTTCATGCGAGTTTATTGCTAATGTGTTCCTTCTTGGTCTTTTAAGTTTCATGTTTCAACAGACAGAATTCAGGTGGATTGGTTGAAATGAATTTTACTTAGAATTGATAGGTTGACAAAGGATTTTCTTCTTTGCCAACTATATAATTGAGTACATTTATTAAGACTGATCCTGAAGGTCCTTTAACTCATTGAGTTGGAGCACCTTCTATGAGCCAGGTATTTTGGTTTGATACTAAGTAACAAAGATGAATAACAATATATCTATACCAAGGTGCTCAGAGTTAAAGGTGATAGATTAATAAACTAATAATAATGGCAAAATATAACAAAAGCAGTGATAGCACATAGAATGCTATAGAAACAGAGAAGAGGGGCAGGTAAGATTAATATGTTTGTGCATAGGATGTACCTGTGTGTGTCTTTGTGGGTCTGAACAATGTTAAAAGGCAGTATCTTTTCCATGGCTACAAATAGCACTCTGAGTCCAACTATGACTTTGATTATAAGGTAATGGGAAAGATAGCTTGGACATAACAATTTACCTGTTAAAAAGCATTTATTTAGCTCCTACTATGCTAAAGAAAAATCATAAATTAATCATAAATTAATCATAAATTAACTTAAAAAGTTTATATAACAGGTGTCATAACTAAATAGCGCAGACCAAAACAAAAACAAAAAAACAAAACTATTTACCTCAGTGTTTTCAGTCTAATAAAACCTTTTTCCATTTACAGGGGCACCTGGGTGGCTCAGTCAGTTAAGCAGCTGCCTTCGGTTCAGGTCATGATCCCAGGGTTCTGGGGATCGAGCCCCAGGTTGGGCTCCCTACTCATCAGGGAGTCTGCTTCTCCCTCTCTCTCTGCCTGCTGCTCTGCCTACTTGTGCTCTCTATCTCTCTATCAAATAAATAAATAAAATTTTTAAAAATTAAATAAATAAATTTTTAAAAAAACCTTTTTCCTTTTACGTCTATGCAAAATATGGTTGCAAATTTTTATTTAAACAGACTATATTTTGGATACTCATTACAGAAGCTGCCACAGGACCTCTCCAGCCATCCTCTGAAATGTATTTATTTATTAATTTTTTTAAAAAGATTTTATTTATTTTTTTGACAGAGAGATAGAGAGCACAAGTAGGCAGAGCAGCAGGCAGAGGGAGAGGGAGAAGCAGACTCCCCGCTGAGCAGGGAGCCCAACATGGGGCTCGATCCCAGGACCCTGGGATCATGACCTGAGCTAAAGGCAGATGCTCAATCAGCTGAGCCACCCAGGCACCCTCTGAAATGTATTTATATCACTTAAATATGTGAAAAGGAAATGGGACTGCATAAGTTACATTCTAGTCCATGATCATCCTGTGAAAATGATAATTTGCAACTCCGGTTTTTAACATTTTTTTTAGAAATCCACAAAGAAGAAAGGGTTTTCCCCTGCTACAAATATTACTATACTGTTTTCTTAGGCCTCTAAAAATGTTAATTTCTTTAAAGAACCCACACCATTTTATTCAGGATTTTATCTCACTAATTGTCATGAAAGAAAACATGATATTGAGTTTCATTGCTTGGCAGAAATTACCAGAAATAAATTATTGAACTATTTCTTTCTAGTGCATGAATGTGTTTCTAATGCTAAAGTAGGTTGTGCTTCAACCCTATAATGGATAAATCTACTACATTAAAAGGCGGAATGCTAACCACCCAGATTTTTTATTTCTGTGCTCTGAAAGATGACAAATACCGATTTCACTTCATTTTATTTCCTTCTCTTACTCTCACCATTATATGTGTTATTTGGGTGGTTTCTTCAGCAAAAAGAAGTCAGTGCCATACAGTAAGAAATAGTGTTTATGAGGCTGGCATCTCTGTAGGTTAGAGAAGAAGGTGGAATGGAATTAGGAGGCTTTGCTAAGCTAGAAGAGCCGCAGTCTTGGGAATATCTTAAAATGTGATTATTTGTGATGAAACCATTGTTTTTCCTTCCCTGGCTAACTGTAAATATCACCTTTTTAGGGGGCTAGTGAGAAATGGTCAAGTGTGACTCGGGCTTTTATGCTGCTGTAGAGTTATACAACTGGAAGGGATTTTCAAAATTTGATTATCACTCTCCGATCCATTCATCCCTCATTCATTTAAACATTTATTTTTAAAAAAAAAAGCATTTTATTTTTATTTATTTTTTTTCCCCAAAAATGTTTATTTTAGGGGCGCCTGGGTGGCTCAGTCGTTAAGCGTCTGCCTTCAGCTCAGGTCATGATCCTGGGGTCCTGGGATCGAGCCCCGCATCGGGCTCCCTGCTCTGCGGGAAGCCTGCTTCTCCCGCTACCATTCCCTCTGCTTGTGTTCCCTCTCTCGCTGTGTTTCTCTCTGTCAAATAAATAAAATCTTTAAAAAAAAAATGTTTATTTTATTTTTTCAGTGTTACAAGATTTATTGTTCATGTACTACACCCAGTGCTCCATGCAATACGTGCCCTCCTCAATACCCACCACCAGGCTCCCCCAACCCCCCCCCTCCCCTCCAAAACCCCCAGTTTGTTGCTCATAGTCTACAGTCTCTCATGGTTC
>CM053606.1:33939896-33975528 GCA_028646535.1 Procyon lotor
TAATAAATAAATAAATGTACGCAGTACTTAGCATAATCTCCTCCAGTCACATCCAAGTTGATGCAAAAGTTGGGTATTCATCCTTTCTGATGGCTGAGTAATATGCGAAGTGCAATAAGTCAAACAGAGAAAGTCAGTTTTCATATGGTTTCATTTATTTTTGGAACATAAGGAATAACATGACAGATATTAGGAGAAGGAAAAATGAAGGAGGAGAAATTGGAGTGAGAGATGAACCATGAGAGACTATGGACTCCGGGAAGCAAACGGAGAGTTTTAGAAAGGAAGGGGCAGGGGGATGAGTGAGCCTGGTGATGAGTATTAAGGAGGGCACAGATTGTATGGAGCACTGGGTGTTATATGCAAACAATGAATCATGGAACACTACATCAAAAACTAATGTTGTAGTGTATGGTGACTAACATAACACAATAAAAAAAAACTACACAATACTACAGATGGGGCTGGGTCCTCATTGGGCCTGTCCCACAGTTTTCAGTCTTAACATTCTCCATAGCTACTAATAATTCCTGAAGAGAAGAGTGGTCAGCACTTTCTCCTTTGGCTACAACTGACCAAGTGGGCTTCTGCATCACTCTATTTCAGATCCTATCAATCATAATACACTGAGGAGTTAAAGGGTCAGGAATTTCTGAATTACTGTATGCCCAGTATGGATTAAATAGAAGTCTGTCTTAAAGGAACATATAAACCAGTTGGAAAGTTAAAAGATGCATACAGGAACAGGCACAGAAAAAGCAATACAAGGGAATAAAGATGGGGCAGTCTCTGCAGGGCTAGCAACCCTTTGGAAAGGACAATAGTTACTTAGACAGTAATTTCAAGAATTATGGTCTCACATGTGGAGCATAAGGAAAAACATGGAAGGCATTGTGAGAAGGAAAGAAAGGGTGAATGTGGGGAAATCGGAGGGGGAGATGAACCATGAGAGACTACAGACCTTGCGCAACAGACTAAGGATTTTGGAGGGGTAGGGGTGGGAGGTTGGGTGAGCCTGGTGTTGTGTATTGAGGAGGACACGTATTGCATGGAGCACTGGGTGTGGGGCATGAACAATGAATCTTGTAACACTGAAAAAATAAAAGTATTTAGGAAAAAAATTAAAAAAAAAAAGAATTTAGGGCTGAAGTAAATGTTTGATAGGACTCATAACCTAAAGTCACATAAAACTTGTGAAGTTAGAAGGCTGAGATTCTAGGCTGGCTGAATCACTCAACTGTCCTATGACTATGGACAAAATCACTTAGAATTTCTATATTTCAGTTTTCTTATTTAGAGGGAGAATAGTGTTATAGAAGCTGTTCTTAATTCACAAAATAGGATAATACAATCTCTGTTCTCTCTCATAGGGTTGGTATGAAGATCGAATGAGATTGAGATAATGTATGTGAAACCAAATGGTTATATAATTGTAAAGGATCGATACTATTATCATTGAGGTATTTATTTTACAAGGAACTGGAAAAAAGATTAGGACTACAGGTTTGTTTGACTTTATAGTTGAAGGGGGTTACCTTAAAAAATTTTAATTTGCATACATTATGTTAGTTAATTAACCTATCATAATGGTAATCTCTCAATCACAAGATTGCTTTAACCTAATATAGTGAAGAACTGTGACTCACTTGCAAACTCTATTTCACGGCTTTATTCAGTTTTTTCCTGGCCATGTTAGACTGTAATTCTCTGACTTTCCATGATCATAGATGCAGAAATTCAAAACAGACTCACAAATTCAAAATGAAGTCAAGCCAAAATTCCTTTACTATTTAATTCTATACCTTTAAATAAATAAAGCACATCTGAGAGTATAATCTTCTGAATGCTTAGGGATGGAAAAGCTTGGGGTAAAAGAAAATTCATGCCTAAAAATCTCACTGGCTATTATATATATTAAATGGGTCATAGGTTTAATTAAATTAAACTATTATATATAATATATATTTATAATTTTTAATTTATATATAAATGTGTTATGTTGTTGAAAGGCATGGCATATCTGTCTACCTATATACCTACATATTTACTTTTATTTATTTATTTATTTATTTATGATGACTTTCTTTTCTTAAAGAGTAATTTTAGGTTTACAACAAAATTGAGAAAAAGGAACAGAGATTTCTCCTATACTCCCTGTCCCCAAACAGAGATAGTCTCTCCCATTATCAATATCACTCACCAGAATGGTATTTTTTACTAAGGATAAACTTACATGAGCACATTGTAATTACTTAAAGTCCACAGTTTACATTAGGGTTCACTCTTGGTGTCGCACATTTTGTGAGTTTGGAAAAAGGTATAATGGCATTTATCCACTGTGTAATATCATACAGACTATTTTCACCACTCTAAAAATCCTTTGTGCTCTGACTATTCATCTCCACCTCCTCTCACTGCCCTTGGCAACCACCGATCTTTTTTTTGTCTCCATAGTTTTGTTTTTTCCAGAACATCATTCCAAATTGGTCTCTTTCAATTAGCAATATGTATTTAAAGTTCATCCATGTGTTTTCATGGCTTAAAATCTCATTTCCTCTTAGTATTTTGTCTAGATGTACTACAGTTTGTTTATCCATTTGCCCACTGAAGGATGTCTTAGTTGCTTTCAGGTTATGCAATTATGAATAAAGCTGCTATAAACATCTGTGTGTAGGTTACTGTATTGAACTAAATTTACAACTCCTTTGGGTAAATAGCAAGAAGCATAATTGCTACATCATATGGTAAGAGTATGTTCAGTTTTCTCAGAAACCACCAAATTGTATTCCTGAATGGGTGTAACATTTTGCATCCCTACCAACAGGGATTGAGAGCTCCTATTGCTCCACATCCTCACCAGCATTTGGTGATGTCAGTGCTCTAGAATCTGGTCATTTAATAGGTTTTTTTTCATTTGTTTTGTTTTAAGTGGGGGGTAGGGGCAGAGGAAGAGGGAGGGAATTGTTTTTGAACATTTTATTTATTGAGAGAGACAGACAGAGAGATCACAAGCAGGGGGAGGGGCAGAGGCAAAGAGAGAGGAACAAGGAGACTTCCTGCTGAGCAGTGAGCCTGATGTGGGCTTGATCTCAGGATCATGAGATCATGACCTGAGCTGAAATCAGATGCTTAACTGACTGAGCTATCCAGGCACCCCGGGAGAGAGAGAGAATCTTAACCAGGCTCCATGTCCAGCATGGAGCCTGATGCTGGGCTTGATCTCACAACCCTAAGATCATGACCTGAGCCAAAATCAAGAGTCGGATGCTTAAAAGACTGAGCCACCTAGGCACCCCTTAATAGGTAGTTTTTAAATTTTCATTTCCCTGATGATGTATGATGTGGAGCATCTTTTCATATGCTTATTTATCATCTGTATATCTTCTTTGGTAAGATGTCTGTTAAAGTTTTTGGCTCATTTTTTAATTAGGTTGTTCATTTTCTTGTTGAGTTTTTAGAGTTTCTCATATATTTTAGATAAAAATCTCTTCTCAGATGTATCTTTTGTAGATCTTTTCTACCAGTTTGTGGCTTATCTTCTGATTCTCTTGCAAGCAAGGACTTCTAAAGTCTGAGTGTCTTGAGTTCGAATTCACTTCTGGTAGTTATTGTTCTATTATTTACTCTAATCAATATTTCATATCTCAAACCTCAGATTCTTCTATAAAAATCGGTAAAATTTCCTTTCCTAAAAGGCTTTCTGTAAGATGGCTTTAACAAGAACAGATTTGTCAAATAGTATATATCCAATTAGTAAATACTATTAAGGCCTATTTGAAGTTTTGTTTTTCTTATAGAAAGTATTTGGTATTATCTTAGGTACATATTAACTATGCCAATAATTCCCAAAATGTAGTGTATAGACACAGGGTTCTTGAGATTCTTTTAGGGATTCCACAAGGTCAAAATCATTTTCATAATAATACATAGATAGTATTTGACTTTTTCACTGTTTTTACACTGACAGTGAAAAAGCAATGGTGGGCAAAACTGTTGGTACCTTAGCACAGATCAAGGTAGTGACATTGAACTTTGTGAAAGTCTCCACTGCCATGTACTCACTGTAAAAATGCCAGTTTAACTTAAGAATGTTCCAGCTAAATCAGAAAAAAATGTTGCTTTTAATTGAACTTGACTCTTGAGTACAAGAAAGTCTTTTAATATTCTCTATGTGACAAATGGGAAATATGCATAAAACTCCTGCTGCATGACAAAGTATGATGGTTGTGTTGAGGAAAAAGCACTTGTGTAATTGTTTAACTTGTGTGCTGAATGAACTACTTTTTTCACAGAACACTATTATTACTGAAATAACGGGAAGGCCAACTATGATTATTTGGATTTAAGTATTTGACAGGATTTTCTTCTAAAATGAATTAAGCAAGTCTCTTCCTTTATGGAACAGGTCTGGGAGTATTAACTGCTCATGACAAAATTTGAGTTTTCAAGTAAAAATTAAAATTTTGGAAAACTTATCAGCCACCATAATGCTTAAAGTCTCCTTTTTTTTTTAAAAAAAGAAAAGATTGAAAAAAAAGAAAGAAAGAAGAAAGAAAGAAAGAAAGAAAGAAAGAAAGAAAGAAAGAAAGAAAAAAAGAAAAGATTTTTTAAAAAAGATTTTATTTATTTATTTGACAGAGAGATCACAAGTAGGCAGAGAGGCGGGGGGTGGAGGAGATGCTGGGCTCCATCCCAGGACCCTGAGATCATGACCTGAGCCGAAGGCAAAGGATTTAACCCACTGAGCCACCCAGGCACCCCTTGTATTGTTTGTTTTTTAAAGATTTTATTTATTTGAATCTATCTTTCTATCTATCTATTCATTTGACAGAGAGACAAGCAGGGGGAATGGGAGAGGGAGAAGCAGGCTTCTTGCAGGGAGCCTGACATGGGGCTCAATCCCAGGACCCCAGGATCATTACATTACCTGAGCTGAAGACAGAAACTTAACGACTGAGCCACCCAGGCACCCCTAAAGATTTTAAGTAATCTCTACACTCAACATGGGGCTTGAATTACAATCCTGAGATCAAGAGTCACATGCTCCACCAACTGAACCAACCAGGCACTCCCTTAAAGACTTTTCTGATGAGATCAGTGGTACTATTAACAGGTAATTTATATTTATATTTATATATATATAAAATATATATATATACACACACACACACACACTATATAATAGAATAGGTCAATGTTAGAAAATCTGCATAACTCAGAGGACCAATACTCTCCAAATGAACAATAAATGCATGATGTTATAAAATTACGCACTGGTAAAGAGAATCTAATTAAAGCGCAAGACAGATCAATGGATCTTACTGTACAAAAAGTACAAAGTACAAAAAGTATACTGATATCGCTGCAGATTCCACAACAAAACTAACATTTTGAAAACCACCACTTTGAGTTCTGGTTTAGTATCAAAGAAGAATACCCACAATCACCTGAAAAGACTATTAAAATACTCCTTCCTGAGAGCAATCCACATGAATGATCCCCTCTAGCTCTCATGGACTATGATCTTAATGCATTACTAAGAAGATTCAGTTCAGTGACCTGAAGGATCCTTGCCTTGCATGTGATACACTTAGTAACAAAAACTAAAAATTATAAAACTATAGCTTCACTACTTGTATTTTTTTTAAAGATTTATTTATTTATTTGAAGACATAGAGTGAGACAAAGAGCATGTGTGCATGAGTAGGGGGAGGGGCAGAGGTAGAAGCACGGCCCCTACTAAGTAGGGAGCCCAAAGCAGGGCTTGATTCCGGGGAACCTGGGATCATGACCTGAGCTGAAGGCAGATACTTAACTGACTGAGCCACCCAGTTGCTCCATATATCTCTTAAAAAATTAGTTTGTAAAAATACAATTGCCTTGCATTTTAAAAATATTAATATAAATTTTAAAATATTAAATATATTGATGTAATTGATATTAAAATTAATAAAATATAAACTATTAATATAAGAAAATTTTTAAATCGTATTTCAAGCTTGTCACCATATAATTAGTTCTGTCTAGGTTTGGGAGTCTTACTGGGCATCGGCACTGAATACAACCATTGTAGTACAATGAAGATACACACACACATATCACTATTACTTTATTGAGGTATAACTGACCTATAATTAACTATACGTATTTTGAAATATATAATTTGATATGGTTTGGAATATATACACAAATACCCATGAAATTACTAAGTAGTTTTAAAAATATTTTAATAATCATTGCTATTACTGTGAACTTAATGTATACTGGTATTATGTGTGTGCTTTATATGCATTACTCCACTTAATTGTCACAATAACCCCGCTTGATAGGTATTATTATAATCCTCATTTTAAAGGTAAGGATACTGAGCCTTACATAGATTAAGAAGCTTGCCCAAAGTCATATAGCCACTAAGTAGTGAGTCAAAACTCAAACTCAGAAAGATTTATCTCAGAGGCATTTGGAAATAATTCAAACAATTATTAACGCTCTACTATATGTTGTCTGAGGGACTGATAAACAATATTTACTTTCTTTGCCTTAAACAAAATAGCTACTCCTGGATACCATCAATTTATCAGGTACTATATCTTAAGAGCTTAATATATGTCTACTATATATGACAATCCTACAAATTAAAGATAAATATGATTGTATAGATCACAAAACAGCCTTGGAGGGATAGAATAACTTGTCTAAGATTAATTAACTACTAAGTGGGAAACCAGATTTTATTCCACAGGCCATGGAGTTTTAACTATGTTACACATTTCTGATCAACCCAAAGCTTTTTATGAATAAGAAGCCCTAAAGATAATTGCTAGATCACCCCTTTTAAAATTTTCAGATGCTCACTGTTCAGCTAGACAGATTAAAGTAGTTAGAAGCCAAACTGAATCATGAGGCTAAAGTTTCATTTACTGCCAACCAGAGTGCAAATCAAAAAAGCTTATTTATTCACAATCCAAGCTTTTTTATTTTTATTTTTTTAAATCACTTATGTGCTAGAAAAGTCACAGAGCTTTAATTTGTGGCAGGTTGAAGCAAGCTTATTAAGAATGTTAGTTACCAAGTGCACATCCACTTGTCTGGACTAGCCCACTGCCACATTCTTGTAGCAGGGTTAAATAGCAGTTTAGTCACTTCATAAAAAAAAAAAAAAAAGGCACACTGTTAAAAAGGAAGTGACTAATAATACTCTGGAACCAATGGAATGGAATATTATAAGACATGTGGAGGTCAGGATCAATTATCCACAAAACTGTGTAAACAGCGCAAAAACTGTGTTCTCTCCCTGGCCTTGCTGTATTAAGAGCCCTCAATTGATTTGGCAAGTTGGTAAGGTTTAATGAAATAAATACCAACAGTAGCAAATTCTGAGGCTTTCTACTGTGTACAAAAACAAGAATACTATCATGTAAGCAAGCAGAGTTGAAAGAAACAAGGATGGCTGCTGTAGATTGCTTCATTTTCTACTCATAAGGTATTAGAGTTAGAAGGGTCTTTGAGTTCATCAATTGCTGATAATCCAACAAGGAGACCACAGATTTTTTTTTTTAAAGAAGGCACCACATCCAGCATGGAACTCAATGAGGAGCTTGAACTCACATAAGATCAAGAGTTGGATACTTAACCAACTGAGCCACCCAAGTGCCCCAGAGACCACAGATTTTTAAGTCTTAGCTGAAGTAAGTGCTTGCCACCATACTATTTCCATCAAGCATCCCTTGCTCCATTCAAAGCTAGTAATGGGATTCTCCTGAGAATTTATCACCAGCCTACTTTTTTTTTTTTTAAGATTTTATTTATTTATTTTTACAGAGAGAGAGAGAGATCACAAGTAGGCAGAGAGGAAGGCAGAGAGGGGAAAGTAGGCTCCCTGCTGAGCAGAGAACCCAATGCAAAGCTTGATTCCAGGACCCTGAGATCATGACCTGAGCTGAAGGCAAAGGCTTTAACTCACTGAGCCACCCAGGTGCCCCTCACCAGCCTACTCTTAAGCATCTTCCATCAGTAGCCTCATCATCTCCAATAGATTCCAAATGAAAGGTAGTTTCTTCTCACAAGAAGATCTAGTCTAATACTATACTATTTAAGGGGAAATTGAGATATAGAGAAGTAATGTTGTTTGCCTCAAGTCACAGCTTAATGATAGCACAAGCATGTTCTCTTGACTCTTAATTTATTCTTCAAAGATGTTACAGTTAGTTGCAAAGTACCATAATTTGTTTTAATTATCCCAAATTTCTAAAGCAAAATTTTTAAGAAATATATATGAAAATAATTTAAAATGCTCCTGACTTGTTTGTTTCTTTTAATCTAACAGACGCGGGAAAAGATGTTTAACATGATTAATCTTCAGAGAAATGCAAATCAAAACCACAATGAGTTACCATCTCACAACAGTCAGAATGGTTGGTATCAAAAAGACAAAAAATAACAAGTGTTGGCAAGGAAGTGGAGAAAAGAGAACCCTTGTGCATTGTTGATGGGAATGTAAATTGATACAGCTACTGTGGAAAACAGTATGGGGTTTCCACAAACAAACAAACAAAGAAAAAAACCAAACCAAACACCTAAAAATAGAAATGCCTATCCAGTAATTCCACCTCTGGGCATTTACCCAATGAAAATGAAGACACTAATTTGAAAAGACATAGGCAACCCAATATTTATTGCAGCATTATTTACAATAGCCAAGATATGGAAGCAACCTAAGTGTCCTTCGATAGATGGATGGAAAAAGGAGATATGGTAAATATATGTACAATGGAATATTAGTTATAAAATAGAATGAAATCTTGCCATTTGCAACATGAATGGGTCTAGACGGACAAAGACAAATACCATATGATTTCACTTTTACATGGAATCTCAAAAAAAAACCCACAAAGGAACAAACAACAACAACAAAAACAGATTCACAAATATAGAGAACAAACTAAAGGGAGGGAAGTAGGGGATGGCTGAAATAGGTGAAGAGGATAAAGAGGTACAAACCTCAATTATAAAATAAATCACAGGGATGAAAAGTACAGCACAGGGAATATAGTTAATAATACTGTAATAACTTTGTATGGTGATAGACAGTAACTACACTTATCATGGTGAGTATTTTGTAATGTATATAATTGTACACCTGAATAGTATAATATTAAATGTCAACTATACTTCAGTTAAAAATTAAAAAGAAAAAAATAATAATTTGAGACTGATCTTTGAGGAAATGATTGTCAAAACAAATAGCATTTCCTAATGCAGTGGTATGCAGAAATACCTTAGCAAAGCAATGTATTTGTGGCATTCTTGGATAACCATACTCTCAATTGTAAGCTATATAAGCTGGGCTCCTTCTTTGGTTCTCAGTGAACATTTGCAGAGGGCAATTTTCAATTAAAAAAACAATGTTAAATTGCATTATAATACTTTTTATTTGTTCTGGTTCCACTTAACCAATAATTAGTGTCATATGTTACATGTGAATATTCCCAAGATGTGAACTGTAGCTTTGACAAGTTGTAAATTCTATATAACATACTTAAACTGTCATTTTGTACAAAGAATAAATTTATTAAAAGTTTTAAAAATATTTTTAAAATTATGTTTGGATTCTTGAAAACAAGGAGAATCACCTGATGATACTTCTCTATATTATAACTGCCCACCTTCATACTTTCTGCACTGGTCCAACATTATCCAGCATTCTGTCAAAGAGAGGTTGCTCAACATAAAAGTTTTCTTTTTTAAAGTCTTCTATTACATCCCAGCTCCTAAAACTAGGCTACATCATAAGGAGATAAAGATCTACCCATTGCAGCAGAATTAATAGTCTCTGAAAAGATACACTTTTATAAAACTAAACATTTAGACAATAACATTCTGGCATTTTATTTTATTCTAATGAGTACACTAGGTGAGCTTCTGAAGTACTTCAGAATACTAGAGTACTTCTGAAAATTAAGTTATATAAGAATATACCCTATCTGACCAGCCTATCACTGCCTAGTGGCATAATTTCTCTCACACCTATTTAGCAAGAATGGTTAGATTTTACCTCTATAAAGAATCTAGCTCAGGCAAGCAGACTAGTTATTATTTGCAAGACAACTTTAAGCCAAAGAAGATATTTCAATCGGAGGGGAAGACAAATCATGAGAGACTGTGGACTCTGGGAAATAAACTGAGGGTTTTAGAGGGGAAGGGGGTGGGGAGATGGGTGAGCCTGGTGGTGGGTATTAAGGAGGGCACATATTACATGGAACACTGGGTGTGGTACATAAACAGTGAATTTTGGAACACAGAAAAAATTAAATTAAATTAAAAAATGAATAAAGTGTTTTGTTATAAAGTCTGCTACTTTGCACAGGGGCCGATAATCCATGCTGTGAATTAAAATGGCACTTGTTTCTCAGTTCCAATCGCTACAGCTCGCTCATTTAATTGCTTACGAGCACCCTCTGGTGGAGGGCAGAAAAGAGAAAAGAACCTATTAAAAAAATCCACTGCTTCTAAAACCCATAGGACAGGTGAGGGGAAAGTAATCTGAAATGTGCAGATATCTCTTGAACTTGTCCTTCTTCCCTGTAATTACTTATAATTTAGAACTAGTTGCCAAGTAAGTTATATGAACCCATATAGTTACCCAGAGTCTCTTACTTAATTATTCAATAAACATTTATTTCCCATTATGTCAGGCACTTGGATACAGGCACCCTGGCCTTGGATCCTGGTTTTTTGATATTTAATACATTTCCCAGGGAATGACCTTGACCTCAGAGA
Source organism: Procyon lotor (assembly GCA_028646535.1). Classification (NCBI taxonomy): domain Eukaryota; kingdom Metazoa; phylum Chordata; class Mammalia; order Carnivora; family Procyonidae; genus Procyon; species Procyon lotor. Next base: position 33,950,676 of record CM053606.1, read on the forward strand.
CCCCACTTTCCTCTTCTGAATATGGGAATAATACCTTTATTGAGAGCATTAAAAAGATGGTAAGTAAATAAGGGCCAATCATAGTGGATCTAATTAATTTTGCAACTAAAACAAAAAACACACACTTTGTCTTTGGCTCTTTGTCAGGAGAAAGGATTTTCATATAGGTGTTTTCAGATGCAATGCCCAATTATTTCTGTCTTTAATAATTTAAGCCTAGATGGCAGTATTGGTATCAGATAAGTATTTAATAACCCCTTATGTCAACTACATTTAACTTAATCGATATGTGTTCTGAAACATACATAGAACAGCCTAATATATTACTTAATTTACATATATAGAAAAGCCTAATATGTTACTTCTCTACATCAAAGGCATCCAGAAGATGTTGACTAATGCTTAATAAAATATTTTCTTCCAAAAAAAATACTTTCTTCCTAGGTGAGCAAGCTAAGCTTATTTAGGTGTTTCTTATCTACTGTCAAGACCTTGTGCAGTCTTCTAAGTATCACCCAGTGAGGAGAATGTTTGTTTAGATATATTTTGGTTCTGAGTGTGCCTAAGAGCCCATCTCTGACATTCACTACCTGTTTATGACAGATTTTTTTTTTAGATTTATTTACTTATTTGAGAGAGAGAGTGTAAGAGTGAGTGAGAGAGATCACAGAGGGAGAGGGAGAAGCAAACTCGCTGCTGAGCAGGGAGCCTGATGCAGGGCTTGATCCCAGGACCCTGAGATCATGATCTGAGTCAAAGGCAGGCCCTTAACCAACTGAGTCACCCAGGTACCCCATGACAGATTTCTAGAAGGATATTTTACAAGGGATGTCCAAAAGTGGAAACTTGCTACAGTTTTCCCATTTAATTCCTATGAGATTAACTTAACCAAGATTGAAGGAGAGGAAAACAGCCTGCGGAGAGTAGTGAGGTGGGGTTGTGGAGGGTGGGGGGATAGGAAAGAAGTGCTCCTATCTGCTGCAGTGACTGTGGGAGACTAGTTAAGTGTACTAAGGACTTTCAGCTTAAACAAATTTAACCAGCCAGTAAGCTACTCCTCTTTTGTCACCACCATTAAAGCAAATCAAATATTGTTCTTTTATGACTTAAGGCTGCATTGTGGCCCTTATGAGACTTTCTTCCATCAATGCTGCCTATGATATGATTCCATGTGTATAAAAATATTGGAGGGCTAATACATTGAAAGAACACTGTACACAGATAAAAGGATGTGGATTAAAATTCTACCTCTGCCTCTTATTTATCATATGACCTTGATCAACTCTCTTCTCTTAGCTTACCTGTAAAATGAAAAAAACATGATTAGGTGAATTCTAAGTTCCTTTATCTCACTCTGAACAAATTTTTCAAGGTCAGTGACTACCCATCTTTTCAGCTTTTATCCCTCACTACTTTTTTGTACTATATACACATTTGTTTGCTCATTGAACCAAAAATATGCCTTGCACTTACCTATTCCTGGGCTCGTGCTCATACCATTACTTTTGCATGGGTTTCCCTCCCCATTCTTTTTTACCTGTCTGTTTCATAGGTATGCTAGGATCACATGGAGAAAAGTAAAAGCACTTCTTCAAACCTCAGCTCAATCACGTCTTTAAAGCTCCTATAACTTCCCGATCTCAAAATTTTATCCATTCTCTAACATATCTGGTATCTTTTTTTTTTTTTTAATATTTAAAGTAAGCTTGGGGCGCCTGGGTGGCTCAGTAGGTTAGGGCCTCTACCTTCGGCTCAGGTCATGACCTCAGGGTCCTGGGATTGAGCCCCGCATCGGGCTTTCTGCTCAGAGGGGAGCCTGCTTCCCCCTCTCTCTCTGCCTCTCTGCCTGCCTGTGATCTCTCTCTCTCTGTCAAATAAATAAATAAAATCTTTAAAAAAAAAATATTTAAAGTAAGCTCTAAGCCCAACGTGGGACTTGAGATCAAAAGTCACATGCTTCACCAAATGAGCCAGCCAGGTGCCCCAAAACATCTGGTATCTTTTGGTAGTCAATCATACCTCGTGAAACTTGGCCAAATCTTCCAGAAATAAATGTCTTTAAGTCAGCCAGTTCCAGAGGGTAGGACTGGAATCCCAGGTGAGAGCTGAGTAGGAGGCAGTGGGGATTTTATAAACAGATGTCTTACATAGGTAGGTCATGGGTCTGGAATAAAGTGGTGAAAGCTTGGCCCAGGAATTGTACCCAACTGAAGGAAGGGCCAAATATCTAGGAATCAAAACTCTGTTATCCTACATTTGTGGAAGTCTATATAGGCCCTAGCCCTGTATACCATTTCTGTCACTGGGGAAGAGGTAGCTTTAAGGCAGCAATACTGTTTCAACAGGTGCAATGGATTGGGGACATGCTGTTCTAAGAGACAAAAGCGAGAGAGTATCCCAGTGAATAAGGAAGGAACCTCACCCCCCAAAATGCACTCTCATGTCTCCTGAATCATTTACATTTGTGACAAAGAAGTTTCTGGGGAAATCCGTGTCACCGTAAGATAATTTCTTTGGTAATCATTGTCACTGTACTTCCTCAGAGAGGTATAAAACAGAGTGATTATGAACTTAACTCCACATTCACACTGCCAGTATCTGAAATTCTGTCTCTGCTGGCTAATAGCTGTATGACTTCAGACAACTCTCTTATCTTCTCAGTTCCTCAATTCCCTCCTCTGTAACATTTCTAAGTCATAAGATTGTTGTGAGGATTACAGAGAGAGAGAGAGAGAGAGAGAGAGAGAACATATATATATACATATAGTAGGGATTTTGCTATATAACTCTGGGGAGTAGACAAACAGAGAGTACTAAACTTGTCTTAAGTAGAGTACAAAATGCAACATTATTCACTCACTTAACTAATAGTTACTGAGCATCCACAAGGAAATCAGCTGAGTACTAGGGATACAGTCAATGGGGAACAGTTTCTCTTTCGATGAAGTTAATAACCACTGGTTTGTGAATAAAGTATACACCATGTTATCCTGCTGTATCTAGTCTTTGTTATCCCCTTAGTGAGAATGTACCTGGCATAGTTTGCCAAGTCCCATTCCATAGAAAAAAGAAATGAGGTTCTTATTTTTAACCCAAGATCACAAAGCTACAAAAGACAGCAGAGTCAGGACTAACATGTTGACTCCAACCTAACCCTTTTTATTTTATTTTTTCAATGACATCACCTCCACTTTAAATATGAACTAACTGGCTAGCTTGTTAAGCCTCTAATTTATTGGGTGTGGGAACATGGTAAAGTTAAATTATGAAAAAACTTAAAAGTCTCTAGAGATCATTAGATCACCTGAAATCATAACTCTATTTTAAGGTATAGAAAGGCAATGAAAGAAATAAAGAGAGTAGCGCATGTTGCAAAATCTCAACTATTTTTTTAGTTGAAGCACCATTTAGAAGCACCATTAGCTTCTAAAGCCTGGACATTTATAAAGAAAAATCATACTTTAACTCATCTATACTTCTCAGGCCAGGCAAACATAGTCATTATGTCATGTGAATTATTTTTAGGTAAGTTAAAGTATACTTTAAAAATACTACTGTCAAATAAAATGACAATGGCTCATGCTTGGAGAGCAGACTGGAAAAAGGTTTATCAAATCTTCCACTCAAAATATAGTACTCTTATACCTCTCCAAGGAAGTATATGCAGCAGTGTTGTTATGATGACCTGCAGTTCATCCAGCTCATTCACATATATTATCCTGTTTCATATGGGTCAGAGTCCAATACTCTGAACACTTTCCAAAGTAAGTGAAAACCAAACTTTCAAACATTAATTGTGAAAGTATTCTTTCCAAGAAGATAATGTAATTTTCTATACAATACTTGAGATTTCACACCATAATGGCTTACCAAAACAAGAATGAAAAAAAAAATTGTTACCAAAACTACTTAAACAAATACCAAAAAGAAACCACATGTTAAAATAAAAACAAATGCCTGTATTCCAACAATTTATATTTTGTGATAATTATTATTTTTTTTTGTTTAATTAGGCTTATGAAAATATCTCTTGAAAGGCAGTTAGCAATTTAGGTTAAATGGGTAAAAAATTCTATCTTGGGTGCAGTGTGTTCAGGTTATAAAAGCACCAGTGCTTATTTTATCTCCCCACAAAGTGTTGCTGAGATAATTACTGCTGACAGCTTTATTCAAGGTTCATTTCACTTTTTCTGCTATTTTTCTCTGGTTAGAAGTTCAACAGAGCCCATGGGAAGCCACACCCCTCACACCTGTTAGGCTTCTTCATGTTACGGAGGGCCAGTATGGACATGTCACTTCAAATTAGCATTGTACCAGGGCGCTAACTGTGACAATTACTTATCACAGGTTTAACTTAAAAAAAAAAAAAGTTTCTAATTCAACCACAAAAATAGTGCCACGAATGTAATTTAAACCTGTAAAAGCAGGTTGCATAAAGAACTTTCAGAGAGCTGCAGAAAAGGTTCCCAGGGTTGGGCTTTGTGCTATATCTGAATTATGCAGGAATGCTCTGCAACTGAACATTTCTTTTAAAACAAAACCAAACCGAAAAAGTAAACAAGGAAGAGCCAGCAATTATACTTTAACAGTGGGCCTCTCTAAGTTTTCTTCATGGTTCTCTCTCAAGCTTGAATATGTGATTCAGTTTGTTGATTCTTTTTGTGTCATGTAACTAATTCAATAATGAAATATCCAGTTTAAGCAGCTACTTCCAGATTTACCAAAGGAAATACATAGCTTTAAAACCAGGTAGGAAGGAAGCATTCTCTCCTGTTATTTGTTTTTATTCCACTTACAAACCAGAAAATTATCATTAGAGAGGGCAGACATTAACACAAAAAGAAAAAGGAAAAACCTCACACTCTTAAATGTGTTTTAAGCTACTTATTATAATCTTATATTTCAAATGCAAAATAATCTCAGATTTATGCCACCTCTGAAAGACCTGGGATGGTTGGAGGTGGCTAATATGGACTGCTGTGAGGCTAATTGTGGATCTTGAGTTAATTACTCTCTCCTGATAGGGTATTTAAAAAATAAAATAGTCTTTTATTCCATTTTTACTTCAATTTGTATTCAAGGAAACACTGAATGATGAGGGTTAAACTCTTGATACTTCACTATTTGCTATTATTTAGATGAAGATCCAGAAAGTCTAGGAGATAAACATGTCCATATCATAATCAAGGCTAATATGCACTAACAAAAAAACAATGAATGGATCTGTATTCGTCATAACATGCACAATATGACTAACAAATGCCTAGTGTCCATTACCTGGTCTAAGTTAAAAGGAATTCAGTGTTGTTTTACAAACACAAACTCATATGCATACACACCAACAACTTGGCTGAAAGATATAAGCCAGAGCTTGTAGAAATTAACTTTGAAAAAAAATCTAGAAGTATTAAACACTCATGAAAAGCGAAGGACAAAATACTGACACTGAGCAGGAATTCAACAGAAGTAACTGCTTGTTTACAGGAAACCACATCCGTTGATGAATCCATTGTAATTCTGTATGGCAACGTAATTTCAGTATCTTAATAGTTCCACAAAATTTTAAAACCATCATACACATGGATAGTGCATTAGAAATGCACAATTTTTCTCAAGCCAAAATACAGGAGTAACTTATGAAAAAAACCCTCAAGATACATATTTCTAACATTTAGAAAGTCATTTATTAACAAAAGCATATCAAGTCAACATGAAATATTGGTTATAAGAATCCAGAATCTTATTCAGACAAGTCTTTTTCCCTATTCTATAATCATAATATAGTCACAGAAAATCAAGACAAAATCTTTGGTTATAAGGTGCTTTTACCTCAAGCTGGCTCTTTATTTTAAGTCTGATAAAGAGGTTGTTAGTGGAAAACCTCATAATTTTAGAGAGCTACAGTATTAATCAGTGGTGACTTTAGCTTATCATAATGACAGAATCTTCAAGTATGCAGGGATACATCTTAAGCCTGCTTTGTATGCATAAAGAGTACCAACCAGCCATTTGGCACATATCTAATCAATAGTGGGATGCCATTTACCCCACAATACAGAGGAACTCTTTGGATAGCAAACACAGGAGCTCTGGATATTTTTCCAGCAGCATCTAATTCCTTGGCAAAACTCAGGCAGTTATGCTAACAGCTTTGGTTGTACCACATGGACATAGTGCTGCTGTGCATCTTGTCATGGCTTTTCCTCCTGGGAAAAACAGAGTCTGAATATCAAGTTAGGCACAGCACCACAAATGGGTGCCATCTAGAAAAAAAGAATTTCACCTCGATGGCTAATCCATGCTTGGCCCACTCCAGTCCTGTGGTTCTTCTCCTGCTCAACTCCTATGCCCTTATTGTGAACCTTGAGAATTCTTGGTTTGTGGGTCAACTTTGTCTCTGTTTAGATCCTTAAGGACAAAATCTGAATCTTAAATTCTCATTTTTAGCCTGCAAAGGGCTTAGCAGATTACTTTGATAGGCATGCCACATAATAAATGTTTATTACTTTAATTTACATGAATACTTTGCCTACTTTCCTCACCAAGGTAAAATAAGAAAGATACTTATAATTTTCTAGAGAAACACATAATCTACCTAAAAAAAAAAAAAGCCTAGAAACCACTCCAAAGTGAGAGAAGAAATACTAAAATGTATCAAAGTTCCACATTTGCTAAATTCATTTGCTAAAGTGATTCATTTACTAAATCAAGAGTGCTGATTGACCTCTGGTCTGAGTGAAAAGCCTTAAGGTCCAAAGGATTCTGATGTAAGATAGCAGATTAAGTTTGATTCAGTAATAACCGATGACCTGAAATCACCAGTCAAAACAAACAAAATATAGATCACTCAAATCCAACATCATCATAATTTGAAATTAAATTTGATAAAGCATACTATTCTTTCACATTTAATGTTTCTGTATAATTATCTTTGCGTTCTAATGTATTTCATCTCTATGGATTTCATAGAAATTAGAATATTCGAATGTCATTTCAACTCTATAAAATATGATGGTTCAAATTTATGAGGATACATGATATAGCTAATAAAAATGTTTTCATATAGGTATAAAAACTATCCAGTAATGTATACTATACACAAAAATACCCTAATACACTGTAAATTACATCTCATTTTTTTAGTACTGTATTTTTTAGGACTCACATTAATAAATACAAGAACCAGTAAGTTCTCTAGATCTCTCTAGATACATGTGCATATGTTTAGTCACTGGTTCACTGGATTCTTGTACATACATACACATACACACACACACACACACACACACACACACACACACACACACCCCAAGAATAATTTTTTGTATTAAGAAATGGGAAAATCCTCAAATCCAATAATCTTTCAAAAATATTTTGACACATGATAAAATAATGCTTTATTCTTGAGTCAAGCATGCTTTAGTGGGCAAATTCATACCTGTAGCACTTATTTGTGTCAATGCCAAAAAAAAAAAGTATAAAATGAAAGTTGTGCTGCAGTGTTAACTCTTTAAAATAGGCAGTCATCATTTCTGTGTGCTAATTATAAGCCTTATTTTCCAAATACTAATCAACCTATAACTTTGAGCTGGATAAACTTACTGAAAAGTACTACAGTAAAGGGAAAAAAAAAAGGAACATTTAATGTGAGATAAAAAAACTTTTTAGTGAACTAATCCGTTTTTAGTGAAAATTTTTTTCCAGAAGTTAGGAAAAAATCATTTTATACATTTTATTTATTTACTTACATTTATTTATACATTATTTTGTATACAGTAATCAACATACAGTAATGTCAAAAACACTTCTTCAGAGCAAAACAAAATATATGGAAATCTCTCAGCAAAGTGGGTGCAAGAAATGATATGAAAAGTTTTGTCATTCAAGAGTTGCATTTTATTTGAAATTTACCTATTTTTAGTTGATTCATTTGCTAAAGACTTATGCATTAGAATTATATAGAATCAAAGAATTTTAAGGTTAGGGGAACCTTGGAGTTGGGGGTGGGAAAGATGGTGGAGAGAAGAGAGGATTCCAATATTTTTTAGGTACCAACTTACTATGTACCAGGCACTTTAAATTCCTCTACCAACTTCCCATTAACACAGGGTTCTATGAAGTAAGTATTATTACCCCTGTTTCAGGAAACAGAAGTCCCAAGAGATTAATTGTCCATGGTGGGGTTGAGATTTAATTCTAATTCAAGTTGTTCTAAGTCTAGAATACATATTGGTTCACCTATATGAAAGAAACTAACTTTTATTTAGCCAGATAATCCACATTCATTATCATATTCCATCCTAAAGTCGCTAATATTCCCACATGACAGATGAGGAAACATAGACTTAGTAAAATTAGTAAATCTGTCTAAAGCTTTAAGATCTTCTAATTACATGGTCACATGTATATTTTCTAACATAACTCATTTGTCTGCTAAGGAAACTGAAATCCAGAGGACTCACATAACTTGCCCAAGGTTAAACAGGTGGCTTGTTCAGAGGAGAAACTACAGCTGGGCTTATTTGCTTCAATGTATCATACTCTTTTTTTCCCACACCTTGTCATTCAAGATATTCACACATTTCATCAGCACCTAATCTAAGACCCAAGTAGCAGTGATTAACTTTCTACTGGAGTTGGATGTCCTTGGGGATACTATGAGGAGAAGGGAATATGGCTCCTCTGGGGAACCTTTGAGATTATAACTGTGTATATCTGGAAGCAGTGGTAGTCACAATTGGGCCCAAATGAGAGGCAGCCTGGAGTTTCTTATACATTCTACCCTTCTTCCCCAAATCTTCTTCTGTGACCTCATCATCTTCAACGTTCTAAGTCCATATTGTACTATACTCTACACCTTAGGCTTATTAATATCATCTTCTCCTACATCATGACCCTGCTGCTCTTACCATCTCCCAACTACACTGAATCTGTATTGAGTTTCATTCCCAAAGAGCCTAAAGTACTAACTAGCTCAACAGATACAAGCCTGAACCAACCGCTACCAAGTAAAGAGCACCTAAAGACTTTGCTAAAGGATATTCTTTCATTTTTATTGTGGTATTTAAGGACAATGTTCCATTTTGACTGTACTTTAGAAAGTTCAGACATTTTAGCCCAGGTTGAAAATTTTCTCACAGATCAGAAGATAAATGGCATTGTGGTGGTATAGCCAAACAGAAAGGTCACGTCGTTCCATGGGAGGCATTCTGGTAGTCAAGTCAGAAGAACTGGATTCTAGTCCAGAATCCACAACTTTATGACTTTCTAGTGTTTTTACCAAAGTCATTTACTCTTTAAGTCTCAGTTTCTTTATTTATAAGGGAAAAACGGTAACTCTTCTGCCTGATTAAGAGATTATGAAAGAGAGGAGCTTGGGTGCACTGTCAGTTAAGTGTCTGACTCCTGGTTTCAGCTCAGGTCATGATCTCAGGGTTGTGAGATCAAGCCCCAAATTGGGCTCCATGTTCAGCATGGGATTTGCTAAAGATTCTCTCTCCCTCTTCCTCTGCCCCTCCCCAAAATAAATAAATCTTTTAAAAATTATGAAAGAAAAATGGGTTACTCTACATGAAACGATTTTAAAACTGAAAAACAGATGAATGGTTTTATTTCTTCAACATTTTACCACTAGGCTCATCCTATGCACTACACAACATTAGCATTATCTTAACTTTAATTTTTCATATATATTCACCTAAATTGCCTTACAGGATCTCAAAGTAAAACTCAAGTGCCATATAATAAGTAGATATCCAACAAAAAATTTGATGGTTAAGCTGATCTTGATGACACAATAAGAACCCTAAGTAGGCAAAGGCAAATGCATTGTAACTCCCCCTCTACACAGTGCCAAGATCCTGCAGCTGACCTCAGTCTTAACAACAACAGTAGAAGGAATCCACTACACAACATGAATTTGACCCCACACATCTTTTCACTTCAAAGTCTGACCATTCCTCATTTCTTCTAGTCATACTTCTCCTTTAATCACCCTGTCACTAAATATCAAGTATGTGTCTACAGACCGAGAGATAAAAAGAATAGTATCACTGCTTTTGAGGGGTCTACAAATAAGTAGTGAAACATACTTACACATAAGAAGTGTAAATAACTAATTTTACCAATGTGGCTAAGCCCCCTAATAGAACAAGAGGAGGAAATGTTGTGTAGTTGAAAGAATGGGAAATTGAGGCTCAGAAACGTTTATTCATTCAACCAACATTTATTGAGCACCTACTCTCTTAAAGTATTAGATACACAATGGTGAATAAAAATAGACATCTGTCCTTGTGGAACTTAGAGTTTAAAGTGGGAAATAATCACTTAAATAAAATATAAAATCACAACTGTGGTAAATGCAAAGAAAGACTGGATTTCATGAAGAAATGTTTGAGTTGGAAGAATGAGTAAGAATTATAGAATTATAGAAATCAGACTACGAAGGGCCTGGTGAGTTATGTTAACGATTTTGGTCTTTATTTGGGATTTAAACAGAGAGACCGCATGAGCATACACATGTATTTTTTAAAAAGAATAATCCTGATGTAGTAGTATTAAGTATAGACTTGAAGGGGAGGGAAAGTGGGAAGAGCCCAGTCTGTAGGCTTTTGCAATAGTCCAGATTCAAAAAGTTGGTATCTTGTATTAGGGTGGTAGCAGTGGAGATCGGAAGAATTGAATGAATGAGAGAGATATATAGTGCTAAAATTGACAAGAATTGAACACTTTGATAAAGTCAGCAAGGGAAAGAGAGGTACCCAGAGTAATTCCTATCTGACTTGTGAAACTGGATGGATAGTGATGCCATTAGTGGAATCAGGGAACTTTAGAAAGGGACTAGCTATGGCCAGGGAAAAATACAAATTCAATTTTGGTTATGTTAAATTTAAGGTACTATGGGACCTGTAAGAGGTGGTAAGAAGGCTCTTCTGGAACTTACACGGGAGGACTGGGCTAGAAATATAAATTTCTTAATCACCATCACATGGATGACAATTTAAACTATAGGTATGATTTAAACTATAGGTATGACAATTTAAACAATAGGTAGAAAGATCATACAAAATAAGAAAAAATGAGTACAAAATCTGTGCCCTAAGGAACTAAAATATTTAGTGATTCCAAAGGAGACCAAAAAGGAAGGAGCAGAGGCAGGGGAAAAACCAGGAAAGTATGGTATCCTGCAAGGCAAGGGAAGAGCATTTCAGAAAGGAGGAGTTTTCAACAGGATCTAATGCTGCTGAGAAGTACTGAAAATTGCCCATCAGTGGAAATTACCAAAAAGCTTGTCCCATCAATAGTAAAACAGATGAATAATGCAGAATATCCACACAATGGAGTATTATAAAGCAAGGAAAATGAATCAAATATAACTACATATAAGAATATGGATGAATCTCATATAAACATAAGGTTAAAAAAAAGGAAGAAAGGAAAAGAGAAAGCAAAGAATAACTAAAGAAGACAAACAGCATATGATTCCATTTACATATGTTGAAAGTCAGACAAAACTAATTTAGGGTCTTAGTTTTAGATGAAGGGGACCTGAGACAGTTTTCTAGAATGTTGCAAATGTTCTCTTCCTTAGTCTGGATGCTGATCACATGAAGGTATGTACTTTATAAAAATTCATCAAGCTGGAGGCGCCTGGGTGGCTCAGTGGGTTAAAGCCTCTGCCTTCAGCTCAGGTCATGATCTCAGGGTCCTGGGATCGAGCCCCACATTGGGCTCTCTGCTCAGCAGGGAGCCTGCTTCCCCCTCTCTCTCTGCCTGCCTCTCTGCCTGCTTATAATCTCTGTCTCTCTGTCAAAAAAAAAAAAAAAATTCATCAAGCTGTACATTTATGAGGTACAATTTTCTGAATGAATGTATTTCAGTTAAATGTATTTCAGTTTTTCTTTTAATGTATTTCAGTTAAATGTATTTCAGTTTTTCTTTTTCTCTGATACTGTTAAGAAATCAAGTAGAGCTATAATGAGGATTAAGAGGCCAACTTGGTTTAGTAATATGGCAGTCAATGGAACCTCAAGAAAAGCTATTCCAGTGGAGAAATGGGTTGGAAGTGAGAGTGGTGTGAGGTGAGGAATCCAACAGAAAAAAAATGTAGATGGTAAATACAGATAACTCTTTTTGAATTTTGGCTACAAAAAGTAGGAGAGAAAGTAGTAAAGTCAGGGGAGGATTTGTTTATATATATATATACATATTTGTTTTTATGGTGTGTATGTGTGTTTCTTTTATGATGAGAGGCTTTTTGTGCTTAAATGTGGATAGAATATCCAGCCCAATGACATTAGTTAAAATACCAAAGAAGAGATCATTGATAATGTATAGTTTTGAGAAGACAAATGGGAATGGGGTACAGAGCACATGTAAAGAGATGATCTTGTACTCAGCTTAGACTAGAATCAATGTTTTCTGACCTCTAACTCCAGGGCTTTTTCTATACACAGTTACCTGATTTCAAAGTGTAGGATTACATAAGTGGCAATATTTTAATGTTCAATGTAAAGGAGTTTCCAAGTTTTATTATTATTATTATTATTTTTTAGTTTCCAAGTTTTAATCCTGTCTCTGTGGACTTGGACAAGTTTTTAAATAACTAACCATAGTACCTTCCTTCCATGTTTAAAATGGAAATGACATTTAATATCATTTCTGGAGTTTTATGGATCAATTGGTAAACCCTCAGCTACTGGCTTTAGAGATGAAAAAGGCTAGAATGATGTTACTTTCTTGAATGTCAAAAGCTTGTGAGTAGATAAAGTTGCCAATTGTCTATAGATCAATGAATCTAAAAGAAAAAGAAAGAATTGGCAGATGTGGTACACAGTGGTCATGCTTTACAGTAAATTATAGAAAGATCTAGTTTCCATTTTCCACCTCACATTCCATAGAATTCTTGACACAATGAATGTGGCATGCTCATCTGTGAGCCACTCCACAATGAACATAATGCCATGGTGAAGAACACAGACGACAGACAGGCCTTCACAGATGTCCTGTCATTCATCTACCTCTGCCATTACGAGAGGCATACAATATGGTAAGGTCATGAACTCTATTCTACTTGGGTTCAAATACCACTGCCACTTACTAATTATGAGGTCATAAGAATATGCCTCAGTTTGTCCATGTGTAAAATGGGACAAACAATAAACTTCACCTTCTACAGTAGTTAGAAAGATTGAGTTATATTATTATATACATTGCCAAGACTAGTACCTTGTGTATAGTATTTTCAAAGTACTACCTAATGTTGTTATTCTCAGAGAGACAGAGCTAAGAGGAGCTTAAGGCAAAGGGACCAGTCTTACGGAACAAAACAGATTCTTTAAGGAAAATATCTGAATGTTCATATTAGGTGAAGTTGGAGAACTATGTAGGGAAGGAAAAATAAGAAATTGGATTTTGGGTTCATAAGGAAATCCTTCTTGGTATAATGGAAAGAGATAATCTTTAGAGTCAAACCTGGGCCAGAATCCCCTTCTACCAGTTCTTCTCTGTGCATTGTTGGACAAGTTACTAAACGACTGAGTCTCAGTTCCTTCACATGCAAATAAGGAATAGTAACATCTCCCTTTCAGGACTGATTAATGGGAATATTAGGAATAAAATATATAAAGCCCCAACAAGGTGGCTTAGAACAAAGTAGGAAATGGCTACCGTTCCTGTTATTACTATTTTTATTAATAACAAAAAGAATAATAATTATAGAGGTGAAGAGAAATGGTTACATTTCATCTACATTTTTCTTTTTTTTAAATTTCCTAGGAGTCAAGTCACAAATGTATTCAACTTTTAGCTGTAACATTTTTTCTTTATTATTATTAAGTAATCTCTATGCCTAACATGGAGCTCAAACTCATAACTCTGAGATCAAGAATTACATGCTCTACTAAGTCAGTCAGGTGCCCCAGTTTTAACATATTTCATATTAAAATAACTAAACTTCAATTTTTGAAAGTTATCTTAAATGTTCTTGCTGCAAAATTTGATGTCACACTGCAAAAGGCCAATTTTCATTAAATTATTTTTGAGTTTATATCATCTGAAAATAGATAAACATCATGATGAAATTTTTGCTTCTGAATTCAAGGAACAAGTGATCATGTTAATAAAAAGAAACAATTCCCTGAATATAATAACCATTTTTAAACATGGAATCTTCACATTTTTAGAAAGACTATTACGCTCTTTTCCCCTATCTGGTCTTATTTTTCTGATTTGTTTGCTTGTTTGTTTTGTTTTTTTGTTTTAGTAATAATTATAAGCTGATATTTATCAGTTCTAAAACACTGTGAGGGGGATATGGTCCTCCTTAGTGGGTAACTAAATTTTAAGAGATTCCTAAGTAGATAACTACAGTACAGAAAAGCATATCATATAATAATACAACTCTCACAAATCTCTCTTCTTTCTCTTATTTAATATATCAAAGTAGATGACTGATTAAGCTAACTGTAAAAAGTAAGAAATGCAATTAACACGATGGAGTAACACATTGTTAATAAAGGTCTACCAAATATCATTTGAAAATGTCATATTTATTTGTCACTAGTCTGAAGGTTACCCTTTTTTGTCTGAATTACAAATATTTGAATTTTATGATAGTTGAGTTTGCATCTGCTCTAAATGAGACTGAAAGGTTAGAAACAAGTAACACAAATCAGATCTCCACTCTTCAAACTGCACCTAATCCAAGATAACCAATTAGATGTTTCAGGCCAAATTTCTCTTCTGGGTCCTCATTCATGGGCTATCCATATGCTTGTTCACCTAGCATGGTTCAATAGCAATTTACAAATCAGGGAATACATCTATTCTTCTTCATCTCTTCAGATTTTCCAGTTACTTCTCTATTCAGCTCATTCTGCTTGCTTCCTGTTTAACTGTGAAATTACATTTAAATTTTAGGGATAAGATATGTAAATGCTTAATACTTTCCTTCAGATTTGCATGGCTTAATTCAGGTTAGTGTTCCTGCTTCTTCTTGGTGTTTTTTGTTTGTTTTGTTTTTGCCTCTTCAATAACATCAACTATAGAGATAGTGGTTTGTAGCTCTCATGGCTTCCCATACTTAGCCATTCCTTATGGAGTTTTCCTTTCAGAATTAACTCTCCTAGCTTCCAGAGTCTAGGGAGGAAAACATGGCTTCTTAGGGCATTTATATTCTTTCCAGGTAAGATTCTATTTTCTCTAGCAATTTCTTGGTCTGCTTACCCCTTTCCCACACCACCATGCTCTATCATCAACAGAGTTTTCTTCTGAACTTGAAGCACTTTATATAAGCTGTTATTTGTAAAACATTCATTTTTAATTATTCCACTGCTGAGAATACTGAAAAGAAATTAAAATAACTCTGAGAGTGTTCAAATACAGCTCTTTGCCTCTAAAACAGCAAGATGTTGAGAAAATGATTTCAAAATGAGAAAATGATACACAGAAATGAAAGATAACTTCTAAACTTTGAGATGGAATGGCAAGTATTGTTCACCAGCAATTTAGAAGTCAGATGCATTTACTTATTAAGCAAGTGACTAACTATATCATCACTAATAACTTAAAATATCCAAATTAATTTGTTATAGTTGGAGAACATGTATTGGTTCTTCAAAGTTTTATTTGTAGTGTCAGTTCTGTATTTTCTAACCTGTCATAATTAATTCAGTCCCTTTGCACTTCGAAATCTCCACAATAATAAGAACTTTATCAGGCTGGTGTTGGTATGAAGTGGCATAGCAAACTGAAATCCCACAGGGAGCAGTCCACAGACTTCCCTTCTAAGCAGCAGAAAGCTGTTATCATTTTCTGAATTACAGGAACTATAAAAGGACACTCTACTCAAGCTGCCGCTGAATGTCACCTGAAAAGCAATCACAAAAGGGCTCTGTCTTGGCTTATCTCTGAGCTCTGTCACTACGGCAACCAGCAGGGAATAAGTATCTGTGGGTCTATGAATTTCAGAATCCCATAAAAGCCAGGGCTAAAAAGGCATGTGCAGCCTCTCAGAGATTGACTGCATTAATACATTAGCAAATACTGTGAAACACTGGATAAATGTCAGCAATTATGGAAAAAGCGTCTAATAACGATATTCGTTGCCTGTCAAACCCCCATGAGGTTTGATATGTAACTGCCACTCAAAGCTGTCTGTAATTTTATCTCTTTTATACATCTGAATCCACAGCATTCAAATTTGTACTTTGAAAGTAATAAACTGTAAAGCAGTTCATTCCATGTTGATCACAATTGTCAACAAACATACAATAAAAGAACAAAAGGACTTTCATTGGCTGTGGGAACAATCAGGACCAACAATCTCTTGTAGATGTTTATCCAAAAAAACTCCTTATATATTATACATGTAGAATATTAAACAATGTCATGATGTGGCCAGCAATTGATATGACTATTGATTAAGACACCTCGAACTAAAAAAGCTACTTTTATCATGCATAAATTTTCATTTTAAGCCTTCTCTTTCTGTTGGAAAATTGATAGACATTTAGCCAACTGAACACAGTTGCAAATAGCCCTTTTCTTTGCACATCAAAAAATGCCATGGAATCTCTGTTAGCTCTGAAACAGGTTACAATGCTATCTTTACTACGTTTCTCAAACAGAGAATGATAAGAAACTGATTATTTAAAACCCAAGAGTCTAAAAGCACGACTTAACAAGCTGGGAACATTATTCTCTAGATTCATATTTCCATTGCTCAAGAAAATGACTTATTAAGAAATCTTATCACATATGTTACAGCTGTTCAAATGCAATAGACAGCATGTTAACTTACAAACACAAATGCCACAGATTAAGTAGTGCACATATGTATTATAAACAACCTTTCATTTCTCAGTTCTAGAATAGGGTCAAGTACAAGGGTTCCAATAAGACCTTTCTCAATAACAGAGGAAAAGAGCTTGATTTCTTGAAAAAGAGCAGGTAAGCCTCTGAAGAAAGCAGTAAAATCTATTAAAGTACTGGGCTAGCAGTTTTTTATTGCAATTTAGAGCCAGTTACTTGACTTTTCAGAGTTACATTTAATATAAACACAAGAAACATTTTTACTGTATTTTGTGCCAGGGGCTATGCTATGCACCTGAGACACAAAGATGAGTAAGATCTGCTTCCTGCCCTCAAAGAGTTTATAGTCTTACAGATCAAAGTATATATAAACAAATACATTATTACAACTGTTCTAAGGGCTAGTTAGAAGAAAGAAGTGGTTTGAAATAAGACTAAAGAAGATTTATAATAATACCAAATGTATTCTACTGTATACTATTTCTATAAAAATTTTTTGCTTATAATCTACTGCTTGGCTCAAATGAGATCATATATATGAAATATGCTTTGAAAACTAAAAATCACTATATAAGTGTCTCTTAATATGCTTATCTAGCACTGTATTAAGTAACTGTGGGTAGCAAAATAGAGTATTGCTGAACATTCCCTGCCACATTAATCATATGGCTATTATTCAAGAACACATACATATATAAACCAAAGTGCTACAGTGAAAATCAAAAACTCAATTACACTCAAAGACACATAAACGCTAATCTAAAAAGGAAAATAAAGACAAATTTTGTTTCTGTTTCTGCCTGTTATTGAATAACTGTTACACTTCAAACCAGTATTGATGCAATTCTAGAAAAAATTTGACTGGATATTTAAAAATTCAAACTATCTTGGGAAACACGGAACACATAAGAAATAGCGTGGTACAAGATAAGGTACATGACATTAGGGAGGGAGCAGATTTGGAGATGAATAATGGGTCTGCATTTTGCCTTCTCATTTATCACTTATGGTTTTAAATCAACATATTCATCATAACCCACTATTAAAAATAGAACTTACAGGTGCCTGTGTGGCTCAGTTGGTTAAGTGGCTGACTTTCTTTTTTAACATCTTAATTTTATTTTAATTTTTTCAGTGTTCTAAAATTCATCGTTAAGTGACTGACTCTTGATTTTAGCTCAGGTCATGATCTCAGGGTCATGAGATCAAGCCCCATGTCAGGCTCCACACTGAGCGTGAAGCCTGCTTAACATACTCTCTCTTGGAGTATTTCCAACTTTTCCATTATTAGTGTAGTTGTTATGGTTATATATAATTAATGATCTTTGATGTTACTATTATAATTGTTTTAGGGGACCATGAACCAAAACCATATAAGGCAGTGAACTTAATTGATAAATGTTATGCATGTTCTAATTACTCTACCAATGAGCTTTTCCCCATCTCTCCCCCTCATCACAGTCTTTCCTATTCTCTAAAACACAATACGGAAACTACATCAAGTAATAATCCTACAATGGCCCTGAGTATTCAAGTGAATGTGAGAGTTGCATGCTTCTCGCTTTAAATTAAAAGCTACAAATGATTAAGTTCAGCGAGGAAGACATGTTGAAAGCCAAGATAAACTAAAAACTGTGCATCTTGCACCAGTTAGCCAAGTTGTGAATGCAAAGGGAAAGCTCTTGAAGAAAACTAAAAGTGCTACTCTAGTGAATATATGAATGATGAGAAAGTTTGAGTCTTCTGGGTGGAAGATCAAACTAGCCACAACATTCCCTTAAGTCAAACTTTAATATAGAGCAAGACCCTAACTTTCTTCAGCTCTGTGAAGGCTAAGAGAGGTGAGGAAGCTGCAGAAGAAAAATGTGAAGCTAGCAGACGTGAGTTTGTGAGGTTTAAGGAAAGAAGCCATCTCCATAATATGAAATCACAAGGTGAAGCAGCAAGTGCTAATACAGAAGCTGCAGCAGTTATCTGGAAGCTCTAGCTAAGATAATGAAGGTGGTTATACCAAACAGATTTTCAGCGTAGACTAACAGCTTTATACTGGAAGAAGATGCCATCAAAGTCTTTCATAGCTAGAGAGGAGAAGTCAATGCCCACTTTAAGGCTTCAAAGGACAGGCTGACTCTTGCAAGGGGCTAATGCAGCTGATGACTTTAAGGTGAAGTCCATGCTCCTTTACCTTTCTGAAAATCCTAGGCCCGTAGGAATTACACTAAATCTACTCTGTATATCTTTATATCTAACAACAAAGCCTAAAAGAGAACACAGCTATTTACAACATGGTTTACTGAATATTTTAAGCCCACTGCTGAGACCTACTACTCAGAAAAAAAAGATTTCTTTAAAAATACTAGTGCTCGTTGACAATGTTCCCAGCTACCCAAGAGCTCTGATGAAGATGTACAAGAGTAATTCTGTTTTCATGCTTGCTAACACAGCATCTATTCTGTAGCCCATGAGTAAAGAAGTGCTTTTGACTTTTAAGTTTTATCACTTAAGAAATCCATTTTGTAAGGCTATCATTGCCGCAGATAGTTATTCATCTAATGGATCTAGGCAAAACAGATCAAACAACTGGAAAGGATTCACCATTCTATATACCATTAAGGACATTCCTGATTTGTGGGAAGAATTCAAAATATCAACATGAACAACAAGAATTTGGGAAGTTGATTCCAACCCTCATGCCTGACTTTGAGGGGTTCAAGACTTCAGTGGGGGAAGTAACCACAGATGGGTGGAAAGAACAAGAGAACTAAAATTGAAGTAGAGTCTGAAGATGTGACTGAATGGCTGAAATCTCATGATAAAACCTGAGCAGATGAGGAGTTGCTTTTTATAGATGAACAAAGAAAATGGTCTTGAGAAGGAATCAACTCCTGGTGAAAATGCTATGAAGACTGTTAAAATGAAAACAAAAGATTTAGAATACTATATAAACTTAGTTGATAAAGCAACAGCAAGATTTGAGAGGACTCACTCCCATTTGGAAAGAAGTTCTACTGTAGGTAAAATGCTATCAAATAGCATCGCATGATATAGAGAAATCGTCCATGAAAGGAGGAGTCAATCAATACAGCAAGTTTTATTGTTGTCTTAATTTAAGAAATTGCCACAGCCACCCCCAACCTTCTGCAACCACCAACCTGATCTGTCAGCTGTCATCAACATCAAGGCAAGACCCTCTACCAGGCAAAATGTTTATACTTGCTAAAAGCTCAGATTAAGGTTAGCTTTTTTTTTTTAGCAATAAAGTATTTTTTTTAAGATTTTACTTATTTGACAGAGAGAGAGAAACAGCGAGAGAGGGAACACAAGCAAGGGGAGTAAGAGAGGGAGAAGCAGGCTTCTCAATGAGCAGGGAGCCTGATGTGGAACTTGATCCCAGGGCCCTGAGATCATGACCTGAGCCCAAGGCAGATGCTTAACAACTGAACCACCCAGGGACCCCAGCAATAAAGTATTTTTAAATTAAGGTATGTATATTGTAACAGACTATAATATGATATAAACATAAACTTTCATGTGCACTAGGAAACAAAAAAATTCATTTGACTTGTTTCATTGGGATATTTGCTTTACTGCAATGGTCTAAAACTAAACCTATGATATCTCCAAGGTATGACTGTATTTCTTTATGCAGTAATTTGTAGTTTTCAGTGTACAGATCTTGCATATATTTTGTTAGATCTATCCTTAAATATTTCATGTTTTGGGGTGGAATCATGAATGGAATAATATTTCAAAAAATCCATTTTCGATGTTTTCTTTGGTGTTATGTAGGTTTTTTTTTTTGTATGTTAATCTTGTAGGCTGTGCCTTTGTTAATTTCACTTGTCACTTTCAGTAACTTTTTTGTTGATTATATTGGACACACAAAGAAATAAACTACCTAACACTCTGCAAAAGAAGATAACTTATGTAAATTATAAATTATAAAATATGCAATTTAATTTTGTTTTGGTCAAATATAATACACTTGATTGCAGTCCTCTAAAATTCATTAAGATTTTATTTATAGTCCAGGCCATGGTCTATACTAGTGAATGTACCATGTACACTTGAAAAGACTGTGTACTCCACTACTGTTAAGTAAAGTGTCCATAAACTTCAATTAGGTCCCAGCTACCTTGGTTAAGAGTGTTGCTCAAATCTTCTATACCCTTATCTGTCATTTTCCTGCAACTGCTGAGGTAGGAATGTGAAATCTCTAGGTATAACTGTGAACTTGTCTATTCTTTTGGTCCTGTCAGTTTTTATTTTATGTATTTTGAAGCTGTTATTAGGTGCATACACATATAAGACTATTATATCTTCTTGAATTGTCCTTTCATTCATTATGAAATGTCTCTTTTTAGTCCCGGTAATACTTTTTCTGTACTTTGATGTTAATATAGTCATTATAGCTTTCTTATGTTTAGTGTTTGTAAATATTTTCCCATTTATGTCTAACTTATTACTTAAATATTATTTATATTTAAAGTGTTTCTTATAGGCATCATATACTTGAGTTTCGCTTTTAAAAATTCATTTTGACAATCTTTGCCTTTTAATGTACAGACCATTTATATTTATTGTAATTATAATGTGGTTGGATTTAAATCTTTCATCTTGCTATTTGTTTTGTATATATCTCACTTTTTCCCTTTTTCCTGCCTTATTCTGGATAACTTTTTTAGTACACCAATTTATCTATCTTAATAGCTTATTAACTATATTTTTTGTCTTTTAGTGATTGCTCTAAGATTTACAATAAGCCTCTTTAAGATTAAATAGACTATCTTCAATTAATATTATATCACTTTATGTAGAGGAAGAAACCCTATTACAAATCTATTCTGTCTTTCATGCTATTGTCATATATTTTATTTCTACATATGTCCAAAAGTCAATACTAGTTATTTTTTCTTTACATAGTTATCTTTTAAAATAAATTAAAAACAGAAGGAAAAATGACTTTTATATTTAACCACATTTTACCATTACTAGCACTCTTCACAGTTCTGTAGAGATCAAAGTTTATTCTGGTGTCATTTTCCTTTTGCCTAAAGATCTTCTTTTAATATTTCTTATAGTGCAGGCTTACTGGCACCAAATTCTCTCAGTTTTGTTTAAAAAAGTATTTTTCCTTCAGTTTTGAAAGACTATTTTCACCTTCTATAGAATTCTAAGTTGTCATTTTTTTAAACTTTCAGTACTTTAAAAATTTCATTGCTTTTTTAGCTTGTATTGTTTCTGATGAGAAATCTAGAGTATATTTATTCCCTTGGTAATCCGTGTTTTTTTTAGTTCTTTCTGCCTTGAAATTTTTTTCTCATTATCACTTGTTTTCAGCAATTTGACAATGATACTCTTTAGTGTAGAAATCTTTGTGTTTATCTTTCATAGAGTTCATTGAGCTTTTTGGAGCTGTAAGTTTTATAGGTTTCATCAGCTATGGAAAAACTTTAGAGATTATTTCTTCAAATATTTTTTGTTTTGACCTCCTTCCCCAATCTTTTCTTTCCCATGAGGGCTCCAATTGCCTGTTTGTTAGACTGCTTGATTTTGCCCTAGAGGTCACTGATACTTGTTCATTCATTCTTATCTTTTATTCTCTCTGTCCTTCAATCTAGATAGTTTCTATTGTTCAATCTAGATAGTTTCTATTGTTATTTAATCAAGTTCACTGGTCTTTTCTCTGGTAGTTTCTAATCTGTTTCTAATTAGTAAGCCATTCAGTGAAACTGTCATTTCAGATGTTATATTATCTCTGGAATTCTATGTTATTCCATCTTATATATTCTATTCTCCCCTCAGTAAGTTCATGTTTTTAAATCCTTGAGCATATTCATAATATTTATAATAGCTGAGATGACAAAGTACTAATTTCATTATCTAATTCACTTCTAGGTCTAATTCTTTTGACTAATTTCTCTCCTGATTGTGGGCTAGGTCTTCCTGCTATTCATATGTATAGTAACTTTTGACTGGATGCTGCACTCTGTTTCTTAGAGGCAATTTGCTAATTTGTTTATCAACTTGTTCCTTCTGAAGGTTGTTTTTAAGCATGTAAAATGGCAGTTCTAGAGTAGTCTTCATCCTAGGGTTTGTTTATTCACTCCATTAAGGTGTGACTCTTCTGGAGGTACCTCCTGAATGCCCCATGTAGTCACTAAGGTGTCTTTACTATGGTGGTGGGAACTCAGAATTGTTTGCCTTATAGCTCTCAGTTAATTGTTCTTTTTCCTGGAAGTCGTTTGTTGTCCAGCCTCCTGGAATCTCACCCAATGCATGCACAGATTGGTATTCAGCTAAATGCCATGTAGGACACTATGTAGATTTCTAGAGATTTTTCCTCTCTTAGTACTCTATCTTGCAAAAAGTCTAGCTGCCTTGACTTCCCTAAACACTCTTGTCTCTCCAAACTCAATAAAATAGCAAGTTCTGCTTTGGTTTCTACTCCCTACTTTGGGATCCAGAAATTGCCTCCAGGTAGAATGTAAGACCACCATAGGGCTCGTTTGTTTCCTTCTTCAGAGTCCTGCACTACCTGTTGTCTAATATCTGAAAATAGTTATATATCACATATTTTAATCCAGTCTTCTAGGTGTTTATAGAAGGAAGAACATTTTCGTAGCAGTTACCTTTTCATGGGAAGAAGCAGCAGTCTACAGGTTTGGGACTTTAATAAACTGAAATCAAGTTTCACAGCATTAGATCATAGTGCTTCTAAATTTCCTTTTGGGGGATGTCTTGCTTCTATGTGTTTGCCCTCATATTTACTTAGTAAATATGTCCCTTGAATGTTTCATCCACCCTCCCGAATTTCTCTCTCTGTTCAGGGTATAGTCCGTTTCACAACTTTTCATTCCTTTTAAAATCAAACTTTCTTCTGCTTTCGAAGCTGTTCTTTCTGGCTGTTTAGTCTTTGCCTGTGTTATTTGTAAAAGACTCTACATGTTGACAAGGGCAATGAATGCTCTGAAGCTATGGATTCTCACCACCATCAGAAGCAACATTATCTATAACCTTGCCAAATAAAGAAAGAGCCAGTGAAGACATTCAAAGACTGCCTAAATTTGTCTGACCTAAGGCAGGCCAACAGAGTAATTTAAATAGCATAAGATGGCCCTGAAGCAACCCAAAGAATGCTTCTGATTCTGCATGTGTATGTGATATAAAGAAGGTGCTTACTCAAGGGAAAAGGAGCTAATGTTTGTTGAATGCCTACTAAATGCCAGACATTACACAAGGGGTTGGCAAACTTACTCTGTAAAGGTCCAAATGGTAGATATTTTAGGCTTTGTGGGCAGGTGTTTTTGTTGTAACCACACATCCCTACTGTCAGTTATAGTGTAAAAGAAGCTGTATACAATACATAAACAAATGGGTGTACTGTGTTCCAATAAAACATTATTTACAAAAATAGATGTTGAGTGGATTTGGGCTGACAGTTGCAATTGCCAAACCCTGCATATTAAGTGCTTTACCTATTAGGTAAAACCATATGAAATTGTTAATATTCAACTATTTTGTTCTTAAAAAGTGGCAATTTCATGTTTCAACCTGTTATGTTAACCCATTTAATCTTCACTACAGACTTTCAAGGGTATCAATAGCAATATCATTTCGCAGATGATGAAACTGAAATTTACACTGTAAGTAACTAACCCAAATAAGAGCAATATTGCAATTCAATGAACTTGGATTGCCCTACTCTGACACACAGACATGCACACATTTGTACGAAATAGTTTGGTGTTGCCCTGCCCCCGCAACTATGTTTTTCTACTTGCCACTAAAGAAACATTGAATTTTGATAATTTAATTTTTATTAGAAAGAAAATAAACCCGAGGGGTGCCTGGGTGGCTCAGTCGTTAAGCGTCTGCCTTCGGCTCAGGTCATGATCCCAGGGTCCTGGGATCGAGCCCCACATCAGGCTCTCTGCTCGGCAGGGAAGCCTGCTTCTCCCACTACCATTCCCTCTGCTTGTGTTCCCTCTCTCGCTGTGTTTCTCGCTGTCAAATAAATAAAATCTTTAAAAAAAAAAAA
>CM053606.1:33976028-34012871 GCA_028646535.1 Procyon lotor
AAAAAAAAAAAAGAAAATAAACCCGATTCGCAGTTTATCAAGTTACTATAATCATACAAATTCATTATTTAGTTGTTTATTATCATAGATGTCAACTTAGTGGAGCTCTGAACAACTCAAATGACTGAATGTACTCTATGTTTGATCCTTATAAAGCACACAAAGAAGAGGAAGACAGTTCTTACTCCCAATTTATAAAAGAGGAACACAAGAATACAAATTAAAATACAATCAAATATCCCTTTCTCTGGGAAGTCCTTTTCCACCATCCCCATCTATCAGCAAAATTTGTTGCTCCCTCTTCAATGATCCCTCTGTATTTACATACACTTCCGTTTCATTGCTTATACATCTGTCTCACACTATATTTTGCAGTCCCTGAGGAATGGACCTAAAGACCAGGACCTTATTCTTGCAACTAGGGCCAGCATGTTTACTGGCCTATACGAGGTATTCTACAAATGTCAAGTGAATGAACAGATAGATAAAAAAACAGTAACAGCCAAAGGTTAACTATGTTAGACATTATCTTGTATTGACTACTTTAA
The DNA here is from genome assembly GCA_028646535.1 of Procyon lotor. Classification (NCBI taxonomy): domain Eukaryota; kingdom Metazoa; phylum Chordata; class Mammalia; order Carnivora; family Procyonidae; genus Procyon; species Procyon lotor. Next base: position 33,976,577 of record CM053606.1, read on the forward strand.
TCTTCAAAATAGACTTAAGGAGTAACTATAACTACTGACTCTTTCAGTCTTCACAATACCTCTAGGAGTAATTATCTGTGTTCTACAGTTATAGAGACTGACGCCCAGAGAGGTTAATTGTTTGTGGTTATTCAGATGATAAGTAATAGAGCAGGTGAGAGGAATAAAGGAATGAAAGAACCAAATACGGAAAAATTAAAATAATTTAAATAGAAGAACAGAGGGGCACCTGGGTGACTCAGTCAGTTAAATGTCCCACTCTGGGTTTCTCCTCAGGTCCTGATCTCATGTGTTGTGGGGTTGAGCAGCCCTGTGTCAGGCTCCATGCTTGGCAAGGAGCTTGCTTGAAGGTTCTCTCTCTCTGTGCCTCTCTCACATGCATGAGTGCTCTCTCTCTCTCAAATAAATAAACAAACAAGTAAATGAATAAATAAATCTTTTCTTAAAAATAGAAGAACAGAAATATAAACTTATTTCTAAGAGGGTTGGAAAAGGTAGCATGAGAAGAGGCATATAGGCAAAGTTTCTTAAAGAAAAGCCCTTGGAGTTAAGAAATAATTGCTCTAGGTATTCCAGGCAGAAGGAATAGTATGATTAACTGACACAGAGTAGGAGAGAGTATCATGTATATTTCAGGAACAGAAAAATGAGTAGTTAGCTGAAGTTGAGAAACATATTTTATTATATTCAATCATTGAGAAATATTTACTGAGCATTTATTCTGGGCCTATATGGGAAAATAAACCTGGAAGAGAAATTTCAAATCAAAGAATGAAGGGTTTTGAGTGCCAGCATAAAAATCTTTACATAAATCAGCAAGTATTGGGTTGCCATTGAAGATAAGTAAGCAAGGCTGAATGTGATTCATTCTGAACTTCAGAAATGTTAACCTTGCAAGAATGGATGGAATGACTATAGTGGAAGTTTATGAGTTTACTTAGTAGGTAACTACAGTGTAGTAAGTATGTGGTAATTGTGAGAGTCTATTCAGAGAGCATATCCTATAAAGTGGAGGGCAGGGATCCAGTGGCAAGGGAATGTCCATAATTTGACACCTATCAAACCCAATGTATCAGGGAGAAGTTACAGAAGAAAATGGTTTCCATCACAAAGATCAAAGTAGATAATATACCCACATTCACAAATTTTTTTTATTTAAAACTACGAAAAGGAAAGAAGGGCATACGTGGTTTTTGTTTTGTTTTTATTTTATAGAAAAACCATTGTGGAATGATTCTGCCTAAACATGATCTCATGTTCAATGTGAAAATATTTAATAAGCAGCTTTCTGATTCCTAACACATGCCTAAAGAACGGATTCTAAATTCTAAATTTAGATTCTAATTATAAAATCCCTAATTTCTCAAGAGGCACCTGGGTAGCTCAGTTCATTTAATGTCCAGCCCTTGATTTCAGCTCAGGTCATGATCTCAAGGTCCTGGGATGGAGCCCTGTGTTGGGCTCAGCGGGGAGTCTGCTTAAAGATTCTTACTCCCTCTCCCTCTGCCCCTCCCCTGCTCGCTTGCTCTCTCAAATAAATAAATCTTTAAAAAATAAAATTCCTAATTTCTTAAATTCTAAGTTAACATTCCTTTAGCCAATGATGGAACTAATAGAAGCCTATTAGTAAACTCAAAAGAAAAAAAAAAGGTACACAATAAAAAAGGATTAGACCTGAAAGATTAAATTGTGTTTGCAGCCACTGCTTCACCACCTCTAACTCACCCAGCTCTAGCCGAAGGAAAAGGCGGGTAAGTAAGGAGGTCTCTATTCCATGGCTCCTACGAAGTGGGCTGCAAATCCACTGGAGGTAAAGCACTGAGGAAGCAACTGAATACAAAACCTGCTAGCAAGAACACACCCTCTCCTGGAAGGGTGAGGAAACCGAATCATTACAGGCCTGGTATTGTGGCACTCTGTGAAATTAGGTGTTATCACAAGTCCGCTGAACTTTGGATTTGTAAACTTCCTTTCTAGCAGCTGGTGCAAGAAATTACTTAGGACTTCAAAACAGATTTGGCTTCTAGAGTGCAGCGATTGGTACTTTACAGGAGGCAAGTGAGGCCTATCTGGTGGGCCTTTTTGAAGACACCAACATGTGTGTTATCCATACCAAATGTATAACAACTATGCCAAAAGATATCCAGCTAGCACGCCGCACAAGAGGAGAATGTGCGTAAGAACCCACTACGATGGAAAACATTTCATTCTTTGAAAAAAAAAAAAAGGTACGCCTGGGTAGCTCAGTTGGTTAAGTGTCTGCCTTCGGCTCAGGTCATGATACCAGGGTCCTGGGATCGAGTCCTACATCGAGCTCCTTGCTCAGCAGGGAGCCTGCTTCTCCCTCTGCCTGCTGTTCCCTCTGCTTGTTCTCCCTCTCTCTGACAAATAAAATTTAGAAAAAAAATTTTTTCTCTTCTTCCTGTTATTGGTAGCAGTGAATGTTAGGTATGTTTTTTTCCCCATGGGGTCAAAAGATACCTAGGTATATGACTGAAAGTGGGAAAACAGAGGACATAAATCAGGTATTGGCAGTTTTTCCATTTTCATTTGTGTGTGAATTTATTATTTTTTTTATTTTTTCAGTATTCAAGATTTATTGTTTATGTGTGTGTGAATTTTCAATATAAATGCAGGGATGTAAAGCATTAATGCAAGTTAAAATATTTCTTTGAATATAGTTTCAAATGAACTAGTGAACAAGTTTCAGGAGTTCAACTTTATAACAGTTATAAATAAAACTGCTAACTTTTTTTGCACAATGCCAGCATTTGGATTTTTTTTTTTTTTTTAAGATTTTATTTATTGGACAGAGAGAAACACAGCGAGAGAGGGAACATAAGCAGAGGGAATGGTAGCGGGAGAAGCAGGCTCCCTGCCGAGCAAGGAGCCCGATGCGGGGCTCGATCCCAGGATCCTGGGATCATGACCTGAGCCGAAGGCAGACGCTTAACGACTGAGCCACCCAGGCGCCCCCTGGATTTAAAACAAGTAAATTTCTTACAAATCAAAACCACAGTGAGATACCACCTCACACCAGTCAGAATGGCTAAAATTAACAAGTCAGGGAATGACAGATGTTGACGAGGATACAGATAAAGGGGAACCCTCCTATACTGTTGGTGTGAATGCAAGCTGGTACAGCCACTCTGGAAAACAGTATGGAGGTTCCTCAAAAAGCTAAAAACAGAGCTATCTTACCCTATGACCCAGCAATCACACTACTGGTTATTTACCCTAGAGATACAAATGTAATGATCTAAAGGGGCATGTGCACCCGAATGTTTATAGCACCAATGTCCACAACACCCAAACTATGGAAAGAACTTAGATGTCCATCAACAGATAAATGGATAAGAAGATGTGGTATATATATACACAATGGAATACTATGCAGCCATCAAGAGAAATGAAGTCTTGCCACTTGCAATGACATGGACGGAACTACAGGGTATTATGCTAAGCGAAGTAAGTCAGTCAGAAAGACAATCATCATATGATCTCTCTGATATGAAGAATTTGAGGGGCGCCTGGGTGGCTCAGTGGGTTAAAGCCTCTGCCTTCGGCTCGGGTCATGATCTCAGGGTCCTGGGATTGAGCCCCACATCGGGCTCTCTGCTCAGTGGGGAGCATGCTTCCTCCTTTCTCTCTTTGCCTGCCTCTGCCTACTTGTGATCTCTCTCTCTCTCTGTCAAAATAAATAAATAAAATCTTTAAAAAAAAAAAAGAATTTGAGAGGCAGGGCGGGGGGGGGTCGTGGGGGGAGTGGGGGGGAAATGAAACAAGATGGGATCAGGAAGGAGACAAACCATAACAGACTCTTAAACTCACAAAACAAACTGAGGGTGGCTGGGAGGTACAGGGGGTAGGGATAGGGTGGCTGGGTTATGGACATTGAGGAGGGTATGTGTTATGGTAAGTGTTGTGAAATGTATAAGCCTGATGATTCATAGGCATGTACCCCTGGGGCAGATAATACATTATATGTTGATGAAAAAAAAAAAAGAATGTTTGGTTAGGCTACTTTATTAGAAATATGCCTACAGGGGCGCCTGGGTGGCTCAGTCGTTAAGCGTCTGCCTTCGGCCCAGGTCAGATCCCAGGGTCCTGGGATTGAGCCCCGCATCAGGTTCCCCACTCTGCGGGAAGCCTGCTTCTCCCGCTACCATTCCCTCTGCTTGTGTTCCGTTTCTCGCTGTCAAATAAATAAAATCTTAAAAAAAAAAAAAAAAAAGAAATATGCCTACAATGAAATCCTGAGCTTGCTTAGGGCTTGGACAGTAAACACCAAAATAGAAATCAACATTTAGTTCTCCCAGTCCACCATTACCCAGAATGGCCTGAGATAATAACTGAACCACCACAGCCGCAGTTTGGACTTTGTAAGAGGTAATAAATTATTGCTAATAATTTCCATAAAGATTTGTAAGCTTTAGGTTATAAAAAGTACAATAAAACTATAAATTTATTAAAATTCAAAAAAAAAAAGGGTAGGATTTTTCTTCCTTTGTGTAAGCATTAAAATTGGAATTTTAAAAATTACAATATTCAAATTGTCTGCATTATAATAAATAAGAAGTTTAGACATAATTCAGAGTGTTAAAATTATTTCTACTCTCTGGAAACCAAGAGCATCCTTGTTAAAGTGTAAAATGAGATTTTGCCTACTTGCAACTCCTTGTTCTCACAGCTGAACTGTCACAGCATGAAAACATTCCCCTACTGGTGCAGCTTTAGATACCTATTTCCCTGGTGAAAGACCGCAAAAGCAACTGAAAGAGCTATTGACAATTCATACAGTATCCCATACTCCATTAAAGTACAACTACAAGCAAAGAAAGTATTTTAACTCTGAAGGGAGATGGGACAACAATGTTTTAAATGACTGTTGACTTCACTGAGTAGCACTGAAAATGTCAAAAGAGTGTAGTCTACCAGGTTGGTAAGAGACTCAAGATTATACAAGAATCTAATTATAAGAACTCTATTTCTTTGCCCTGTTTGCTAAGTCAAAGGTTAATGAGAAGTACGCTAAAGAAAACATCTCCTGTGTTATTGCAAAAAATTTCTCATGCAACATAAAAATGTAAATGAAAAAGTATTTTAATCTAGTTCTCTCCATTAACTTTTTAAAAAATAGCTTTTGAGGTATAATTTACATGCCATAAAATTTACTCATTAAGTGTTCAATTCAATGATTTTTAGTAAATTTACCGAGTTGTGCAACCTTGCCACAATCTAATTTTAGAATACTTGCATCATCTCAAATCCATTAACTTTTTGATCTATGATGTTTCCATAAATTCATGGAAGCCACTGATATCTAAAGTTACTATATATTCAAAGCCACACAAATATCTGCAATCGAGCAGGAAAAGTGCAAACTAACCTCACTTTTAATGACCTTTATAATCAATCCTCTACTCTGGCACTGGGAAGAAAATGTTCAGGTGCTTTCTCTGAAAGTTAAACCATTCTAAGTATTAAGTTATGGCACACTGTCTTGGAAAGAAATTAATTATATTTTTGTTGGTAACACATTTCAGGCTGTTTACACAGCTGACATTTCTCAGCTGTACCCAATTCATGCCCTAAGCTGTGAGGACGATCTTGTTTTGTAGCAGATGCCTCCACTTGAGTGATTTAAATAAGTAAAAAAAAACCACCATCGCCTACAACAATATAGATTACAAGCACTAGCTTTATGAGTTTTTATAATCCTAATGAAAGAAAGGTTTCATGACATTTCTTTGGCTAGGATCTCCTTAGAAGACTACAGTTATAAGCCATTTTTTGCCAAAGCCTAAGTACTGGAGCTAGTGGATCTGCTATGGCACCAGTTAAAAGCAGCCTGGCCCTAAACATCTTTGTTGTATCAAATCATGCAGCTCAAGGCAACATCCTGCCAATGTGGCAACATTTGCTCTGGGGAGGTGTGGGCAGGCATCACTTCACAGGTTCTGGGACAAGGTGCAAATACGAATAATAAGGCAAAAAGAATCAAGTCTCTTAATGGAGATTCCCTTTTGTGTTAGCTGTGACTTAGATACAACACCAGGTAGTATTACAGTCTTGAATATGGTGAGTTTAAGCTGCTTTCCATATTCTCCTATAAGGAATGAAACTGCTTTAGAACTCTTTGGTAAAAAATTAAATGTTATAACAATCACTAAAACATGGGCCTCATAAAAAACTGTGTTAACTCAGTTTAATTTTTTAACACCTAAAATGTATAAGGCATGATCCTACAGAAGAATTTATCACTAAATTCTTCACTAAATTTGCCTCTTACTCTTGGGACTTGAATCTGAAAAGCCTATTTCAGTCTGGGGTCTTCAAGTATGGGGTCTCAGAGCAGTTGGCTTTCCAAACCCTATGAAGTCCCACATTTCTGGACTATATCACTTTATGTTCTTACAATTATTGTTACTTTAAACTTTGTATTATAGAAAATTTCAAATATATACAAAAGTTGAGAAAAAAATGTAATAAACTGAATATACACATCATCCAGCTTCAGTAACAATCAATACGTGGCTAACTTGGATTTATCTGTATCTCTACTCACTCTCCCAACGCCACAAATTATTTTGAAGCAAATCGCAAATATCATTTCATTTATATAACTCAGCCAATTCTTGCATTTGATACTTCTCTGAGTTAATATTATATGTTTTTTTAAGGATTTTATTGATTTATTTGACAGAGAGAGAGAGAGATCACAAATAGGCAGAGAGGCAGGCTGGGGCGGGGGGGGGGGGGGCAGGCTCCCTGCTGAGCAGACAGCCCAATGCAGGGCTCCATCCAAGGACCCTGAGATCATGACCTGAGCCAAAGGCAGAGGCTCTAACCCAATGAGCCACCCAGGCATCCCTGTATGTTAATATTAATTATAATAGTGACTCATTTATTGAGTGGCTACTATGAATCAGGTACTAAATATATACTATCACTAATCCTCCTCATAATAACACTGCAAATTAGTGAGGTAACTGAAGCTCAGAGAATTTAAGTGACATGGTCAGATCTTAATTATTTTCTTCTATTAATGTTATTATTTCTTGTAACAGATTATTTGACAATGCTAAGAACATTTCTGGTTTCTCCATGTCTTCCCAGGTAAACAGAAGGCTAGCATTTATGAACATTACTCTTTATTTTTGTAAAAATAAATGTAGCACATTTTCTGTCAAATGTGTCAAATTTTCTCCATAGGGGAAAAAAACTCCAAATTAAAACAACAACCACATCCCTACCCATTAGCCATGGACAACCAGCTTAATGATTTACTTTATCAACATTAAGATCAGTTGCTTAGAAATAAATGTGCCTATATGTAAACAAGTTTTTCTGGAAGGGTTCACTTAAAAAAAAAAGATCCTCTATTTTCTGATTATTTTTCAAGTTCTATAACCTACAAAGCATTTTCTCAAAGCATAGTTTTAAATTGTGGAATAATTTAGACTCATATAGCAACTATATATATTGTTTAAAAATGTTTCTATCTTCCACAAAATGTATGATGGCGGTACTGAGAGAGAAGGAGTAATTATTATCCAGATAGAAACACAGTGTTTACTCGAAAATACAAAAAGGTAATTCGCTTCCTAGTTATAATCATTTGAGTATTTATTATTAAAAGATGTTTACAAAGTCTCAATTTCTTTTTAGCCCTATTCATTACAAACATCAGTCTTAACTTCAAAATTCTTGAAAAATTCTTATTTTTTATCTTTTCTTCTTTTTTTTTAAAGGGTATCTGGTTAGAACCAAATTTTGGGTAAAAGTGGCCAAAATGTAATTTCAGCTGGCCTCCTTGGATGATAAAATTTTACTTTCTGAGAAAAGAATAAGCACTGCAAACAGGGCAGAGACAGGAAATGTTTCAAAATTTACAATAGGATAATCATCATAAATAAATAAAATAACAGGTAAAAATGACAGACTAAATCTTTTCCTCTAGCTTTTTACGGCAGTGAAAATTATGGGTATTTTTTTAAAAAGATTTTATTTATGTATTTGACAGAGAGATCACAAGTAGGCAGAGAGGCGGGCAGAGAGAGAGGGGGAAGCAGGCTCCCTGCTGAGCAGAGAGCCCGATGCAGGGCTTGATCCCAGGACCCTGAGATCATGACCTGAGCCGAAGGCAGAGGCTTTAACCCACTGAGCCACCCAGGCACCCTGAAAATTATGGGTATTTTAAGAATAAAGGGCCATTAATATTACTGTAAAAATAAATTATTTGATGTCTCAATTTTGAGATAATTTAGGGAAAAAAAATGTGCTTGGGATATTTCATTAGGAACGTCTAAATATATTGTTTTCATTAAGGAAAAAGTTAAATCAAGTAGCATCAAATTCCTGATATTGACACTATAACATTACCAAAAGAATGCTGATACACTTGGTTTATGATATCTGTTCTGCAAGTGAACTCAAATGATCATAACTCCTTATTTGATTTATAAAGTTCTTTCAATGGAACGTTCAAAGCATTTGATTCTGCTTATTATCACAACCAATTAGACTGAAAAGAGAAGAGAATGGCAAAGAGAAGAGAATAAAAAACTGATAACTCAACCATCACTTACCGAGTCATCTGTGGCAGAAGTTGGCCAGCCTTCCCATAACTGATGGCGAACAGGAATACTCGTAAGGTCATACACATTTCTCTTTACCTATACAAAGAAAAAGACAGAACAATTAAAATAAAGTTTCCACATGACTTATGATCATTGACACTTACATGATATTCATGTATTTCCTTTTCTCTTCTGGATTTGAAACTAGGAAAACAAAAGTCAAAAATTTTGTAAAAAAATCTAAATCAAATTTAAAAGCAGATTCTCAATGAAAGCTAGGTGAAATAAAGGTTAATACATATCTCCCTCTGCCGATTGTTTTTATATTCCTGGATGACTTCAAGTTTCTTTTCAGTCAGGAAACTTTAGGTACACAGTTCTTCTATGGTGGACTATAATTATAATATTAATAATGTATCACATTTTTTTTAATAATGTATCACATTTTTAAATGACTCATGATGTGCAATAAACAAAAGATATACTTCAAGTTGTTGTGTTTTATTTTTTAGAGAGGGCAGGAGGAAAAACCTGAAGTTATCTTTATTGTTTGTGTAAGTTTCAAAAATACAAAAACTTGATTAAGCAGCTCAGATTATTTCTTTGGTATCGCCCCAAATTAAAAACTATTTCAAGAGTATTTATTAACTGAGAGCCATACATTAACATACTATTTAGGCTCTTCCTGAAAATAGGGTAATGATACTTTTTAAATACTGTTAAAGATGAAAAACTATTTTTCTCAACAAGCAACATTATATCTTTCATTTTAAAAGGACAGGAGATAAGTAATTTCTCCAAATAAAGCGTTGGAAGGTTAAACTCTATGTTACCCAGTAATTAAGAGGTGTCGGATCTATCTCCAGCTTTACTTCTAAATAGGATACAGAAATTCTATTTCATTCTGAATGTACTTAATTTTAAAAAAATAAACAAGTCCTAAGATTGGAGAGATCACCTATCTTAACTAACTCTTCAAGTTAGGTACAGGAATACCTGACTGTAACAAGTAAAGCTAGTATTGAAATGCTGCACATAATCTGGCTGTGATGACACTTCGATATGGAAAACAAGCAGTATTCATTCATGTTTTAAAAATGCAGAAGCCTAAAGTATCATGTTGTCCAATTACAGCATCTTGTATTACATTACTGTTTATTATACATACACACATCTAAGTTATCCTTCCAGTGAATCAGAGATATATATTCACTGAGGAAAAGAAAACAAAACAAAACACGGAACTCAATCTATTTTTATCTCTAATGTACACCTGTGAAAAAAGACTTAAGTAAGTGAGAACTGAGGAGCTTGGGGGCATGGCTTGATCCCCACTCAATTCAAACAAACAGCTTTTCTTCAGAGGTTCTTAGCAATGGCCAGTCTACCATGCAGTATTTTGTTTATGGTCAGTTGCATTAAGTTTGGAAATTTTCACAAGTTACTATCAACCCAACAATTCAACCAAATGCAACTGGGAAAACTTCTGACCACTTCTAATAGCCAAGACTATTTTGTCATGCTTAAACATTAGTGCTCTTAAGAAGGGTGTTCCATAAACCCAAAGCATTAATGAAAGAAAGGAAAAGGACAGAAAAGGGATTATGAGGAGACTTTAGGCCTCAACACAAAAAATTCCTTTCTTAAAATTATTTTTGAATTATGTTGTCTAGATAAGCTTCCTCAGCTATTTGGGGGAGGGCGTAGAAAAAGACAAGACAAATATTTACATCTGTTGGAAAGGTGGCAAGCCTACCCCAGCAGTGAAGAGTATACACAAATACTACGGGTTGAGTATATAAACAAATAACTCTGGAGTGGGATTCTTTAAATTCCATCTTAATTCCAAAACACAACAATATGGTATTATGAAATAAACAGTATTTTTCTTCTTCCATTAACTCATCTGTAACTGCACTGAATTGAATAACATTCCTTTGCTATTCTAAGCCTGAAAAGCATGTTCTGGCTATAGTGTTATGTTGGTATAAAGCACAACGCCAGACTGATGTGCTGAACAAAAGTGATCAAAGTTAGAGTAATGTTAGCCATTGCACAAGTATTTGGCTTCATTGTTCTTCCTAGAATGACATCTGTTAAGCAACTTATCATAGAATAAACTGGTTAATGCGGACAGAACTTGGCTGAGACAGTACAATGTAAAGCATATTAGGGAAAGCATATTAGGCTAATGTTTGATTGTTCCAATGGAAAAAATAAATTGGCAGAGTTTCTGAGATTAAGCAAAAAGAATCATGTGTTAAACTGCAATCACTAAACAACAATTTAAGTGAAAACAAACTAGTCTTCCAAAAATTTTTGTCCCTATTTTATCAATGTTGTAACCAGAGGCAGATTTTACCATTATATGCAAGAAAGATAAGTGATAATGATAGCAAAAGCACAAAATGAGTGATGGTTTTGCTAATGGACATATTCAAATTCCATTATCTTCATTGACTGTTTTACTTAAATTTTTACATCACAATCTTGCAGAGAAGGAAAAAACCCTAAATGTACACAAAAGTAAAAATGATTCTTTTAAAAAATTAGCATTCTAGGAAACCTAAATAACAAAATACAGCTGTGTATAAAATGATGCAGATGAATTTAAGGTCATCAGGAATCAAATGAAGAACACAGAGTTCTCTCAGGGAAGAAGGATGAAGAAACAGAAAGGAAAGTGAGAGGCTGGGGGGAGAAAGGTAGGACTAAAGGGAAGGGAGATAGGGGACAGGGAGGAAGAAAGAGAGAAACTGAGAGACTGATTTGAGAGCTCTGACAGGGCTTAAGAGAGGCGGAAAGAACACACACACACACACACACACACACATACAAGCTGGGATGTTGTAGCTGGCATGCCCAGCTGCCATTATTGTGCTACTTCTGATAGAGTTCCATCTTTAGAGATTTGTGTTAAATTCCAGTTAAGGACAAGTGGCACTTCACAGGGTAACATTTCCTAAGGGCCTTTTTGTCTTACACATTTTCTTTGATCAGCATTGGCTCAATAACATGCTGAACCTTCATAATCTTTTCAATTCTGGTTATGCATTAAGCTCTAAATCTCTGAGATTTCAGTCTGTTAAACTATGCAAATGTTTCAATTAGTTCTTAAGAAATTTAATAAATGCTTTGATTTGCCAGCTGAACATTAAAGTTATGTTGCAAAGTATACTGCATATGGATCAAGTATTCTAGATTGACAACAGGCTTTTTAGTTTGTTTTCTAGATTTTCTAAAAGAATAGTTTCATTTCTTCCCATTGCTTCAGATAAGACAATTGTGACTAAGAAAAAAATTAGATTAACTTGAAATAGTATAGAATATAGTACTGATTTGTTTATTTGCTTTTCATAACAAACATCTATAATTAATGTATTAAGCTAAGCAATGCTCTTAACTTCAAACTTTACATTCCCTCATGTGGAATTTTCAGTGATAAATATAGCACTGGAGAAAAGATCATTTTTATTATGATGTGCTCAATATAAAATTATGTAAGATCTTCATTTCCCACAAAGTTTTCTTTTGAGTTCCATAAATACTCAAATTATTTTATTTTTTTAGTTAAATTTTGTCAGATTTTCTTAGAAAAAAAAATCTTAGGACGTTACTCTGCTACGGGCTAAATTTTGAGGCTCAGATTAGCCTCAAATGAGTTGTTTATAGCTATTCAAACTGAAATATAAAAAAACCTAATAGAAACTTGTCAGCCTTAAAAATAATCATTCCTTATGCGCTAAATGTTGATCAAAAACATTTCAGGGAATTTTAAATGTCATTTTGGTATTATCCAAGAGAAAGCAGATCCTGACAGTAGAAAGCAGATTCTGATAATAGAAAAGGCACTAAGTTTGAAGTATTATGGCATAATGAGAGCACAGAACTAGATTTCTAGTCCTAATTTTGCCCAGTTATTATTGTGGGCAAGTTGGTGAAATCTCTCTGAGACTTAGTTTACTCAATATTAGAAGAGAATAAAACAAGATCACTTTTGATTTTTAAAATTCTAAAATTTTATGACAATATTGGAGTTAATCCTAGGAACAGGAAAAGAGTTAACTATATGTAAGACAAGCAAGTAATGTGGAAAAGTTTAAAATGAAAATAAAAGAAAAAAGTAAAGAGTTAATACATCAAAAAGGAAAACTACAAATAATTTCAGTTAAGAAATATATATCTATAATAAGCATTTATGTGAATTTTTTTCTTAGATGAGGAAATTCTTAGCTTTTGCTTTTCATTTCATTAAAAGTCTACATTTTTTAAAAGGCTAAATAACAGTTTCCACTTGTGAAATCTCATTTAAAAATAAAGCCAGTCATGTTGGTTTCCCAAGTAACTATTCCATCAACCAAATGTTACCAGTGAGGCTATTGTTTTGCCAGAATACTACTAGCTAAGTGATACAGTTGTAAAGTCCCATTAATTTACATCAACATCTTTAAAATTTTGAAATCTGGCTCAGGATTCTTCACATAACAAACATTTTAATATAGCAAAAAAAAAAAGAAAATACTTAACTGCCATGGGATTAGAACAGCTATAAATTTATAAGCATTCCAGTTCCTAATTTTCTGAATTAATAATACTATGGCAAATTATAACTCTTACCAAAGAGCACCCTGAAGCAGACATCTATCTCATTCTCTGATCAATCTCAGAAGAAAAAGCCTTTGGTTCTACTGAACCTGAACTTATCCAAATTTTAATTATATCAAACTTTGAACTCCAAGTTCTTCACACTATCAAATGATGCTCTGTTTAGGAGTTTGCTAAATAGTAACGGCACTGAACAAATAAGTTTTTGTGTGTGGGTGTTTAAATCAAAATAAGGCATACAGACTAGGCTTCCTTCCAGTTTCCTAGCAATCTTTGGTGCTCTGAAAGGCTTATAGTTAAGAAACCAATCATTTCTGATCCAGACTGGGTTTTGAACACATACTTCATATCTAAGGACTTTTCTTTTTCTTCTTTTTTTTTTATAACACATTATATACTCATCACTGCAGTTGCAGATGGATTTGTTTTACTAAGATGCAAGTTAAAAGCCTCCTAAAAATCCTTCCTGAACAAAAACACTTGAAACCGGATGGTGTAAGGGGAATGAGAAGGTGGCATCAGTAATCAAATGTTAATTAGCAAGCTTTTTTTCCCCTTCCCTCAGGGCTGGCCTGTGTTGGAGAATTCAAATCAGAAATCAATGCTCCAAGTGTTTAACTATTACTTCTTCTCATTAACCATTTAAAAGACTCAGCAATTCTCTCCTCATAAAAACAGTAACTCAAGACATTTCTTTTTCTCAAATCCCATCTTTCCAGAAAACAATGAAGATGTTGTTTGAAGAAAACTATAAAATTGAAGTTGCTTTCAATCAGGCTTTGAACTGACTGTATTCTGCTCTTTAAAACATCTTTTGGCTCTAACTGAATTCTTCATTCCAACAACTGTAACTAAGTTTTGCTTTGTATTCCATACTTAAAAAACTTATTCTACCTCTCACTTGTCAGTAAAGAAGTTTGACAACTGGCATTTTAAGAGATTACTGGGAATGATGACAATAAAGCTAACCAAATATGGAAATACATTTGAATGCATATACTTGGAAATAGATTTTAACCATCCTGAAAAACTACCTAGGATAAGATTTAACACTTTCATTAGAAACATGGTTATATTCATAATTGCCTATCCTAAAAGGTGTGGGTGAAAATGATATAAAAATTGCAGTTAGATCATATATAAAGTGACTGAAGTGATCATTAAATTAAATTAAAATTAATTCATATCTTTAGCTTAAGGTTAAGTCTGGATTTTAAAAGAGAATTCCTAGAGTGCTAAGAAAATGCTTATAGATGAGCAAAGCTGAGTATATTCCACAAACAGTAAAGACGCTAAATTTTCAGAGCTCTCCGGAAAAAAAGGGTTTTAAGAAACTATGAAGTTGCAGGAGTTGAAACCATAAACAACAATAAATAGAACAATTATTTTTGACAACAGTGGTTCTCAAAGTGTGGTACCTGGAGAAAAATATTAATATCACCTGAAAACTAGAAATGAAAAAAATTTGGGGGACCTATCCCAGATCTAGAGTGTTGTAAAGTCTGACGCCTAGCAGTCTGTGTTTTAATGAGCCCTCTAAGTTACTCTTACTAAGCCAAAGTTTAAGAAGCACTGTTTTAGGATGTGTGAATCATAGGCTTTCCCAGATAACCATGATAACCATGACTCTCTAGTATACTCATTCTAAAGTTCTTTGAATTTGTGCCTAATGCAGACAAGCTTTTCTGAGAATAAATATGATTAATAATGATTTGTTACAGAAATTCTAGATATGCTATTTTATTTGAATGATAACATGACCATTGTTAGTTTAAGAAATTAATGAGACACCCCACTACCTCTTCACTACAGACTTTATAGCACTGAAATAATTCAGAAATAATAATCTTCATCATTGAAAAATCTGTGTTATTCTTTTTTTTTTCTGCCTTACCTTAAATGTGATTCCTTTCTGGCTATAATATATATTTGGATAATACAGCAAAACTGCAAATCTATAACAAGTGATATATTGGTCACAATAAATAAATAATAAATAAATAAGCAAACTTAGAAAACACCTCTACATATCAGTCAAATTGAAGAAATGTTCCTAAACATCAGAGAAACATGTTTGAAGCAAATGAACAGCTAACCAGTTTCTTGTTGTTGCTTTTTGTCCCTCTCTTAGGCTAGCTGAAATAAGACCCAAAGGAAAAATAGCAAGAGGTTAACCTCATATCAGTCAGTCAAGACCTTGTCCTAGAGGGCAATATTTCCTTTCTATTCTTTATGGAAACAGTAAAAGAGCAAAGTTTTTTGAACTATTTAGTAGTCTAATAGATACAACTGTTTTTTAATACCTGCAATGAATATATCAGTCACTCAAAAAATGCTCTTAAAATTTCCCCCTTTTAAAATAAAATAAATCAATTTATAATTCCTTCTACAATGGAAAAAACCAATTAAGTCAAAATCAATCCTAGAAATAACTGAACAACAATAAGAACATTTTTAGGAGTTTTACTTTAACGTAACCATTTTATAAAGTTCAATTTTACGTATTACTTCAAAGACTGATTATGTAAATCAAGAAATATTTGTACATAAGAAATGTTTTGATTTTTAAGTCTGAATTTTAGTAGAAAATTTGATATAATGTCAGAAGCAGTGTATAAGTTAATCTTAAGGATATAATCATATGTATAAAACCCAATATTTTAACTATAAGGACATTCACTGCTACTTGTATATCATCAAACATATACAAAATTGGCACTATTCTTAATATCCAATAATAAATAAATAAACAGAATATTATGCATCCATTAAAATGATGGTGAAAAACCAGGGCAAGCAAAGTAGAGCCCAGCAGCCAAATTCAGTGTTTGTAAATGAAGTTGTATTGGAACACTACCACTTCCACTTGTTTATATACCGTCTCTGGTTGCTTCTGAACTATGATGGCAGAGTTGAGTAGATGTTAACAGAGGCTGTATGGCCTGTAAAGCCTAAAATATTTATTATTTAGTCCTTTACAGAAAAAGTTTGCTGACCTTGATAGAAAAGAATATTTACTAACATTAAAAGTTGCTATATATTAAAGAAAAACCAGGTTACAAAATTATGTAAATTTCTGCTTATTAATGTTACACATATATATACATATACATATGTGTATATTATATATTACATTTTTATATGTATACTATGTGTACTCACAGAAAAAAGATACACAATAAAGATCAAATTTGTTTCCTCTGTATCATGGAATTATGACTCATTTTTATTTTTTTATCTTTTCTAAGTTTCTATTACTTTTGAAATAAGAATTTTGTTTTGTTTTACTTTTATTCAAGGTAAAGACATGCCCTTCGAGTCAGAATAACCTCATTTTCATTTGAGCTGTGCTACTAATTAAAAGTAACCCTGAACAAAGGAAAGGGGAAGGAAAGAGAAGCAACCAAACATTTACTGAGAATCTTTTAGGTCTTATGTTAACATCATCTTCACAACCTTTTACATATATTATCTTCATTTAACAAATGAGAAAACTGAGGCTCATAGATAAATAAATAAATAATTACCAATTAAATTACCAGATAAATATTATCCAGTTAATAAATGGTGAGACTAGAATTTAATTTAGTTCTTGAAGATTCTAAAGTCTAGATTCTTTCATGACTATGACATAATCTTCTCTTAGCCTGAATTTCCTCTTCTGTAAAATAAAGGGTTGTAATAAATTATCTTTAAAATTCTTTCCCACCTGACACTTTTATAAATGTAATGTGTAAGAATTTTCTGTGAGACCATTTATACTTATGCTAAATGGTAGGCATTAAGTGGTAACAAGTCAGAGTAACCAATTACAAATAAAAAGCTGTCATGAGACCCAGAGAGCCTTTTCACACCTGTTGTGCTACAAAAGGCAATGAAGACCAAGTTACAGGCTGTAGATTTTGTACTTTTAAGCACTATAGAGGAATGACAACTGCCAGATCAAATAGCAACTTGTTATTGTTTCAACAATTGAATGTGGCCTTCACAGTGAGAGGGCAGTTCCTGGTGTCACACACAGCTGGGAAGGAAATAGCAAGATAAAAATTTTCAAGGAAAATAAGTCAAGGCAAAGAAAAACAGTTAAAACAGTAAATAAACTATGAAGTGAGAGGTAGCAAAAGCTCTTTTTCTTACAAACTTTTGCCCAAAGCCTTCAGAGTTTCCACCCCATGCTAATGTAAGAGTTCTGCCTAGAATAAAGAATATGCAGACATTCACACTATAGGCCTATTTCTTGTACTTTGCCAATATAAAGTAAATTATGCCCTACCTTATTATTCTAGTTTTCATTCTCTAAGTATTTGGGCACTCTTGCCAACCCCTCTTTTATGCTTTTGATTTGGACAAGTGAAATGCTGGTCAAGAATTTGTTTTACTTACAGTCTCTACAGGTTCTAATGTAAAATTCTGAGGCATGACATTAATCTACCCTACTAATTTGTTTTTTCACAGAATTGCATTTTATTTTAAATTTTATACACACACACACACACACACACACAAAACTACTTGCCCAAATGTCATTCAGTTAGTCTAGGTCAGGATGAAAATGCAGATTTTTAAAGTTCTTAATCCATTTTTTCTTTCCTCTTAAAAAAATTTTTTTTAAAGAAAAGACCATTGCTTCTAGAGGAAACTTCAAATTTTTTAAAATGCTGCCAATCCTACTGTTTTGGGCAAAGACCCATCTTTATATTTTGATAAAGACTGTGTATCCTTTACCCATTCTGGTAGCACCACATTGATGCTTAGACATGATGTTTATGTTTGCTTTGCTGCTTTCTGTTGCCCATCTAGGCCTTTGCCTTTCTCTGAGATGCTGAAAAAAGTGGTGGGAACCATCAGCAATGGAAGCTCAGTTTATAATCAGGTCTCTTATAATTTTATCTTTTCTTGTTAACAAAAAAATGCAAAAAACAAAGACAACAAAGGGACTTAGTGTTGGGGTCTGCCATGAATACTAAAGTGGCCTGGGGGTGTGGCTCATCAAGTGAAAATAAACCATTCAAGTCATCCACATCAAGGAGAAAGTTTGGGAACACTAGGCCAGTGTTTGCATTTGGGGCCCTGGAGTCAGGAGAGTTACATTTCCCTTCACTCTACTTAACCAATGCACCAGAGACAATCTATTTAACCTCTCCGTTCGGAAATATTAAGTAATATCCAAAAAACAGCCCCGAGTGATATTTAGAAGTGCGTCCAGTTAGGTTTTCCGATTCTAACTTGCTACTTTCCAAGATCAGTTTTCAGTATTACTTTCTCCAAGAGATATGTGGGTGGGAGGGCAGGGAAGATATCTTAAGGAAAGTAGCTGCCTGGACAAAGAGCAAAATTATAAGAGGAGGGGCACCATAAATCATATACCTTGTTAATTTTAGGTGAATGAGGTAGAGTACGAAACTTGTTCCAAATGACAATTTAATTAAAGCTTATCAAAGTGAACTGACACTATGAATTAAAGTCTAATACTACACACCAAACCTTAACTGGGGGTTGATGCTGCCAATGCTCAGAAGCTCCACACAACTGCATTTTAATTAAGGCAGTCACAATCCCAACCCAAGGATTTCACTGTTAGGACTGGCTCTGAAATGTAAATATAGCTATTTTATAAAGAAAATAACAGGAATACCCTAGCCAATGTATTCTGAACTTAATATATAAAGATCAGAAAATGTTTTTTTTAAAATCATGATTCATTAAATAAGCTGGCATTCTAAATAAATTGTCTAAAGTCTCCCGTTAAAAAAAATTACTCCTATTTATTCATTAACAAAGCTATTCCTTAGCTCATCCCTGCCATAACCTACTCTATTCAAAACCATATGGGAAAGGACATTAAAAAACCGCCACAAACCATGGACTTCTGGTATTAGTGCTACACACTGCATACCCCTATTCATTATTCTACCTCCCTTGTTTAATCTATCATTAAGATTCAGTGACCCTACACTAAATTTAAAGCAGATCCTTCCTTCCTCCCATGCCTAAATTCACATACTTTTCTAGTTGGGGATGCCCTCAAGTATTAACAACTCTACGGGGTTTCTCTAATCTCAGCTCTGAACTATGTCATGCTATAGAACCAAGAAATTGCTGTTTTACATCTCTAACTATGGACGCTTCCATATAAAAGGACCATATAATTTACTTAATAAGATAAAGGGGGAAAAATCACCATTTAATAAGTATTTTTTTCATTGTATATGAGGTGCATGGAGACACTGTCATATGCTATGTTGTTTTATAAGTTAATAATACCTAGAGGAATTACTTCACCTATATTCATCACAAAACTCAAGAGTTTTAAATAATCGTGAAAATATCAGGTGTCGACTATCTTAATAAACGGGAAAACAAAGGAAAAAAAAGAACATGCCGATTTAAATATATAGTTGATAAAACAACCATTTTGGGGAAAAGATTTCAAGAAATTAGCAAGGTAGCATTTCTAGAAAATATTAAACTTCATTTTCAAATTATAAACAAAAAAATCTAATGTACAATGTGGCAAAATAAAAGATCAGGAGTTGTGTATATGATGGCCTACCAGTGCTACCAGAATTTTCTGTGATGATAGAAGTGTTCTATATCTGTGCTGTCCAATAGGGTGGCCACTAGTCCCATGTGACTACTGAGAAAAACAGCTAGCTCGTATAGCTGGTTAAGGAATGTAACTTTAAACTATTTAATTATAATTAATTTAAATTTAAATTGTCACATGTGAATAGTACCTACCCTACTGAGCAGTATATTAAGATTACTTAAGTAGAGAACACAGAACAACATAAAAACATACCACTGATAAAACTATATACTTACATACTTCATCTCATTCTTATTTCTTTATAGTTCTTGAGACATAAAGATAGAAATATTATGCTAAATTAATTTTTCACACATATACTTTTATTGTTTTTAATGGTGCTAAAGTAGCCTAGTAAGTACCAATAGGAACTATTTGCTCTAGTATTCTGTAATTGAAAAAACACTGACAGAATACACATAAATGATGCCTGACTTGAAAAAAGCAATATGGGCTATATTATAATCATTAAATATCCAAGATAGTCAAATATTCTTTAGGTAAAAATATAAGCTTGATTTACATAGATGCCACATTATGTAGCCTAATATTATCAATTCTTTTCCCTCCTTCCCTCCCTTAAAAAACAGTTACCTGGGAATAATTACAATGATTTAGATGTTACTACAACAAATGATGTTAACTGTACATCTGGCAGTTTTTCATTTAAGAGAGTGATGGTTCAAAATTAATTCCTTCTTTTTGGGCCAAGTTTCCTAAAGCATTCACAGGACCAGAGCTGGAAAGAGAAAGATATAATGGATGCTATAACCAGTCTTATACTCAGTTCCTCATTGATTCGATAAGTTCTTACTGAGCATATATCACTTCAGTGATTACAATACAGCAAAGAAAGTGCTAGGTGAACAAAAGCAGACCTCTATACTCCCTTGAGGAAGTGCATCTGGTTGGTAAGAAAATAAGTAAGAATAACTATAATATACTTGTTATAGGGTTTTTTTTAAAAGGTAAATAAAATGAGTGAATGAAGGAATGAAGGAATGAATGAAAAAAATGCAGATGGGACCAGAGAAGAGAGTTAAGAATTAAATATAAAACATTTCTCCTCCTTTAAAAAAGCATCATCTTTTTATTAATGCTAAAAATTAGGGTGACATTAAAAAATACTTTTAAAGTATTTAAAGTATTACAAATTATTGTTTAAAGCTAACAAAGCGCTAGGAGAATTTCTCACTGGATTTTATAAACAATAGATAAACCTATTCTAAGTTTAACAAATACATTCATTGAGTGCTAATAATTCATGAGCATTCATAGCTGTCCAGCCAGTCAAAAAATATCTACTGAGTGTCTACAATGAGGAAGGTACTATTTTGCAGTAGTGACTCAGAGACAACATCTCTACCTTCACGGAGTTTTAATTCATTTTATGGTATGTATATGGCAGGTGGGGGTGGGCAGTAAGGAAGGAGATAGAAAAGAAATAAGTATATATATAAACAAGATAATTTCAGATTAGTTAAGTTCTATGAAGGGTGATTTTAGACTCCTACAGTTGTTCTCTACTTTAGAGGAGTTGAATCCTGAATGAGAAGGTACAAATCCCAGAAAGAGTGTTCCAGGCATTGAAACGTGAAATGCAAAGGTACTGTCAGGTGTTCTGATACAGGTATGTACTCTCTAATTTTCACTATCAAGTTTAATGCAGCTTTTATTTTATTTTATTTTTTTGGTAATAAATAGCAACTGAGGATTCAAACTCTTCAAGTAAGTAGCAGAAACAGGATTCAAAAGGAAATGTATAGGACTCTGAAGCATTTTCTCTTTTTCACTGTACCATGATACTTTGATACTTACCCCAAAATTAAAACTGGAAAAGTCTGCTCTTTTTCATTAGATTATTACTGCCCCCCTCTACATCCCTTGCCAAAGAAATGTTACCCATACAGTTCACTTACTTGGCTAACTCTTCCTTCACAGGTTGGGTCATGCATTAATTCAACTAGACTAAATAATCACAAATTACTGTGAGGTACAAATTAATAAAGTTTATTATACTAAGAGCTAAACTCAAAGGGAAATTTCAGAGATTCTGATCAAAGATACCTCGTCTTCAAACACAGTTGGGTGTTGTTTGTATGTTTTTGCTCAAGTGAATAGATATTGTCATGCATTCCAAAATAAACGGTAAATGCATTTGATCATATTTTACTTTTTGTCACGTTTCACTGCATTATGCCAGTACTTAGTAAATTTAAGGATATCTATTCTTGAAAATTATGGCAGCCTGGCAATCACATCCAATGAAAGCCAGCTATTTCAGAGCATCATTCTCTGATACCCCAACACCACACCTTCTAAATTGAAAAAGGTGATGGGAATAGCTGTGCTAAAGCACAGCTAGACCCTTATCACCTGCGCATTTAAAGGTAAATCTGGTAAACTTTCTATATTTGTATGTTTATGGTTCTTTCAGTCATTCATTCAACAAAGATTTCTTGGACACTTCCAAAGTTTTAGTCTCTGACAGTCACTACAGCAGCTTTCTCAAATCCAAGTGTCCAGAGCAGCCAGATAGGAATATAAATTAGTGCAATGTGATGGGCAAATGGCATTTAGTTTAATTTTGAGGAAGCAATACTGGGGTACTGAGGACTATGGCAAACTGGAGAGCATTCTTCATCCAATGAGGTGGCTGCTACTCCAGAACAGCTGATTGCTGCTATGGAAAATCTGGGTTTCAATGTTGCCAGAATTTTCTCATTCTTTGAGAGAAGCCAGAAACCAGGAATCCTGATTTGTTTTGTTAAATGTGAAGCCTCCTGACTTTTGAATGTTGGCAACCACTTCAAATTTAAAACACTCTCAGACCAAAACTGATAGCTAAACTTGAAGTTGGCTAGTTTGCAACCTTTGCAGGACAGATACAAAGGTAGAAAAAGACATAATATTCTTGCCTTCAAGGAAGTCACAGCCCTTTGATGGTTACATCCAGAAACAAATATTCATGGTTCAATGTGATAATTATTACGATAAAGATATCAACAAAGTTATTAGGACAGCCCTTTGATGATTACATCCAGAAACAAATATTCATGGTTCAATGTGATAATTATTACGATAAAGATATCAACAAAGTTATTAGGAGTGCACAGAGAAGAGACATTATAAACAACCGCAGTTACCATTTATTGAGTGCCAGGGCACTGGTCTACATGCTTTGGATACAGAAAGGGGTTTTATTAGGTGCTACAGCTGGATTTGAACCCTGTTCTTTCCAACTTCAAAAATCTGGGTTTTTTTTTCCTGCCATATCACACTATTCATTGGTCCAAATAAAAGTCTTAGTTTCTGAAGATCAGTCATATGGAATACTTGAAAAATAAAGCTAATACTTTTGCACCCAACTCATTTCATAAAATAGAGAAAATTTTAGATATTCTTTTCCATTTAATAATTGCCCTGGCAACCACTTATACAGCACATATTCAAAATGTAAGCTTTAAAAAAAATGTAACACTTGAGCTATAGTATATTTTTGTATCATGAAGTTTTATTAAAAATGCTGAGATCTTAGTGGGTTAAAGAACTGAATTTACTTAATATGCAATAAATTTATTAATTTGATTAATTTAGCAGACATTCAAATAGCACTTACTATGGCCAAGCACTAGTCTGAACACTTTTACAGATACTATCAATTTTCATAAATTTTCTTTTTTTAAAAACCGTTTTAGGGGCACCTGTGGGTGGCTCAGTCAGTTAAGCGTCCAACTCTTAGTTTCAGCTCAGTCCATGATCTTGTGGTTGTGGGACTGAGCCCTGTATCAGGGTCCATGCTCAGTATGGAGTCTGCTTCAGATTCTTTTCCCTGTCCCTCCCCCTCTGCTCCTCTTGCTCCCCCAACAATAAAGAAAGAAAGGAGAGGAGAGGAGAGGAGAGGAGAGGAGAGGAGAGGGGAGGGGAGGGGAGGGGAGAGGAAGGGGAGGGGAGGGGAGGGGAGGGGAGGGGAAGAGAGGGGAGGGGCAGAGAGGAGGGGAGGGGAGGGGAGGGGAAGAGAGGAGAGGAAGAAAGTAAGTTTAAAAATTTGGTGAGGTATGGTTAAAATACAAAAAGCTGTACATATTTAATGTAAACCATTTGACTAACTGGAGGTAAGTATACACTTGTGAAACCATCACCACAGTCTAAGCCATAAACCTATCCCTCACCTCCAAGTTTCCTTCTAACCTGTTTATTTATTCTCATCATCATTATTATTATTATTTGGTGATAAGAATACTTAATGTCTACCCTTTTAGCAGAGTTTTAAGTATACAATACAGTACTATTAACTACAGGCACTATGCTTTGCAATACATCTCTATGACTTACTCATCTCGTATAACTGAAACTCTGTACCCTTTCACTGACATTTTTCTATTTCCTCTTTCCCTCCTGCTTCTACGAATTTGATTATTTTAGATTACTCATAAGCGATATCACATAGTATTTGTCCTTCTGTGTCTATTTCACTTAGCACAATGTCTTCTAGCTTCATCCATGTTGTTACAAATGGCAAGATTTCCTTTTTTAAGGCTGAATAGTATTCCACTGTGTGTAAAAAATCATATTTTCTTTACCCATTCATCTGTACATGAGACATCTGAGGCACTAAGAGAATATGTAACTTAACCAAGGTCACATCATCATCATCATCATCACCATCATAAGTGCCTCTCTATTTATTTCACTGTGATATACATGAAAAGCCAATAAATTATACACCACAATATATACATTGTCTAGAGTAAAACCAACAACATGAATCAAGTGTTTCAGTGTCATTATGGTTGAACCATTACTATGTGCACATTAACAAATCACTTTGTAATTCAATAAATACCAAAGTAACTTGATTTGGAAACTGAAATACCATCAATATAAACCAATACACACAGAAAAATGCTTAATTTCACTAGTAATTAAGAAAACGCAAATTAAAAAAATACCATCACACGTTTCAAAGGGAAACAACTAAAAATATTGACATAATCCATTGTTGGTGTAATATGCATGCTCAAATAGCTTGTGGGTGAAGTAGAAGGTAAAGCTTTTTGGAAGGGGTCAATTTGGCAATATCTATCAAAATGAAATAAATGTATCCATCAACCTAATCATAGTGAGTATAGACAAATAAGTAAAACATACCTACTACTCTCCTCTGAAGCTTACAACAAAAAAGAGAGCATTGGACACAATGATAAACAATTTTCATGCAATCCAGATCTTAATACATCTTAAAATATTAAAAATCTGTATTCAGTGCTTATTATTAAGCATTGTGGTAAGAACTCTAAATGCACTAATAAAGTTAATTTTTCATAACAAACCCCTAAAACATGTCATCTTTGCAGAGATGAAGAAACTGAGGAATGGAGATACTGAATAACTTTACAAGGTCAAATTTAGTAAGTGGTAGATTAGCATAAAGTGCCTTCTCACAAAGATAAAGAGAGTACGTATGAGTGGACAAGTTTCTTAGAGGCAGTAAAATTTTATTGTAGTTATTGAACTAGGTATTTGGGTTGTGCTGGGGAGTACAAGAGACTTAGTTTTACTTCCAGGAAGCACGTAGTCTAATGGGAAAGACAAGTAAGCAAACACATAATTACAACTTATGAACCATCCTATGAAGGAAATAAACTGAGCTTAACGATGGAAACTAACAAAGTAGTGGAGACCTAGTTAGATTGGGGAAACGGTGGCAGAGAAGGTCTTTCTAGGATGACACTGAAGCTGAGACCTGAAGAGTGAGGAGCCAATCATACAAAAGATATTCCAGACAGACGGGTAAAATAAGAGGTAGGCAAGAGCCTTGGGCACTTGAGGCAAAGTGATAATTCTCAGTAAATTCCCTTATTTCTATCAGTTGTATTTCAATTAGTATTACCTAAAACACATTTTTACTGATTAATAAAATCATAACATTGTGCAGTTAAAATGTAAAGCACGATGAACAAAATAAAAATATTGGTAATTGCTATATATTTCCACATATAACTATATGTCACAGATATTCTAAATACAAATACTAAAAAATAAAATAGTTTCTGTACAAGCATTTAGGTACAGTCTTAACCATACATCTTAGCAGTTAATACATCTAATAACGACACCATACAAACGGACAATATATACCATTTCTGGTAAATGACCTAAGCATGAATAAATCCTAGAGCCTAAAACTTGTACCTTTGATTAACAATAAGTAATATTTTGCTTTGAGATAAAAATATGGCTAAGAAGGAAAACCACTTTCACTATGATGTACCTAATATACATAGTAGGTGCTCACCAAAAGAAATCATTTTTGTTTCATATTTAATTAATTACGATACAGACTTAGAGAATCTTAAAAGATTAAAATAATGTTTTCTAAGTTGAAGAAATGTTAAGCTCTGATAGTGTATGATAACAGGAACATCTGATTAATGTTTTATAAAACTAGCATTCAAGTGTTACTGACAATCTGTTTTATCACTAAATATTAATTATAATTTTTCAAAGTTCATTTCTTATTATCCTTTGGATAAAATTCATTTTATAGAAAAGGCACCTTAAGCAGAAGTTATAATGCTCTATCATTTTATTAAGGAAACACTTCAAAACTCCATCACAGATTCCAAGAACTTTGGAGCCAAAGTAACCTATGGGATCATCTGGTAAAAACAATTATTTAATGCAGTATTTTCCATAACAAGAATCTCTCGTACATAATCAGAATTTTGAGGGAATTTCTATCCCTCGACAAGATGCTAGTATCAACTTAAAATACTTCTGGTTTTCCCATTCTTATACTTAGAATGCCTAAGCATAGAATTTACCTGAACCAATTATATACAGAGTCTACTGGAATGGTGACCTGAACAATTCCTTCTATAGATATAAACTGTCTATGATCATGTAATATAGATTACAGACACTATATTCAGAATTCTAATTATTTTTATAAAATAAAAGTTAGTTGCATGCTTCATTTCTACCAAAATTTGTGATGACCTTAACTTTGTCTGCAAAATAAAAAGTAGTTATTCTCTTCATGTTTTGATTATAAATTTCAAATGCCTATTAATCTCTGGAAATGATCGAACAGTATTCTGGAACATACACACTTGAAAACAAATAGTAGCACACTATAAATTTTTAACCCAAACAGGAATCTCCCATTTTTCTGAATAGCTTCTATGTCTTAACTTTTCCACAGAATAAGCAAGGTTTTATTAAAATGTCACCCCTCCATTATTATTATTCTTGAATCAAACATCTTTGCACAAATTGGAATGCACAAATTCTAAACAGCACAGAATTTCAACATGCAACTGAGTAGCTGATACTGAAAGATGTACCTCTAGAGATAGAGTGCACTTGCACCTAATTAGAACTGTTTGAAATTTTTCGCACTTTCAATAAAACCAACAAATATGCATGTTGTGTAATGTCATTTTCTGTCTGTCTCAATTTTACCAACAAAATATTTAACCTATTGTGTAAAGTGAGAGTAGAACTTCAGAAATAAAAAAAATCATGTTGGTGATTAGCCTACTCACCTCCTTGGTTACAAGAATGAACCTGCTACCTATTCAATACATACCGGTACATTTCAGCACCACTTGTTTGTTTGTTTTTTTAAGTAAGCTCTGTGATCATCATGGGACCCAAACTCACGACCCCAAGATCAAGAAGGAGCCAGCCAGGGGGCGCCTGGGTGGCTCAGTGGGTTAAAGCCTCTGCTTTCAGCTCAGGTCATGATCTCAGGGTCCTGGTATGGAGCCCAGCATCAGGCTCTCTGCTCAGCAGGGAGCCTGCTTCCCCCCTCTCTCTGCCTCTCTGCCTACTTGTGATCTCTCTCTGTCAAATAAATAAAATCTTTAAAAAAAAAAAAGAAGAAGAAGAAGGAGCCAGCCAAGCACTCCCATCTCAGCCTTTTGAAAGGGATTTAAAAGTACTATAAGTAACATAAATATAATGTAAAGAACATAAAACTGAGAACTTCAGAAATCTGCTCGTTTTAGTCTTTTAATATTTATAATGTTGAGATCTGAGTATAATGTTTATTTTCTTCAAAATTTAAAGGAAATTTAGAATGGTTTTGAGTTTAGATGGCAATAGGTGGCACATGGAATGGCCAGCATTATTTTTAAATTTATATGTATCATGATTATGGAGGATATTTTAGAAAAAATAAAAAAATCCAAATGATTCTTAATATTACCTTTAAATTTCATTTTATATAAATGTCACTTTTAATAAAACTGACAGAAACATTAATTAAAAATAGCTCAAGTTGTTTTAATACAGTAAATTTTAGTAATTTTTGAAGGTCCAAGACATTGTATTTTCATTTGTCGGTATTTATATCATCTATGACTAAAGAGAATTAATTAGTTACCTCTTATAATGTGAAAGGAAATCTCTTAGCTAATTTGAGATGGTTCACACTATTGGCTTCCAACTTGGAAACTGAAAGGTGAGTCAGTCAGTTAAGCAATGGATGCCAAAAACTTAGTAGGCAGCAAAGTTATAGCAGGAGTAGCTTAACAAGGTGATAATGGACAGAAATGCCATCCTTACTGTGCTATTGAAACATCTGTGTTTAACAGCCTTGATTTCCAACAGACACCTTTTTTGGTTCAAACTCTGAAGCAGAAAGAAAACTGCAGACCATGACAACAGGCCATTTCCAATCTAGATCTTAAAAAGCACACTAGACTCTGAAATTCAGTCTCTGCCAGCAGAAGTCAGAGTAGAGGAATAAGGCAGCTGATACATTTAATCAGTTATTTATTCATTAATTCTGCAAAGAGTATTTCTATCACAGGGCAGGCACTGAGGAAGAAATGAATCTGAAGGAATTCACAAACTACTGTGGGTTAGAGACACACAACTAGTGATGGCTGGTAAATTGGTTCTCCCAAAACAAAAAGCCATGATTTGAGGAGTTTGCCAATTTACATGGTGTAAATACTCCCAACTGTGGCCAATTTCAACTATCAACAGTTTATCAGGTTCACAAAATTCCTGAGTATCTAGCAATCAGCTTTCTTGGACTGACAGGAGTTAGCTCTAGCACAACTAATAACTTCAATCAAATTTTTGCAGTTAACACCCATAAGTGCTATAACAGATGCATATGTGAGTGCTATGGTTGGAACAGTTCAATGGAACTCAATTTTAACAAATGCTTTTTCTTCTGTATTTTCCCCCCTACTATTCTTAAAGCATTCCATTCAGTTCTGTAGAGAACATAAACATCAATAGGACGTAGCCCCCCCGCTCCCCCCCAAAGAACTGAAAAATGAGCTTGGACAAGTATATAAATGAGTGTATGAGGCACAAATCACTTCATGGCATACAAGGGCAAAATGAAGAGGTAAGGAGAGGTGACATTTATAAGAGGACAGAGGATTATAGAAGACTTCTTGAAGGATGTATCAGCTGAGTATGGTCTTCCTGAAATATATATATATATATATATAGGGGAGAGGGGTTTTTGAACAGTGTGAGGAACATGAAGAAATCTTTTTAAAAATAGTGAGGCACATTCAGAGACAAGTAATGTCACTTAATAAAATCTGAGGTACAGCTAAAGAAGAATAATTCCTATAAAAATTATTTTAGTCACTAAAATTTGTCTCACTTTATTTATTGTCTCATTTTCACATAATTAAATAATACCTGTTCGACATATAATATTGCCACCACTAATCTTACAGATGAGAAAGAGTCTATATAGTGAGGCAGAAGGAGGGTGAGGTAGGCTATTTCTCAATAGAGGCAATGTGAATGGATTAAAGATTTAGGAAATGAAATAGATGAAGGTACTATAAATCATACAATGGGAAAAAACAATGACTTTATTGGGGACTCTTATACCACTTGCCTATAGTCTGCATCAGCACCCCTATCTATCTATCTATCTATCTATCTATCTATCTATCTATCTATCTATCTATCTATCTAAGATTTTATTTTTTAAAGTAATGTCTACCGCCAACATAGGGCTCAAACCCACAACCCCAAGATTAAGAGTCACATGTTCCACCAACTGAGCCAGCCTGGTGCCTCAGTACCTCTATTTATATGGAAGGAAGAGTGACTACATTCATCAAGTCCTACATTCACATCCTCAATAAGACCATTGTATTTCATAGCTTCAGGAGGTTCCATTTTCAACCTGCACAGCTATATGCAGCAGGCCTCACACTAGCAGATACTCTAAGAATCAAATGCAGTAAGGCAGGGAAAGGAAGATGAGAAGTACAAAACACTAACCCAGTATGACTTCCTCCTTTCCCCTCAGTGAAGTAATCAACAACTTTAAGATCAACAACTAGCATATCACTGACTACAAGAGTCTCTGTAGAAATTCATTCACATTACTGTAAAATAAAATAACCATTCCCTCTTTTAGTGGATCTCCACTAGATTATAGACAGATGATAATTTCCTCAAAGAGAATGTTTTTCTAACAGACTAATTAATATCTTAATTCTCACACAAAGTATTTATTCCATGCTCAAATATGCTTCTACTGCATTCACAGTAACAAAACAAACTAATCAAAGTACCATGCAAAAAAGCACCAGTCAGGGGTGCCTGGGTGGCTCAGTGGGTTAAAGCCTCTGCCTTCAGCTCAGGTCATGATCTCGGGGTCCTGGGATCGAGCTCCGCATCGGGCTCTCTGCTCAGCAGGGAGCCTGCTTCCCCCCCTCCCCCGCCTGCCTCTCAGCCTACTTGTGATCTCTCTCCTGTCGAATAAATAAATGAAATCTTTAAAAAAAAAAAAAAAGCACCAGTCACAGAAACTCTCTATGATGATATAATCAGTACCCTTTAATAGCATTTGTGTCCATGTTACCACCATACAGAGAAATTGATAATAATCCACCGGAATGTTACGCAATAGACTTACTTTCTACTTGCTCAACAGACTTACCATCAAATAGTCAGAAACTAAGTAAGAATCTGTCCCCTTTTAAATATTTAACAGAAATCTTATGTGATTCCATACAACTCTCCAAAGCTTAGTAATGTCAAACTCAAAAAAATTCTCTCCAACATTACAAAGTCCATTTTCTCTTTAACTTCAATAAAAAAAGAAGATATCTAGTTACTATCTCAAAAAGAGTTCTTTAAATTCTTGGCAAACATTGGTAGACTGAAACTTGGTATTTTTATGTAATTTATCCTGGTGGCATCATCCCCAAGTCTTTAATCTTCCTTTTTGGAACAATTATCCAATTTGTAGTTGTACCTCTCTTATAAGTTCTCAGTTTTCCATATCCATTTTTTGGTTTAGTTTATTTTTTATTATTTTTAAGTGTATGATTCAGTGGTTGTTAGCACAAACTTGTGCAACCATTATCACTTATGAATTCCAGAATGTTTTTATCACTCCATAAAGAATATCCCAAGCGGGCAAAGGACTTGAATGGACATTTCTTCAAAGAATATACAATGAGCAATAAGAACATGAAATGATGTTACATCATGAGTAATTAGGAAAATGCAAACTAAACCCACAATGAAATACCATTTCATATCCACTAAAATGGATATTATCCAAAAGACAGAAAATAATAAATGTTGGTGTGGAGAAATTAGAACTATTACACATTGCTGGTGGGAAAAGTGAAATGTTGTAGCAACTGTGGAAAACAGTACAATGGTTCCTCAAAAAGTTAAACAGAATTTATGATCCTGGGTTTCACTTGTGGGTATATAGTGGAAAGAAATAAAAACAGGGGCTCGATTAGGTATGTGTACACCCATGTTCATAGCACCATTATTCACAATAGCCAAAAGGTATAAGCAACCAGAATGCCCCATAAACAAATGAATAGATAAAGTGTGGTACACACTATGAAGTATTATTCAGCCCTAAAAAGTAAATTCTGGAAAATGTTATGACATGAAGACATTATGCTAAGTGAAAAAAGCCATCCACAAAAGGACAAATACTAACTCATTTATGTAAGGTACCTACAGTGGTCAAATTCATAGAGACAGAAAGTAAAATGATAGTTGCCAGGGCTAAGGGGGAGAGAGAACCAGGAAGTTACTGTCTAATGATTATGGAGTAACACACTGAGAAGATGAAAAAATTTCAGGAGATGAATAGCAGCGATAGTTAAATTACAGATACATTGTGAATGTATCTGATTCTACTGAACTGTACACTCAAAAATGGTTAAAGTGGTAAATTTTATGCCATGTAAATTTTACAATGAAAAACACAGGGGCGCCTGGATAGCTCAGTGGGTTAAAGCCTCTGCCTTCAGCTCAGGTCATGATCTCAGGGTCCTGGGATGGAGCCCGCATCAGGCTTTCTGCTCAGCAGGGAGCCTGCTTCCTCCTCTCTCTCTGCCTGCCTCTCTGCCTACTTGTGATCTCTCTCTCTGTCAAATAAATAAAATCTTAAAAAAAAAACCACACAGAAAAATCACATATATGGCAAATTCAGATATTTTTTGCAAAGCCAAGTATGTTTTTTGTTTTATTATTTTAGAACTCCAAAAATGAGTTTAAGTAGGGAGAGATATGTGCACAAAAACAAATTTGTACATGTATAAACAAGATTTAAATAGACTTTCTTAATTTATTAAACATTCAGAATACACATGAAGATCTTGTGCTGTTTAAATTACATTATAGTATTCTATAATTATAATAAATAATTTATAATTATAATTCTATAATTATAATTATACACTGTAATTATAAAATATAATTACATTATAGTAATACAACAAATAAAACCTTTAAATATAAATTTAAAATAAACCTTGTACTCATTAGTAGCCACTACCCACACTCCTTTCCCTCAGCCGTGTGTTCCTAGCAAAAACTAACCTATTTATAAATTTTTTTAAATAGGCTTTATTTTTTAGCATGGTTTCAGGATCACAGTAAATTTGAGAAGAAGGTACAGAGGTTTCTCATATATCCTCTGCCCTCACAAATGCATACCTTCTCCACTAGCAACATCCCCACCAAAGTAGTTTATTACAAAGGATTAACCTACATTGATTGATACATTATTATCACTCAAAGTCTATAATTTATATTAGGATTCACTCTTGGTATTATACATTCCATGGGTTTGAATAAATGTATAATAACATGGATCCACCACTGTGGTACAGAGTAGTTTTACTGCCCTACCAATCTATCTTTTGTCTCTATACATTTGCCCATTCTAGGCATTTCATATAAGTGGAATCATATAATGTGTGTGGTCTTCTGTGTCTGTCTTCTTTCACTTAGCATAATTTTTTTTAAGATTCATCTATGTTATAGTATGTATCAGTACTGCATTCCTTTTTTATGACTGAATAATATTCCACTTATGGATATACAGTATTTTATTTATTCATACATCAGATGTGTTGATGGACATTTGGATTGTTTTTATATTTTGTCTACTAAGAATAGCGCTGCAGTGAACATTCACGTACACATTTTTGTGTAAACATGTTTTCAATTCTCTTGGTATATGTCTAGGAGTAGAATTACTGGGTCATATGGTAACTCTTTGTTTAGCTTTTTGAGGAACTGACCAACTGTCTTCCACAACTACTCCATCATTTTGCATTCCTACCAGCAATATCTGAAGGTTCCAACTTCTCAACATCTTATCAACACTTGTTACTGTCATCTTATTTATTCTAGCCATCCTAGAGATATGAAATGCTATCTCATTCTGGTTTGGGTTTGCAATTCCCTAATGACTAAAGAATTTGAGCAACTTTTCATGTGCATACTCACTGCCTATCTTTTCTTTAGAAATATCCATTCAAATTCTTTACCCATTTTTAAATTAGGTTATTTGTCTTTTCATTGTTAAGTTGTAAGAGTTCTTTATATTCCAGATACAAGTCTCTTATCTGTAAGTGATTTGGAAATATGTTCCTCCAATCTATGAGTATTTTCTTCACTTCACTGATGGTATCCTTTAAGGCATAAAAGTTTTTTAATTTGATGAAGTCCAGTTTACCGAATTTTTCATTTTGTTGCTTGTCTTTTTGATGTCATATCTAAAGAAACCATCATCTAACCCAAGGTAACAAAGATTTATTCCTATGTTTTCTTCTAAGAGTTTTACAGTTTTTTTAGCTTTTATATTTAGGTCTTTGATCCAGTTGATTAATTTTTACATATGATGTGAAAAGTAGTCCAATTTCATTTTGGATGTAGATATCCAGTTGTCCCAGCACCATATGTTGAAAACACTATGCTTTCCATGTTTAATTGTCATGGCAACCTTGCTGAAAATTAATTGAACTTCAGTGTAAGGTATTTATTTCTGGACTTCCAGTTCTGTTCCATTCATCTATAGGTGTATCCTTACGGTAGTTATCTTTATATTTTCATAGAATTTTAATTCACTTAACACCAGTGAAACTAATGACATTAAATTGATACCATTTACTTTTACGTATCTCAATATTTAAAAATCTTATGTATTAGAAGACTTGTTATGTTTATGTAATTAACCTGTAAAGTCTTCTTAGATCATATGTATTCAAGGTTAAAGTCTACTTTAAGATAAAAATCTCAATTCTAGAAATTCAAACACCATGGCAAGAGAGGCCTCTCTTTCAACCTTGAACCTCTTAATACCTTACGTATTAAAAGGATATTTACATTCCACAGTGACATATATACATATTTACATATACGGTGACTACCTACTGGCCAGTTCTCTCTCTGTCACCTCAACCTCACACACAAGGTTCAGCTGAAGCACACATAAATTTATAAATTCATATATAATGACCAAATTTTAGGAGCAGGAAACTCTTCTGAAACCATTTCCTATTTTTCATAAATAACCCAGACCCAGTGTAGTTAAATGAATTACCCAAACTAACATAGCTAAGAAAGCAAAATATCAGATATTAGAATCCAGGTTTCCCAATTTCTTTAACTACTGGATAGTGATGCACATTAATATTTGCTCATTCAATTATCATGTATAAGGTGCTAGGTATTACACTTAGTGCTATAAATATGAAGATTAAATGACTGAGATTCTACCTCAAGAAGCCTACCATGAGAAGGAAAATAAACACAAAACAGAAGAATAGAAGTGCTGCAATAGAAGTATACACCAGGTCCAATGGGACATGGGGATTTTATGCGTATTTTAAAGTTCCAAGACATTTTATAGTTTCACCAGTAAAAACTTTGGGTTTCTGCAGTTCTACATTATATAAAGTCAAACAAATAAAATAGAAATACCAAGCCACTCAGGGCTAGATGACCCATGTAGCTTGTTAGTAGCAGGAAGATTAGAACTCAGATTCCATACACCATAGTATACTAATCTTTTCACTATCACAAGTTAACTAATTGCCAATTGAGAAATAGTTAAATTAAAATCCATAAGATTGCACCCTCTAGATTTGGAAAACAATTTTTAAAAATCAGCTATAACCTCATTTACAGAGAAAACACCAAGAAATGACCTGGTAGATATTACAAATTAAGGATGACATAAATCTATTTTAAAGTCAGAATTTTATTTTACACTTTTTGTGCAAACTATCTATTCTCAGTCCCATTTTTAAAAAATAAGTGAGTATTTATATAGCCAAATCAGAGAGATCTCTCATAACCCCCTTCAGAAAGTACCTATTTATGTCAATGTTAATACTTAAAATGCTTGAAATACTCAGAAAGACTTGAATGCCTTCACTTTTGCAAATGCCTTCAGGTGCAAATAATCTCATTGAGTTATAGATTCTTTTAAATTTAGTCATTCATTAAGCATACCAACTCTTTAACAAATTCAGTCATAGGTCCAAAAATAAAGAGATGGATTTGATACTTTTCGTGTTCTTAAGGTGCTCTTATTCTAACAGGGGGAAAAATAAGTAAACAGATTAACCGCAAATGAATGTGGTAAATGCTAA
This sequence comes from Procyon lotor, assembly GCA_028646535.1. Classification (NCBI taxonomy): domain Eukaryota; kingdom Metazoa; phylum Chordata; class Mammalia; order Carnivora; family Procyonidae; genus Procyon; species Procyon lotor. Next base: position 34,012,273 of record CM053606.1, read on the forward strand.
GAAAGATATATATTTACAGGGAGAAGAGAAGCTCAGAAAAGAGAGAATAACCCAAAATTTGACTACCCCAATTGAATAACCACCTGCTGCGCAACATCTGGCTTCCAATTACTTTTGCCAGTTTCATCAAATCAATTTCTCCCCTTCGTGGGACAAAGACTGGCCATACGTGAGGTCATTCAAAAAGAAAAATTTAAAAAAGCATCATGGTCTCTAAAACCAGCTCCTAGAAATTCTAGAATAACTTTTGAGCAACAGAGGATATATGTATCAAAAACAAAGATGACTAATTTAAAAGCATCAACATTACTTAAATTTATGACATGTAAGCATGTTAATATATCAACATGTTAATATATCAATCACTTTTAGAGTCATGCTCCACATATTGCTCCATCACTATATATAAACATTGGTTACAATATCTGAAAGTACAATTACCAATAGAAATTAGGACTCATAAGACATTTTACTGTATTTCTAAAATTTCAAATTCTAAGCAAAGTGATCCATGTGCATACCTATTATCGGCAACAAAAATTTTTACCCACAAAAAAATAGCAGCCTTAAATACACCTTATTAAAGTTCCCTCATCTAC
>CM053606.1:34013371-34024995 GCA_028646535.1 Procyon lotor
TATATATAAACATTGGTTACAATATCTGAAAGTACAATTACCAATAGAAATTAGGACTCATAAGACATTTTACTGTATTTCTAAAATTTCAAATTCTAAGCAAAGTGATCCATGTGCATACCTATTATCGGCAACAAAAATTTTTACCCACAAAAAAATAGCAGCCTTAAATACACCTTATTAAAGTTCCCTCATCTACAATGTGAAGCATAAGGGAAATACCTCCTGACTCAACAGAAATGAACTGATGTTTAACTTATATTCTATAATAATAATAATAGTTATTATTATTAGACATTACAAGCATACCTCTTATTGGGAATACTTCACATTTTCATCAGGCAAAGGCAGGCATGGAAATGTAAAGTGCTTTTGATAACAAAATACCAAAAGTACCAGAAACAAATGGCAACAGCATAATCTGAATTTAACATATATTTATAAAATTATGAACAAGAGAATTGGGAATGTCACTATCTCATTCATAATTGATTTTATCTAAATATCATTTTTATTATTATATTCAATTAGCCAACATCATTAGTTTTTGATGTAGTGTTCAACGATTCATTAGTTGCATATAACATCCAGTGCTCATCATAACATGTGCCCTCCTTAATACCCATCACCTGATTACCCCATCCCCCCACTTCCTTCCCTTCTGTAACCCTCAGTTTTGATAATTTTTTCCTTCATAATGATCATAGGATCTCTTCTATATTAACTGCATTATGATAAGTATAATAGCAATATGCTCACAAAAGAATTATGAAAAGTATCAAATTGGTGAAACAGAAAAAAAATCAAAAAAACAGAAGGAAAGAGCCTAATAAAGTCAACTGTAAAACAAGATTTCAATTCATTTGAAATAAAGCTCTAGTTTGACATATAAATCTTTAACTTTCCTATATACATTAGCTGAGTTTCCAATGGTGCCATCTTGGGTAGACATTTACTGTACTAACATTTAGAACAGGCTTAGCTCTATCAGAGAAAAGAGAATTACATAAATGGATAGAAGTTAGTACTTTGGAAATGTGACATAATCAAAAGGTTCAGTAGATATGTAAAAATTCTAAAGCTGCTCATCTATAAAATCTATAAAATGGAAGGTTCAGTCTCTTTTATAAAATGGTTTCTCTCTTTCTAGCTACCTACTTTTTTTACATTTACCTACCTGCAAGGCAAGGGAAACTTTATCAACATTATTAAATATTCCCCTCGTGGACAACCTGAAAACAATTCAGACTACATCAGTCAAATAAGAAGTCATGGCACCCTGAATTCTAACAATGAAACAGAAATTACTGATACACAATAGAATCTCATTTAGAACATTTTCTTGACCTCTAACTCCAATGGCTAATCCCGAGCTTTCTCGGGAGTCATCTACGCTGCTCTTCAAAAATACATATTTAAGATTTACACTTTCCCAAATGGAGGATACTTAATCCTAAATACCACTTCCCATACACACACATACAAATATTAGTTCCGTTGTCCTTTGTATAGTCTTTGTTTTAGAGGGACAAAATATTTTCTTGGATGCCCACAGTCATTTCAAAAGCTTAACTAGGAGGTTCCTCTTTCACCTTGTTCTGGAATTGGTCAAATCATATTTATTTCTTCACTGTTGTTGTTTTTTTTTTAAGTCTCTAAATCAACCCCAACAAACATCTGGCTTTTATTCTTATGCCTTCAATTATTTTTAGTTTGTAGACACTTGACTTTTCCAGCATAAAGTTTTGAGGAAGTTATTCCAAAATCAATGTATGGAATAGCTATAGCAAAAAGGAAAAAATTCCTTCCTTGACTTCATCTACCTGGATACCTACCATACCTCTGGACACCACAGGTTAAAACTGCTGACATTTAAAAAATTCTATTTTGTACTCAAGTGCAAATCTAATTTGTTTTCCACTGTCACTCATAGGACTTTCCTAGCATAACTCTTTTCCAAAGTACCTTCTTCCCTCATTTCCTTCATCCCTTTCCATCAAGTGCTCATGTTCAGTATTATTTCTCTCCCTGCTCTCCCTCCACCTTCACGCATAAGCTGTAAAATAGATGTAAAGCTTGGTGTAAGTCCAAAAATTTTATGATCAAAATACATACTTAGCAAATTGTTTGGCTAAATCTTTCATGTATGATGAAAGATTATTACCACAATTCATTAGCAAATTATAGACTTTGAAATGTAGGCAGACAAATATTTGGCCCTGTATCAATCAATTTGGACCAGCTGGGTAGAAATTCACACAATCCCAGGAAACCCGGGAAGTGAGGTGCTCTTTCATTTTTCATTCACTTGAAACATTAAAGAAAAATTATCATTCTATAAAAATGTCCACTTCTCAAGATTTTAGCAGAGCCATTTTAGATTGAGTTTATTTTCAGTCAATTACTACTTGAGTGACCAATAAACTGATCATTTTTCTTGCAATCAAATGTAGAAGAATAGTGCCTGTGTATATATAAGCACCATAGTATTTGACCATTATACCCCAGTTTAAAAGCTTAATATTTAATAATGGTTCTGATGCCCTAAAAAGGGGAAGGGTATACATCTATGTACATTAAATCAGCTTGGAAACTAATTTTGCAGTTATTCACAATAAATATCATTAACATTCCTTCTCTGAGCCTCTCTAGCCTAGTAAGGTGACCCTGTACAAAGATTCTGATTGATCCCATGTCTGTCTATTTTGGTTAAGCTACAAGGCCATATATGGGGACAGCTGCACTTTGGGAGCAACTTAAAACAAATTTCATCTTAGTGGCATCTAATCCAGTGCTTGGTACAAGACGCATGGAAAAGTCAGTGTCAAAATTAAACAATGCCGGCTTTGCAATGAACAGATGCTTTTGCCTTGCAGCTGTAAAACCTTAAAACAATCCAGTACTCTACTGTCTGGTCACGCAATGACCACAAAGCAAGGAATACATTTTGTCATTTATAAAAAATGTTTGTTACAAGCTTTTAAAGGTTTTTTTATTTTAAAAAAAGTTTTTTTTTAAAGGAATGTATTGAGGGTAATAATAAGGTAATAAAACTCTAAACTGAGCTATAAAATTTGTTTTAAGTTTTATTTTTCATACTAAATATGTTTGAAAAATAACTCCTTGACTAGAGAGTATTAAGTCTACACAAGACACATCAGACAAAAGAAAAATGATCATAAAAGATGTTTAAGGGGTTATGACCAAATAATCTTTGGTATATAAGGATAAACATATAAGTAATTTTCAACATGCAGGACTTAATATACCTTGAATCAATCTAGGTTATGTTTATGAGCACTTTATATTCACTTGCCCATCCTTTTATTTACTTCTTTCTCTCTCTCTCTCTTTCTTTTTTTTGCTGGGGTTGGTTCGGGAGAAGAATGAGGTTATTATTCTTATTTTATGGCTGGAGGATACTTATATTTCTCAGCTTAAGTAACATGGTACCTACCAAATCTATAAAAAAACCAAACTATAGCTTTTTCCAGCCCTTTTCCTACAGGGCAGAACCATGTCTCTGGCATTCAGGAATCTAGGGGTTAATATTTTAATTCTCAAACTCTTCTTCATGGGGAGAAAGGCTCCAACCACTGTGCCTACAAAATCAAAGAATCAGCCCCACCCAAGTAAGTGACTGCATGGTCATGGTCAAACCATGTTTGCTAAATGGAGTTTTTTAAAGAGAGCTTTTTATGGTACCTATAGGAAAGAGAATCTAGTATTCTTGTCGTCATTTTTAAATCGTCCACTGCAAAAAAATTTTTCAGTAAGTTTTCCAAATTTCATATCTTTACTAGAAATCCTTTTCTCCCAAAGGACATCAATTCATTAATACCTCATTGCTTATAAATTTCATTATATGTTTTGTTGGTTGAAGGTTTGGGGATTCCCCTTATATTCGTCCCCACCTCAAAACTTATATTTAAATCCCCAAGTAATGACATTAATAGGAAACGAACCAAATTTTTTTTAAATATCAAAGAAGGCATGTTACTATTAGAAGTCTTCAAAAAATAAAATGTTTTTCGTAGTTGTTTTTACATTTCGACACTTTATTTCCTAAGAATATAATTAACATATATTGATATATAAAGCATTATTAGTGCTTTATGCCTTTTAAAGTATGATAGAAATTCTAGACATTCATTTAAAGAGATGGGCCAAACTTAGAAATAGTCGTCTCTATGATTTGTTTACAATTAGTTTACAATTATCTTTTAAGTTACATATTACTGGCATGATTCTGTTGTATTCTTTGCTAGTAACTATAATAAAAATGCACTTGAATTAGTGTCAGTATACCATCAAATAAAAGTAGACCATGCAACAAAAATGTATTAGAATTAAGCTTAAAAGTATAAAAACATACAAAATTGACATGCCCTAGATATGATCCCTTGTATCTTATCTAACCCACATACTTAGAAGAATCCATTGTTTTACAGTGCCAGTATTCCAAATTACAATTGTACATAAACAGCTTTAAGGATAACTATAAATCTGCACAAACTGGGCTTACTAATTTTCTTATTGTGTCATAATAACTTTGGCTAATAATTAGAATTATGTTAACAAGAACTATGTGAAAGCATTTTGTTTGGAAGTGTATTCCAATTTCAGGTTATTAATTATACAATTCTATTCATATTTAATGGACTTTAATATACTTCATATTTTTATGGGACCATGCAGAAATTTGCAAAAATGGCTAGCTCAAATAAATGGCTCTCTGTCAAGTGCATTTTATCCTTTTGGGTTCACTAAATAACAGCAATATATTTTTAAAGTATATATTTTACTCAAAAAATACATAAGTAAGTCACAAATCAAAAGCTAACAGATGTGTGACTTCTAATTAGTTATAATAATCTCTGCTTCAATGCCATTAGAATGAGCCTTTCTTTTCTTTTGAAAACTAAAAAAGCTTTCCTTTGAATTTTAAACTGTCAGGGTGCTTCAAAGTCAACGTACAAAATCTGCTTTGATTAAAAATTTTAGACATCTACAGTGATAACTTTATGAAAGGAAAATATTAAATTATAATTATCCTAAACAGACACAGTCTTGTGAAACTAACCCTACATTCATGTTAAAACACAAAGAGTTGAATATAATGAATTTGATTCATCCTCGGACACAAAGCTTCACCACAGTAAACTCAGTCAACTGTTGCTCTTGCGCCTATATTCATGGTGCTTAAATAGCGCACTTTAAAACAAAAAAAACTCCAATTGGCTTTTCATATATCCACCCTCCCCAAAAATAACGCACTTGAAAAACTCAAATGATATGAAAGGCTTCAAGGCCTCTTTTCTCCCTTTCATAGCTCTTTTTTTTATTTCTGTTTGCAGTAATCTGCCTTTCTCTTTCTCTTTCTCATTGCTACAGAGCAAGCGAGGAGGCTCAGAGCTTTGAAAAGGGGGCTCAGTGTGTAATGGGTCCACTAGAATTAATTTACTTGCACCAAATCCATTGAGCACAGAGGGGTTTTTTTCCCCCTCTCTCTCTCTCTCTGTCTCTCTCTCTCTTCTCAAATCATTTGGAGTCGAACGCAGCCCCCAGCCTTTGTAATTCTAGTAAAGCACTTAAAGTGCACAGTAGGTGTTCATGAGGACCATCTGGTCAAAAGCAAAACAAGCTGCTGATTTTGCCTTTGAATAGAATGAAGCAAGTGTGAATTAGTCTCTTCAATTAGCACTATTACAACCTGTCAAGTGCATATTGTAAAACAGGATTATTACAGTATTGGTCACCAGTGCAATTATTTACTCTCTGCCTTTTCTTGCATATAAAAATGTCTTATGTTTATTAGTTTCTGATAACTGAACATAATTTCTCTTAACCCAGACATTTCAAAACTACCAACACACAAATCTCAGATTATGAAACATGGCCAGTTAAGATGATATTAGGATACACATATCTTAGGTAACAAAGGACTAAAGCATTGCCCTCAATTCTTAACAAAATTTCATTGTTTCTATCCTCTTGGAAAGTAGGTGAAGAAATACTTACATGGGCTTAAAAAAAATTTTCCCAGAGAGATTATTCTAAAATACTTTTGGAGAGAGACCTGTCAGTTCCAAAGGGCTGCACTGTAAATATTACTTAAACTTATTTCCTAAGGGGATGATTTACTAAGAATCACAGGTAACTTCAATATTTATAAAATGATCGTTAGCAATTTGTTCACTTAATGTAGTATGACTTCAACAGATTATAAAATTCAACTTGAAACTAATAATATACATGCATATTTAAAAGAAACTCATAATGTCCTTTCTGAAAGCTGAATAAAGGCATGAATTCATTGCCCAATTGCTTAAAAAATTATATCTCTTTCATTCGTGCTAAGATGTCATTTGTGATTTCAAATTTTTAAAAAATCAAACTATGATATATGCTAATTAAAATGGGTTCATTCTAATTGAATTTATATATCCCATTTATCTTGAAGTAAATTTATAAATTTAAATATAAGTAAACTTATAAACTTAAACTTTTAATTAAATAAGCACACAATTTAATTTATCCTCTTGCATATGCACATTCTCAGCTACTCTACAGTTCTGTGCCAGCAACCCCCCCAAATGGAAAACAAACAAACAAAACAAACAAACAAACAAAAAAAACACTATAACTTAAAACATTTACAGAAAGGGCATGTTAGTTAAGTAGTTATAGTCAACCCAATACCAGAAAATTGCTTTTTAGTACCATCTGTAAAAAACTACATATTTAATACTGTTAATGATCTCCAGCATCAAAGAAGAACAGTTTGAAATATACGTTAGTCAAGCAAGTTCAGAAAATAGCAAGTAGAAAAATAGGCACAAAACCCAAAGCAAGTTTCAAATTTGCAGAATCAGAACAAGCCTTATGATTTCACAATTACTTAGCCAAGATTATTTTTAAAGACTGGTTATGATTTATGTATTTAGTTCACTTTTTGTTGCTAATTCAAACTACTGGCTTCTCACTTGGCAATCACTAATATTAGTGAAATCTTTTACTTGTCTATGCAAGATATATCTTTATAGGTCATCAATTTTCCCCTTTCACTCCCCTTAAGAACTAAATTAACATTAATAAGAACAGTGAGAAGTCTAGGGTAAAATGAAACTTGGAAGAGGATTTAAATAATTCCAATAGCCATTTATCATGCTTCTCGCTATAACAGATAAGTAATACTCCATGATTCCATATCAAAAATACTTAGGTTTCTTATTGTTATTCTGGGTCATGTGTGTATTCCTTAAGTTTGTAGGACATCTGCAAAGAAATGTGGGTATTTTGCCTAATAGAAGCTTTTGCAATAGTAATATGGACAACAAAGAATTAGTTTCCAAGAAAAGTTGGCTTCATTTCAGGGATTTCATATCCTTTTCCACACCTGGGTTTAGGATTTGTGCTAGGCAAATCAATCTTTTTTCCCTTAGTTTAACCAATTCCAAATGCATCTGTAATCACAGATTTTAAGATTATTAAACAGTATTACTAGAATCTGTATAATGAACTGTTTAAAAATCTGAATTCTCAGTGTAGAAAATTCATTAAAATAAGGTAAGCTTGTTTAAATTTTCAAAGAAATTCACTGTTTTAAAGTGTGTCAAGTAGCTACTTCAGGGCCCAAAAGGGTGGAAAGACAGTCACAAAGTAATTTGTCATATTATCTCATAATTTCGTAAACTATTTGTTGAAATGGAAAAAGAAAAAGGATTTTTATTCTATGACTACTTGCAACTTTCCAGTCTGACCTTTTTATACTATCACTGCCTTTTCCTCAAGTAGAAGGATAATGTAAGTGGAATGATTTGTAAAGAGCTTAAAAAAAACCCTCAATATCTAACTAGCTTAAATTAAAATCTAGAGCACCCAAAGGACATAAGTCATGCATTGTGAGGCAAGAGACCACAGAGCCAGAATGAACAAACACTTGCACAACTACGGTTTATCACCACTAACCTGCCTGAACATATGGTCACTAAAGAGTTTATTTGAAATTCAAACTGCATCTAAGTTCTATTTTTTAATTCAGTATTTTAAAAAATGTATTTTGTCTAGTTAAAAGTTGAAATCATAGTGCCTTTATCAACCCTATTTCATTTAATACAAATTTGTCTCTGGGGGAAAAATATTACAAAAGCTTTTTTTTTTTTATAACATACACAGGCTTTCAAGATTTAAAAATGGCAAAAAATGGGCTGTTTTTTTCACCTATAACAAAAATAATATACTCCTACCCTGGAAAAAAATCAGGTATTTTTTTTCTTCCTTTCCCTCATATATTGGTCAGAATTCATTTTTGGAACTAAACAACACTGAAAACATATTTCTAAAACTGATGACATAAATTAATTTATAATTTAAGATATATGGCATCATTAAGCTTCCACATTAATAGCAAAAATTCTAGCATTTATAAAATTATACTGCAAAATCATATCGACATCGTATTTTTATTATGTTGCAAACTGACTTTCAATCATACAACAAAAAAGGGCATACTTAAGTGTCACTGTGGGTTCCAGGTCTGTAGCATAAGAGCAACTATTCCTCCCAAACCACTGCCAAGGCCCCAAATATTCCATAAGTTGAAGAAGAAAAGTCTTAGGACTAGGCCTACAGAGTGTGATCCTAGGTCCAGAGACTATAATCCTATATTCTTTTTTTCTAATTTGTATAGAATAAAAGAGCCTAAAAGCAACTGTCTACTCACAAAAAGCACTGATACTAGAAATTGCATTTATTTTGTCCTGGCACCTAGAATTTCAAAATATTATTTTAAATAAACTTAAAAATGGGAAAAAAGAAAAAGAAGAAATCAAAGTCTTATGAAGAAATACATAAGAATATCGTCTTTGCAAAAATATTTCTGGGACATTTTTCACCTAGGAAATAGTATGGAAAAGGTTTACTGTTTTCAAGTCCTTGAAGCTTAAAATATATTTGATCATCTAAATAGCAGGCCATGGAGAACAGTTTCAGCCAACTGTGGCGCACAATGGCACATTTACAGAATTTTAAATATTTCTTTAATAATTGATGTAGTCATTTTGAATCATTCTGCATAGGATATCAGGTGTGAGCAGATTGCATTAACGCTGCTTAAACATTTCAACTTGTCAGTATGGCCAACTCGATTTCGGAAATATTTGCAGTATTTTCCCATCGAAACAGTAATAAAGGCAAAATAAATATATGCCACTACTTTATAATCACCGAACATTAATGAATATTTTATGTCTTTTTAAATCTCCCTGTTTAATTTAAAAGGGTGAAATTAAGTCTCCTCCCTGCAATATGCCAATTATCTGTAAATCAAACAATAACTTGGCCATTATGCTCCTTTTTGTTAATATAAGAGAAGCTAATTTGAAAACACTGAATGACATTTTTAGACTATCAGTTTAATAGTCCTTTCTGCCCTCTTGTGGGAGAAAGTTGAAACACACTCAAACTATAGAAATGTTAAAAAAATAAAAAAATAAAAAAACCCCACAAAACTCAGGCTATAAAAATTTCAATAAGAAAGAAAAATAAAGCAGTGTGTGTTTATCCATCATACATTGTACTAGTCTTCAATTTTAAAAAGTAAATCAATAACAAAATGAAATTTACTTTGTATTATTTTTGCTTTTCTTGATTAAAATAGTTGTTTTGAAACTAAATTGCCTTATTTAATTACATCCAATATATAATTTAAATTTTACTACCATGAAGCTACCAGAATAAATCTGCTATAGTGCCATAGTTAAACATTATTTCTAAAGTAAAAGCATCAATGATTCTCCAAGGAATTGAAAATTTAGAGACTAGAACGCCCATTATAGAGGTTCAAATGAAATGCCAACTAATATGCTTAAAATCTTGGGAAAAAAAAATCAAATAACTCAAACTTATGATTCAAAGTAGAGGCCAAGAAAATTTTTAAAGATTTTAGTTACTAGTCAACAAACTATTCGAGTGATAAACAGAGAAAATAAATTTCAAACAATGAGCTACTGATGGCAAATTCAGAAGTTGAAATTCATTGGCAAAACATCCAAAAGGAAACCATTAAATAGTCTAACCATTACCAAAACAATTCATATATATCTGAAAAACAATTGGGTGAAAACAACTCATTCTTTCAATATGATATAATTAATTTTCTTAAGCAATGTAGACCAAAAAAAAATTTATGAGATAATCAAGATTAAGCATAATTATCTTTATAAAAATATTAGTAGACAAATGATTGTTGTCTTCACAATTAACAAGATGTAATTGTCATAATCATTTCAGTGCTTCTAAATACAAGTCCTGTCAAAGCCTTATACATTTTCCCCAGAGGGAGATAAATTACTGGTTTTTAAGTGGGTGGGGCCACAGGCAAAAAGGTACCTTTTCTCTCTTGGGGGCGGTTCTTTTTTGAAACAGTGGCCCTGGTTGGCCATGTTAAAGAAAATATTGACACTATAAGTCAGATAGTCTAAGCTAAAGACTGACAGTCTCCAACAGCATCTCACAAATACTGCCTAATGTTGCGACTGAGCTACTGAAGAAAAACCTCCTCAAACTCCTTTTGGAAAAAGGCAGTGTACACATTATAAATAATATATTTGAGAGCAACCTTTCAAATAAAATAGAGGCATATTAAAAAATGCATGTTGTCAACAATTTCCAAATTAATATTTTGACTTATTACCATAAAACCATAAAACACATTATATAACAATGAATAATTTTTACACAAGGTTTTAAGTTGACTATTTTAAGATTTATCAAGAGCTCTCATTTATAACATCTATATTTCTAGGTCAAGTCATTTAATAGATCTACAGTAATCATTGATGCTCCAGTTAATTAAAATTAAGAACCCAATAATGAAACATAGAGAGAGTTTCCAACTAGAACAGATAAGCCCTCTTTAACAGGGTCAACATTAGCTATAATGAGCTACCTTTATTCCTTAGCTGTGAGACATAACTCACCTCTTGAATGGTACTGCTTCCTGAGAAGTTCAGGTTGTACTCCCGCTGGACTTCTCGGTGGGTGATGATCAGCATGAAGTTTTGATTTAATGACTCCTGCAGGGCACTGAAAGGGTTGAAAGAAAAACAAGGAACTCTGAGATGAACATGTTCTAGCTTGCTTTACAGCTAGCTGTAAAAACCCCAGGAGTACCATAACCTCCACACAGGCATGTCCGGGCCCAATGTTATCATCTTTTCAGCTCCTAAAGGCAAGAGAGGATGCAGAGAGCAACCAAGGGGAGCTAACCTGTTAACTCCTTCTCTACCAAGGTGTTTTTAAACTTTAATTCTAAACACTCTATATAGATAAGAATTTTCTAGAAGTCATATGCATATGTATTTCCTCCAAGAGAACCAAATTTTTTCAAGTATACAAAATTCCAAATATGCTACTAAGATGTATATTCTAAGGTTCTGATTTAAATCCAATTGAAATATACAATATTGTTTATCCTCATGAATGTACTATAAGGATAGAAATATGGTTTCAGTCAAAATTCAGAAAATACTGAAATCTACAGAACTTTAACTGCTATATATCAAAATTCGTTCAAAATATCTGTGCTTTCACTTAGGAGTCACGAATACATAGAATTTAGA
>CM053606.1:34025095-34054773 GCA_028646535.1 Procyon lotor
TTCCCTCTCTCGCTGTGTTTCTCGCTGTCAAATAAAATCTAAAAAAAAAAAAAAAAAAAAAAGAAATTGGAGAATTCAGAGCAATATTAACCAAAATGTTAGAAATGTGTCAGAACCATAAAGAGTAAATGAAATTAACCACATAAATTAAGAAACATAAGTCATGGCTCTATTTGTTTATGACAATATTAAAAAGCACTATCAACACTGAAAATAAAAATCTGCCACAGTTATGTATAAATAATCTATGCTGGCAGCCTGAAGTAAAATTGTGCCATGCTTGTAGAACTGGGGAAACAATTTGGGTGTGCTACACAGTTCTGGCCTCCACTACTCCTCCTTTGCTATCCTACAACTATGCAATAAACATACATGCAACATAAGATGAGGATTAAGAACTTAATTTGTCTCTCCTATTGTCTCTCATACAGCTCCCAGGTTAATTATAGACTAAAAATACCTAGAAAACACCAATATATAGCATGAAATATTATTGATCTAAGTCAAAGGAAGTGATATTCAACTAAAATAGAGTTTCTTTAGGCAGGAAGCTTTGTCACTATATCCTTAGCAGTTAAGCATAATGCCTGTCACACTATAGATAAATATTTATTGAACAATGAGTAAATTGTGAATTTCCAGAAGGCAAGAGTCTTACTCACCTTTGTATCTCAGAAAGCAATGTTACTTTCTGGAAAACTACCAGGGGATTAACATTTTTATTTTGATTCATGTCTTTCAACATTAAGTCAATGCCTTGTATTACTCCATGTGCTAAGGAAACCAACCCAAACACAGGTCCTATTCATAAAAAAAACTTCACAATCTAAGCAGGGTAGACAGATATATAAATAGCCAGAGTAAAATGTAATAGGTAGAATTGAGAAATTGAAAAAAGTTAAAGGGGGGAATCGTTAGGGAAAGCTTCAGAGGAGAAGAAAAATATAAGTTGAAATATGAAGGATAAGTAAGACCTTTGTATTTATCATTTGGAAGGCATGAAATTTTTGCTTCGTTTGGGGGAAGAGAGAAGAGTAGCACTTTTTAGATAAGAAAATAATAAGTGGAAGAACACAGCATGTTCATTCACTCAGTTAACACATATTTACTGAGCACCTATGTACATGTATGACCTTGTTCTAGCTGCTAGGGATACAGTAGTGAACGAGAAAAACATGATCCCTGCTTTCACGATACTTACATTCCAGTAAAGGAGACAGACAATAACCAAATAAATGAGTAAGTAATTTGAGAAAATACTAAGTGCTGTGAAGTAAATAAAACAGGATTACAATTAAAAAGGTAACAGGTGCAGGGTGAAGGGAATTATTTCCAAAAGAATAGTTAGGGAGCCTTCCCTAACTCTCTGAGGAAGTGCCATTTAAGTTGAGGTTGGTATGATAAGAAAGAGATAGCAATAGTATGATCATGTAAGTCCTTGCAGACCATAGTAAAGAACTTGATATTTATAGTAATTGCAATGGAAAGCCACTGGAGGTTTTACACAGGGAAATGGTTAAGAACTGACTTACATTTACATGTATACAATATTATTCTGGCTGCTCAGGCTATGGTAAAGAAAGAGTGAAGGCAGGGAAAGCTAGGAGACTTAGGAGACTAGACCTGGCAAGAAATGGTGGTGACTTGGACTACAGTGGTAGAAGCAAAAAGGGTGAAGTGTTGTCAGGTTCAGGTATCTTTTAGAGGAAGAAGCCACACAAATTACTAATGGAATGAGAGAAAAACATAACCCCCAAGTTTCTGGCCTAAGCAAATGAAAGGCTGGAATTGCATTCAACAAGGAAAACTAGGGTAGGAACAGGCTGAGTGGGGAAATTAAGAGTGAAGTTTTGGATATATTAAGTTTAAGATGTCTATTACATATCCAAAAAGAGATATCATGTACATCTGTACAGAGGTGAATGTCAACAAACACAGCTCAGAGCAGGAGAGTTCACAGCACATAGAATATATTCAGATTTTGTGAGCAAAAGAAATAACCTAGCAAAATAGGTTGCTTAGAGAAAAGGGGAGAGGCCAGGATGGAGACCTGGGCATTCCAATAATTTGAAATCAAGCAGAGGAGGAGGAGTCAGAGCAAAGGAGATTAATAAATGGTCAGTGAGATAAGAGAAAGACCAAGAAATTCTAGTATAAGTAACTGTTTCAATTAGGAGATCATGAGCAATTATGCCAAGTGATACTGAGATATTAAGTGCAGTAAAGTAAGAAAAATCACAATGTTGAGGAAATTGTGAAAAGTTCATTATGACCACAACGAAGGATATGTGAGAGGAGTGTCATGAGGCTCAAACAGTAGGTTGGGTCAAAGTTCAATATTTGATATTAAATGAATTTGGGGTCAAAAGTGGCAAGTAATGGAAAGCCTACTTGGAATTTCAGGGCCTTTCATAGGTAGACCTACTTCACAGCTATTCTCCAAGATTTGGCTTTTGCTTTAGAGCATGGCTAACTTCTCATGTCATGGCTAACTTCTTCACGCTACACTCAATTCAATCTCTATTCATGTTGTTCTCATCCCCTTTTGCAACTACCCCACCAACACTGCACAGCTTTCAGGCCACCTCATGGCCTACCACTTGTATTTATTATAGACTCCCTCTTCTCTGAATTTCTTTATCATATAATTCATTTAATACTTAATTATAGCATATTTTGTATAGTTTGCTTTGTTTCATGTGTGGAAGTCCTTAATTCAAGACTATAAGCCTTTTGAGGATAAGTATCTTATTACTCATCAGTATTTCCCTTGGCAACTAGCATATTCAAAGGTGACTCAATAGAATCCTATATACAATTAAGGAATAGTTCTGCACATTCTGAATTGCATATAACTGCATATTTTTTAACCTACGTGTGAAGAGCCATTTTATTCGCAAAATTGTGGTTCGGAAAGGTTAAGTAATTGCCCAAGTCATGCAGCTACAAAAAGACCAAACCAAGTTTCTAAACTGTATTTAATTCTGTTCTTTACACCTCAGCAACCTATCTCCCAAATGGCTAGACTGCTTTAGGGATACAAAGATAAATAAGACTCCTGCCTGCTACTTGTTCACAATTCATTCACTCTTCCTATAATTATTTGATTCCTATTATTTGTAACAGTCAAGATAGACTATTCACAGAATTTAAAAGAGCTGTGAAGATTGTGAAGAAAAGAGACAGTACTCTGAAGTAATATGAAGAATGGATAGTAATTTGACAAGTACATCTGGAGGATAGTCAAGCATAGACTAGTTTGAACAGAGATGGAGACTAGAGAATACAGAGGAAGATGTAGAATGATGTAGAAAGCAATGAAGCATAAGGAAATGTGAAGAAGGATGTGTGGAAAAGAAAACTTTAAAAGTTAAAGACCACCATTATGGGGGCTTCAAATGCAAGCCTAAGAAGCTCAGAATTCTATGGTCTTGATTATTATATAGATCCTCCTTTATCTTTACATATGAATGCACATATATGTTTAATACCTTTAGTGCTTGCCTTATGCAATTCCTTAGATACATTTCTTGATCTTGACTGGCAGACTTGTGCAATAACTTGGCAAAAAGGTTTGCCAGGACGAGCATTAACTGCCAGACTACTTTAGAAAAACATCACTCTGGGGGCATCTGGGTGGCTCAGCCAGTTAAGTGTCTAACTCTTGATTTCAGCTCAGGTTATGATCTCAGGGTCTTAAGACTGAGCCCTATGTCGGGCTCCACACTGGGCGCAGTCTGCTTAAGATTCTGTCTCTCCCTCTTTCTCTGTCCCTCCCTCCCTCTACAAAACAAAACAACAACAACAACAACAAAAACACTCATCACGTTAGTCTAGTTCTACAATTCCTTGATAGTCCTGGCAGAGGTTAAGTTGGCAAGAGAAAATATTTATAGCTTTAAATTGCTTGAAAGTCATAGAGCCAGATTTGAGTCCCTGCTCCCCTACTTGCTAGTTGTTTGATTTTGAAAAGTCAATCATATATTCAACCTATTTACTGAATGTCTACCACATATGACCTCATTTTAGGTACTTAATTATTCTGTAAAATCTCAGTTTCCTCTTCAGGAAAAGGATATTAATTCTTTTTTTTTTTTAAAGATTTTATTTATTTATTTGACAGAGAGATCACAAGTAGGCAGAGAGGCAGGCAGAGAGAAAGGGAGAAACAGGCTCCCTGCTGAGCAGAGAGCCCAATGCGGGGCTCGATCCCAGGACCCTGAGATCATGACCTGAGCCGAAGGCAGAGGCTTTAACCCACTGAGCCACCCAGGTGCCCCAGGATATTAATTCTTGGGGCGCCTGGGTGGCTCAGTACGTTAAAGCCTCTGCCTTCGACTCAGGTCATGATCTCAGGGTCCTGGGATCGAGCCCCGCATTGGGCTGTCTGTCAGCAGGGAGTCTGCTTCCCCACCCCCCTCCCCCTGCCTGTCTCTCTGCCTACTTGTGATCTCTCTCCTATCAAATAAATAAATAAATAAAATATTTTTAAAAGAAGGATATTAATCCTTCATAGAACTATGAATATTAAATTTTAGAAAGCCAAGTGGGAATTTTTTTTTCCAAGTGGAAATTTGTATTGTTTATAAAACAGAACACTTTTGAGTGTTGTTACAATAATAACGAATCATTAATAAAAGATCTATAGTGTTTTGTGGCAGTAATTTTTCATTTTTTAATTCTATTTCTCTACAAGACTTCATAGAGAATAAAACTTTTTTTGATGCACTGAACATAATTATATATTATGCCTAATGTTATCCAGACTCACTTACAGTGTTCTTTTTTACACAGGTCTTGCTTGGGGTTGATATATCACATTCATGTTCCTTGTGAGAATGGTTTATCTGGAGGAGTAAGCTGAGGGTATTATCTGTGACCTGACTCATTTACTTAGCCATTAACAATGATGGCTAGCCTTTGATGAGTGCTAACATGTATCAGGCATTAAGAACTTCATGTCAACTTTATGAAGATATGATTATCATTTTTCATTTTCCAGATGAGAAAACTGATGTTACATTACTTGCCTCATGATCCACACATAAGTAGCAGTGACCCAGGTCTAACTCGGGATCTTCCCTCCAAGTACTGGGGAAGGGAATCCAGTAAAATTCCAGTTCTGCCTTCACTGAGTTTATTGAGAGATTGGAAGACAAGCAAATTTACAACTCCTCTTTGGTACTATTTGCTAAGAACTCTATATCACTTCTCCTAAGGTGCTATGGAAATAAAGAGGAAGAATAGCTAAATTTAACCACAGAGGCTTTCCACAGAAGCTGGCATGTCAACTGAGTAAGTTTGTTTCTTAGTTTTCTGAGGGGTTTTTCTTTGAGGGGGGCAGGGATTGAAATGAAATAAGGGTGAAAGCTGTAAAGAATTTACTGTGGTCACTGGCATAATTTGCAAAGACTTTATTGCTAAAATATTATCTAGGCAACTGACTCTAGCTACAACTTAAGAGAATGAATTGAATCCTCACCTGTTACTGGACCTAGGAGCAATTTTCTAAGTGTCTTCTAAAGGTTGATTAGGATAGTTAGCCTCAGATAATCCACCTTCAAGCAGTTTCTTTAACTTTCACACTGCAGTCATTCATGCTACTTCAACTTTTGACCTTTAGAGTAGCTCTGAGGATGACTGCCAACCAAAGTGGGTCAGTGAGAAATACCACAAAATGATTATTTTTAAATGGTATGCTTTCTCTTCAATTAGAGGGAGAAGGAAAGGTATAGGTAAATGTACAATCCTTTAAAAACAGTTTGAATTTTAACCTATAGCAAGAAATGGTTTCAAAAGAATATCTATTCTCTTCTCACTGTAGGGTTTATAATTTTTTATTCTTCATCATGATTTTCCTTTAAGTTAGAATATTTGCATTATCAACAAGATGATTTTGGGGGTACCTTGGTGGCTCAGTCGGTTAAGTATCTACCTTCAGCTCAGGTCATGATCTCAGGGTCCTGGGATCAAGCTCAAGCTCTGAATCAAGCTCCCTGCTCAGCAGTGAGTCTGCTTCTCTCTCTCCCTTTATCTTTCTACCCGCTCTTAGGTGCTCGCTCCCTCTCTCCCTCTCTCTCTCTCAAATAAATAAAATCTTCAAAAAAAAAAAAGATGCTTTTGTTTCTACAAACAGACAAAGGCTATTAATACTTACCATTACTTTATCTTTAAATTCAGAGTGAAATTAACATTTAAACTGTAGTAAGAATCACATACATTTGTTCCAAGCTTAAAGTTAGTGGCTATGTGCAAAATATACAATACACTACAATATAATACAATGAACATTAACATTTTTATGCAATTAGTAGACAAAGTATTACATATTTTCATATATACCATCTCATAACTCCCCTAGCCAGTTTCTTCATTTTAAAATTGGCAGGGATGGGGCGCCTGGGTGGCTCAGTCGTTAAGCGTCTGCCTTGGGCCCAGGTCATGATTCCAGGATTCTGGGATGGAGCCCCACATCGGGCTCCTTGCTCGGCGGGAAGCCTGCTTCTCCCGCTATCATTCTCTCTGCTTGTGTTCCCTCTCTCACTGTGTTTCCCTCTGTCAAATAAATAAAATCTTTAAAAAAATAAAAAATAAAAAAAAATAAAATTGGCAGGGAGTTGGTGGGGGATGGGTAGGTACCTGAGTGGCTCAGTCAGTTGATTTCCGCTCAGGTCGTGGTCTTGGGGTCAAAGGATCAAGCCCTGCATTGGACTCCATGCTCAACACAGAGTCTGCTTGGGATTCTCTCCTTCTCCCTCTATCCCTCCCCCCACTTACACTCTCTCCTTCTAAATAAATAAATAAATAAATAAATAAATAAATAAATAAATAAATAAATAAAAACATTTAAAATTGGGGAAGGATACAAGACAGGGAACTATAGCAAGGAAGGAAGGAAGGAAGGAAGGCCACTCCCTTAAAATTCTCAGTATTATAACTAAGCATTAATATTGAAGTCACCAACACAACTCTAGAAATAGAATTTCTAGATATCTGGTAGACATTTAGATAATCTGATAGAATTTCTAGATAATCTGGTAGAACATCCCTTCTCTGCTTTCTTTTTTGTCCAGAAGTCTTATACTTCTAATGCCCTTTCATTACCAGAGTGTCCACCTCTGCCTAGGGAGCTCCTACTCCAATTTAACTATGAATATTTATCAGAAATCAAGAAGTCATCTATGAAATATCTGTCTTCTAATAAGTTCACTGGGTTAGTTTAATACATTTTATATTCCCTTCTAGCTTTTTTATTTTTTTCATTTTTTTTTAAAGATTTTATTTATTCATTTGTCAGAGAGAGGGCGAGAGCACAAGCAGGCAAAGCGGCAGGCAGAGGCAGAGGGAGAAGCAGGCTTCCCACCGAGCAGAGAGCCTGATGCGGGGCTCAATCCCAAGACTCTGAGATCATGACCTGAGCCGAAGGCAGAGGCTTTAAGAGGCTGAGCCACCCAGGCACCCCTCTCTAGCTTTTTTTAATAAGGGGGAAATAATGTGTAGCAAATTTTAATGCATAGGCTCCAGTAAATAATTTGAAGCTACACACATTTTTATTAAATTGGATATAAAAAGCCATAAATTATTAGCCTCTATGGATCAAGTATTGGTAAAAGCAACACTATGAAATAAATGTAAGACAAACAAACAAACAAACAAACAAACAAATAAATAAATGTATGCCTTGACTGAGTTTATTTCACAGTGAGAAAGCATTAGTAGACCCACTTATACAGAAAGCACATGGCTATTTAATATGTATGATGCAGGGCTTTTTCAAGGTTAACTTAAGGCTGCATTACGGTAGTGAAATAATCATTTGATCATCATTTAGCTATATGACCTGTTAGTAATTCCTGATTAAGAAGAATGGCCTTCTTCTTGCCAAATAGCAGCAAGCCCATTTCATAGGGTAGCACAGTAGTAGGCAGGGCATCCTGCATCAAAGATAGTAATTTAAGGATTTCCTTTTCAGCAAGTCCTTGAATCAAGAATTCCCTCTTAAATTCTTTAGCTAGCAATTTGGTCGGGTTACACCACAGTATTCCTATTAAAATAGTTACCAGTGCTAAGGGAAACACTCTTATAAATCCATCAAGATTAAACAACCAAACTAGGAAGCACAACAAATTCAGACTTAGGTTTCAGGGCTCTTATGGACTGAATGTGTCCCACCCTCCCTCCCCCACCCCTCCATTCCTGCTAAATTCACAAGCTAAAAGCCTAATCCCCAATGTGATGGCATTTGCAGGTAGGGCCTTTGGAAGGTTAAATTTAGCTAAATCATGAGAGTGGGGCCTATTATGGGATTAGTGTCCTTACAAGAAGAGGAAGAAAAACCAGAGGTTTTTCTCTCTGCCAAGTGAGGACACAGCAAGAAGGCAACCATCTATAAGCCAGGAAGAGGGCTCTCACCAGGAACCAAATCTGCCCATACCTTGATCTTGAACTTCCTAGCCTCAGAACTATGAGAAATAAATGTCTGTTGTTTAAGTCACCCAGTCTATGGTATGTTGTTATAGCTGCCTGAGTTGACTAATATGAGGGCTTTTAGAGCTTCTGTATTCATGGCACCATGTAAAAAGCTGCTATCAGTTGAGCATAAGCTTCTAAATGGCTATTAATCACATATATATATATACACACATCCAAATCAGAATCTCACTCATTAAAATCCACAGTAGAAAACAATATGCTTTTGTTAAAACTCTTGTAACTGGGAGAAACTTAAGAACTGTGCATTTTTGGTTGGGGTATGGGCGAAATCAGTTAAAGGGAATGGGCAATACAGGCTTTCAGTTATAGAATGAATAAGTCACAGAAATAAAAAGCATGGTATAAGGAATATAGTCAATGATTCTGTACTAGCATTATATGGTGACAGACTGTAGTAGCTACACTTGTGGTGAGCACGGCATAATGTATAAACTTGCGGAATCACTATGCTGTACACCTGAAACTAATGTAACATTGTGTGTCAACTCAAATACAAAAATTTTTAATTGTAAATAGATATGCAAAAAAACAATTGTGCATTTATTATATGTAAGTTATATCTCTATAAAAAATGTAAGCCATAAAAATACTTGAACAATCTGATAACTACTGTTCTTGCAATTTTAAAAGGGTCCCATTTTTTTTTTAATTTTTTTTATTCATTTATTTGAGATGGAGAGAGGGAGAACAAGCACAAGTTAAGGGGGTGGGGCGAGGGAGAAGCAGACTCCCCACTGAGCATGGAACCCAGTGTGGGTGCGGCTTGATCCCAGAACCCCGGGAACATGACCAGAGCCATGCAGACACCCTGGGTCCCATGTTTTTAACTTCAAAAATACAACATGCTTTTTAATGAATGTAAATGGAAACCATGGATTTGTTGCCACTGCTAGTTAATACATATTTCCACTGACACATATGGTTTGTTGCCAGTGAAATCATACTTCTAAAATCAATGCTGTGCATGTAGTTAAAATAAGTAAAGCATTAACACCAATACAGGGATCAAAAATATCTCTTGTTTCAGATGGGATCGGGAAGGAGACAAACCATAAGAGACTCCTAAACTCATAAAACAAACTGAGGGTGGCTGGGAGGTAGAGGACGGTTACGGATAGGGTGGCTGGATTATGGACATTGGGGAGGGTATGTGCTATGGTAAGTGCTGTGAAATATGTAAGCCTGATGACTCACAGACATGGACCCTGGGGCAAATAATACATTATATGTTAATAAAAAATTAATTAATAATAAAAAATATATAATATTTACAAGCCCCAGCCATTAGAATTTGGTATCTTTGGGTGACCATTATTCATCCTACTACACTCTCTATCATGACTTTCTGATTATCAGATTCAGAATGCCTTTTTACATAAATTAAATTTTACACTTATTTTTTATTTATAAAAAAATCTCTTGTTTTATGCCTGCTATGTGCGTATGCTATTCCTTTTCTTGTACTAGATATTTTAAACAAATATCAGTATAAAATAATAGGCTTAGAGGGTTCATTTCCAATAGTTTTATTTTTAAGTATGATCTGAATTTGAAGCAAAAACAGTAAGTTCTTTCAAATTACTGTGAATCTTTATTAGAAAAATGTAAAGAATAATCTTGGGATAAGCTATTGAATTTTTCATTAATACTTTATAATTTATATCTTTCCAAAAGGCCCTATAGAATGTTCTCCTTTTTGTTTCTGAGAATATTTTATGATCTACAGTGATCTTTTTATCCTTTCAGATACATCAAGATTTTAAATTAAAAAGCATCACACATGACAATTTAAATTTCCATTCTAAACTTACAGAGTCATATGAGCTCTTGTCAACAAAAGACCAAATTTACTATAATTATGGATTATTTACACTAAAACAAAATAAGAAATCAATATGTAAATGTAATGTTTGTTGTAGCTAATGCAGCCAGCAATGACAGATTAGGTTCAAATAGCAATCAGTTTGGAAATCTGGCACATATGTAAATGAGCTAGGGACTTGATGTTTACATTTGACTGTATTTCATTCAGAATTTTTAAATTGTCTCAGGAATAGCATAAAAATAAAATGTAAATCTTTCTACTATAAATAGAACTTGAGCCCTCATCATAAGTGAAACTAGGTTTTGCTCCTGTCCAGCTAAACTAACACGATACTAATAATTCTGAGCTGTAGATTACATCATTCTTAATTAACACTCTGCTACAGTTGTTAACATCCTTCAAGGCACCATGTTATCATCACCACAAGTTCTGTAACAATCTTAAAACCACTTTTAACGGAGGCTGGCCTCTTACTCTGCAGCTACTTTTAATTGCTTTCTTTTCTGGCAATTAAATATGTCTAGATAAATAAACATTTGGTTTCACATAATTCTTAATAACATTTTTCATGATAATTTCAAGTTCAGGTGTCTTTATGTCTATAATTACTGTTTATCAATATAATGATATATTGGATACAGCAAAATGTATTAACCAAAGAATATAGGATTAATCAAAATGTAGTAATTAGTGGTGATAGTGATATATTGAGATCTATCAAGTAGTTTATAGCAAAACTGTCAAAACATAATTTTATCCATGCAGACAAAATGGAAGAAAGCAAAAAAAGTTACATTTACAGATATATTGATTTTTGTTTCATGAATTAGTGACCAAATTTCTGACTGTTCATTAAATCAACTATAGAGAATACCTGCAATTCTTTTTCAAAGTGTGATGTTAACAAGCTAATCTCAGTAGTCACTGACCTATCAATAGGCAGTAAACTGTATAAATGGGTTTGGTACATCAATCCAATTAGATGTGTTGTGAACTCTATCAGTGCTTTAATTGGGGACAAGTTTCTTCTTTCATCCAGAATGCATAACTTCAGGGAAATGTCTTCTTAAAATGAGCCACTTTTCAATAACTCTTTATTAAGAAACATTTACCAAACCAATACTTCCTAATTTTACTTTTACAAACTCTAATACTATAGTCATTATAATTAAATTTAAGTTGAACAGCAAATACAATAATGTACCGGAAACATTGCTTATATTCATTTATTCTTGAGAAATGATGAGTTAAACTCTAAGAATGATATATCAAACTGCTATCAATTAAAGTGAGTATAACACTGGTAAGATATTCCCACAGGTAACTATCCTTTGTAAAAATAACAAAAAATTTATTTTGTAAGGCATTTTGGAAGAAAAATTTAATTGATCCATTAAGAACAATGACTTGTATATATGAAATTTCCAGAAAACTGTCATGTATAGGCCATTTAAGGTCTTTCTTCCTACCACACTGCTAAAATCTCATGAAAACTGATCAATAAAAAGCTACCGTGAGAAGACACCTCATAGAAAATCATTTCAAATGACATCTCAGTAAGTTATTTAAAAGTGAAAGTCTATCGTGGCTTTTTCCCCCTAGGAGAAAAATAAAAATACTTACCAAAAAAAAAACTCCCCCCCAATGAAAGCTGTTTATTCCTTCCTAAAGGAGCTGCATCACTTTGTCTTATCCATTTAAAGGATTTATTGAACACCTACTTTACACATGAATTAGGCTGAAATGAGACTTTTATGTTTAGGACCATATTCTTCCTGACATTTTGAATAGTGCTCAGAGGCACTATAATGAGTGGTTTGGAGTTAGTTAAGAGTTCTATGATAGCCAAGTCCTGGCTTATGCATCAACTAGCTCTGTGACCTGCCAAGTGATCACATGTGTTCTTATTTAATCACATTGTCTCTTTCCAAAGCCCTAGGAGGCAGAAATTATCAACCTGATCATTCTGGGTGAAGAAGCTAAGGCCTAACAGACTATTTAACTTCTTTCTGTACCTCAGTTCTCCCAATCATAAAATGGGACTGGATTAGATGGCTGCTTTAACTCCCTCCAAAGAGGCTATCCTTGAGCCTTCCTCTCATTCTAAGTCAGAGCTCTTACAGGTGTGACTCTTCTTGCACTAAGGGAATATACCAAAAATGAAAATAGCAAGATATACACAAAAGAGTGAAAAATATTACAAGGAGTAACATCTGTAGAGAGAATGTGAGGTGTTTGGGGAAACAAAAGTAGAATGAGAGTTACTTGCAGGCATTCTCAGAAAGTCCTTCAAATAATTGAATCCCACAAATTATCTTTCTCAGTTGGGATAATAGGGGCAGATGAGTGTCTGGAATGGTCTCAGTATAGGGTGGGACAGACTGGAATGAGAAAAACAAAAAGGTATACTAAGAAAAAGGTTTATATGATTATGAATACAGCTCTTAGCTAGAACCAAGGCTAGGTAGATACTAATGACCAGAACTGCCGAATGGTTACAAGAAGCTACAGGCAGAGGAGTGGTTACAAGAAGCTACAGACAGAGGAGGAATACTTCAGTCTTTCTCTTATCATACCATGCTTAATGGGTATAGTCAAGTGCATATCAAATGTGGAGTTAGAGACCTCAAGGATGCTAAGAAGAATGTTTTATCTGCTTTTCTTCAAATTTCTGCCTCGGCTTATAAGGGTATATTTCTGCCCATGCAACTTCTTCCCACAAAGGGAAGTTTTAATGAGAACACTTATAGCATTTTCCCCTATTCTAGACTTGTTTCTCCCAAAGGAAGAGAAGAGACTATTACAATTACTGACAAGGTCACATTATACTAGGTTAGGTTTCACAGAAGGCAGGGACTAAAACCCAGGCAGGTTCTCTTTTACTTCATATGCCCCAGTGCACTGAATTCCCTCCTACTTCTTACCCTCTGTGGTAGATATACCTGAGCAAGTTGGCTATGAACCCTCTCAGCTGTCAATCCTACTGTAAATGGGTTGGTAATGCAGGCCTATTGCATCAGGCCATCAGGCTCTAAAGACCCAGTCTGAAATCTTTCTGTAGGCTACCTGAGTACATAGTTCCTAAGATTTAAAACTAGAGTGAAAGGTAAAAGACTCCACTTAGTATTCAAGTATAAACCACATGTCCACTTGGTGAACAGTGCTCAGCGGATGCAAATGGCAGAATTCTAGGTGGGTCATTGTGGTCTCGGGATTCCAGGAGACAGAACAAATTGGGGGTGCTTGAACCAGTAGAGTGCCCAAGCGATGGAGAGGGGAAACTGGTTATAGTCAGCAAGCCCAAGAAGGGACTCTTAGCTCATGTTGCCATGCCACAAAGGGCTGTGACATGCACAGGTGCCTCAGACTCTCCCTGGAAGGATTACAGTGGGCACGCACCACAAGAGTCTGCAGAGTTTGGCACATGCAAAGGTGAAGACTGTTCCTTATTGAAGATAGGGGAACCTTGATCTTTTGGCTCTGGGCCAGAGATCTGGGCACAGCCATTTTTATTCTGATCCTCTACAAAGAGGCATAGAAAACCTCCAGGAAACAAAAGACACACAGAGGATCAGCTGACACTGAGCCCAGCCCCCTGGCAAAGGGCAGTGCAACTCCGCTCAGGCAAAGACTCCTGAGAAGCAGCACAGCAGGCCCCACCCCCAAGAAGACAATCTGAAAGAATAGGTGCAAACCAGGTTACTGTTCCCACAAGACTAAAACTCCAGCACCAGGGGAAAATAATATATTGAGCTTGAGGTTTTTTCTCACAATTCAGTTTCTTTCACTCTAAAATTTTCCACTTCTTTATTTTATCTTTTTCCTGTTTCAACTAGTTTCTTGTTTTGCCAACTTATGTTTTTAAGTTGCTTTTTAACTTTTTTTTTTTAAATCTACATTTAATAGACATATGCTTCATTTTAGTCCTTTTTTCACTCTATTCAATTTTACTTTTGTATATAGATAAGTTTTGCTATCTTTGCAATTTTGGGAGGTAGTGTCTTCTAATACACAGACTAAAATTCACTCAGGAACAAGTGGATCACCCTGCTTTGTCCACCCTGTGAGATTACAGTCTCTCCCCTACAACCCACCTTTCCCCTCCCTCTTTTTCTTGTTTGTTCTGTTTTGCTTTTGTTTGCATTTCTCTTTTGGTTTCCAACTGCCTCAGATTTGTCTAGGGTGTACTCTGCTTGGGTTGAGATTGATATTTTGGACTCTTCTCACTTACTCACCCATTCTTCTCTGGGCAAAATGACTAGAAGGAGGAATTCACCACAAAAGAAAGAGCCAGAGGTAATACTCTCTGCCACGGAGCTAATTGATACAGATATAAGTAGGATGTTAGAGATGGAATTCAGGATAGTAATTATTAAGTTAACAGCTGGGGATAAAAAGGCATAAAAAACAGTAGAGAATCTCTAAGTGCAGAAATCACTTAGAGCGAATCAGGCCAAACTTAAAACTACTATAACTGAGATGTAGTCTAAATTGGATGATGCTCTAACAGTTAGGGTGAATAAGGCAGAAGAGAGAGTAAGTGATCTAGAAAACAAGACGATGGAAAGGAAGGAAGTAGAGGAAAAGACAGAAAGACAACTCAGAGTCCATGACGAAAGGCTTCAAGAACTTAATGATGCTTTGAAACAAACAACTGTCAGAATTACTGGTGTGCCTAAAGGGAAGGAGAGAGAGGGGGCGAGGAAGTATATTTGAGCAAATCACTCCCTAATTGGGGGAAGGAAACAAGCATTCATTTCCAAGAGGCAGAGAGAACCTAAAACTAAAAAAAAATAGATCCTAAAACTAATAAAAATAGATCAGCATCCCAATAAATAATGAAGCCAGCAAATTTTAGAGTAAATGAGGCTATCCTGAGAGCAGCTCAAGACAAGATATTCCTTACATACAGAGGGAGGAACATCAGACTAACATACCTATCCACAGAAACCCAGCAGGCCAGAAATGGTTGGCATGATGTATTCAGGATACTAAATGAGAAGAACATGCAGCCAAGAATTCTTTATCCAGCAAGGC
This sequence comes from Procyon lotor, assembly GCA_028646535.1. NCBI lineage: Eukaryota > Metazoa > Chordata > Mammalia > Carnivora > Procyonidae > Procyon > Procyon lotor. Next base: position 34,040,451 of record CM053606.1, read on the forward strand.
TGTCATTCAGAATGGAAGGAGAGATAAAGAGTTTCCAGGACAGACAGAAACTGAAAGAATATGGGACTACCAAGCCAGCACTGCAAGAAATATTATGGGGGATCCTGTAAGCAGAGAGAGACTCCAAGAGTACCCAGACCAGAAAGAAACAGAAAAGATCTACAGAAATAGGGATTTTACAGGCAATACAATGGCATTAAATTTATATCTTTCAATAGGTATTCTGAATGTAAATGGGCTAACGATCCAATCAAAAGACACAGGCTATCAGATCAGATAACAAAGCAAGACCTATCCATATTCTGTCTACAAGAGATTCATTTTAGATCTAAAGACACCTCCACACTGAAACTGAGGGAGTGGAGAACCATTTGCCATGCTAATGGACCTCAAAAAAAAAGGTGGAGTAGCAATCCTCATATCAGATAAACTAGATTTTAAACTAAAGACTACAGGAAGAGATGTAGAAGGACACTATATCATACTTAAAGGGTCTATCCAATAAGAAGATTTAACAACTGTAAATATTTATGCCCCCAACATGGGAGCATCCAATTATATAAACCAATCAATAACCAAAGTAAAGAAACACATTGACAATAATACATTAAGAGTAGGGACTTTAGGGGCGCCTGGTGGCTCAGTCGTTAAGCATCTGCCTTCGGCTCAGGTCATGATCCCAGGGTTCTGGGATCAAGCCCCACATCGGGCTCCTTGCTCGGCAGGAAGCCTGCTTCTCCTGCTACCATTTCCTCTGCCTGTGTTCCCTCTCTCGCTGTGTTTCTCTCTGTCAAATAAATAAAATTAAAAAAAAAAAAAAAGAGTAGGGACTTTATCACCCCACTCACAGCAATGGACAGATCATCTAAGCAGAAGATCGACAAAGAAACAAGGGCTCTAAATGACACACAGGACCAGATGGACTTCACAGTTATATTCAGAACATTCATTCCATCCTCAAACAACAGAATACTCATTCTTCTCAAGCGCATGTGGAACTTTCTCCAGAACAGATCACATATTGGATCACAAATCAGATCTCAATCAACACCAAAAGACTGAGATTATTCCCTGCATATTTTCAGACCACAATGCTTTGAAACTTGAACTGAATCACAAGAGGAAATTTGGAAGGAACTCAAACACTTGGCAGTTAAAGAGCATCCTGCTAAAGAATGAATGTGTCACCCAGGAAATTAAAGAATTTTAAAAATTCATGGAAACTAATGAGAATGAAAACACATTGGTTCAAAACCTCTGGATACAGCAAAGGCAATCCTAAGAGGAAGTACATTGCAATACAAGCCTCTCTCAAAAAATTAGAAAAATCCCAAATACACAAGCTAACTTTACATCTAAAGGACCTGGAGAAAGAACAGCAAATAAAGCCTAAGCCAAACAGGAGAATTTCATTTCAATGCAATAGAAACCAGTTAAATAGTAGAATATATCAACAAAACTTGAAGCTGGTTCTTTGAAAGAATTAATAAGATTGATAAACCTCTAGCCAGACTTAAAAAGAAAGAGAAAGGACCCAAATTAATAAAATCATGAATGATAGGGGAGAGATCATAATGAACACTAACAGAATACAGACAATTATAAAAACATATTCCAAGCAACTATATGCCAACAAATTAGGCAATCTGGAAGAAATAGATGCATTCCTAGAAACTTATAAACTACTAAAAGTGAAACAGGAAGAAATAGAAAATCTGAACAGACCAATAACCAATAAGGAAATTGAAGCAGTAATAAAAAAAACTCCCAAAAAATAAGAGTCCAGGGCTGGATGGCTTCCCAGGGGAATTCTATCAAACATTTAAAGAAGAAATAATACCTACTCTACCGAAGCTGTTTCAAAAAACAGAAAGGGAAAGAAAACTTCCAAACTCATTCTATAAGGCCAGCATTATCTTGATCCCAAAACCAGACAATGGCCCTATCAACAGGAGATCTATGGACCAATATCCGGTTAAACATGGATGCCAAAATACTCACCAAGATACTGACCAATAGGACCCAATAGTACATTAAAAGGATTATTCATCATGACCAAGTGGGATTAATCCCTGGGATACAAGGGTGATTCAACATTCACAAATCAATCAACATGACAGATCATATGACAAGATCACAAAGACAGATCACAAAGACAAGAACCATATGATCCTCTCTTGATACAAAAAAAAACATCTGATAAAATACAGCATCCTTTCTTGATTAAAACTCTTCCAAGTGTAGCGATAGAGGAAACATACCTGAATATCATAAACGCCTTCTAGAAAAAGCCCACAGTGAACTCAATGGGCAAAAACTGAGAGTTTTTCCCTAAAGGTCAGGAACACGACAAGGATGCCCATTTTCACACCATTATTGTTCAACATAGTACTAGAAGTCCTAGCCCCAGCAGTCAGACAATGAAAAGAAATAAAAGGTACTCAAATTGGCAAAGAAGAAGTCAAACTCTCACTCTTCACAGATGACATGATACTTTATGTTGAAAACCCAAAAGATTTCACCCCCCAAATTGCTAGAACCTATTCAGCAATTTAGCAACATGGCAGGATACAAAATCAATGTACAGAAATCAACTGCATTTCTATACACTAACATTGTGACTAAAGAAAGAGAAATCAAGGAATTAATCCCATTTACAATTGTACCAAAAACCATAAGATACCTAGGAATAAACATAACCAAAGAGGTAAAGGATCTGTACTCCAGAAACTACAGAACACTTATAAAAGAAATTGAGGAAGACACAAAGAGAGGGGAAAACATTCCATGCTCATGGATTAGAAGAATAAACATTGTGAAAACGTCTATACTGTCCAGAGCAATCTACATATTCAATGCAATCTCTATCAAAATACCATCAGCACTTTTCACACAGCAGGAACAAATAATCCTAAAATTGTATGGAACCAGAAAAGACCCCAAATTGGCAGGATTACTAAAAAAAGAAAAGCAAAGCTGGGGGCATCACAACGCCTGACTTCAAGCTATATTACAAAGCTGTAAACATCCAGACGCATGATACTGGCACAAAAACAGCCACATAGATCAATGAAACAGAACAGAGACCCCAGAAATGGATCCTCAACTCTATGGTCAACTAATCTGTGACAAAGCAGGAAAGATTATCCAATGGAAAAAAGTCTCTCAAATAAATGGTGCTGGGAAAATTGGGACAGCCATATTCAGAAGAATGAAACTGGATCATTTTCTTACACCATACACAAAGATAAACTCAAAATGGATGAAAGACCTAAATGTGAGACAGGAATCTATCAAAATCCTAGAGGATAAGCAGTAACCTCTTTGACTTTAGCCACAGCAACTTCTTGCAAGACACATCTCTAAAGGCAAGGGAAACAAAAGCAAGAGTGATCTATCGGGACTTTATTAGGCTAAAAGCCTTCTGCATAGCAAAGGAAATAGTCAACAAAACTAAAAGGCAACCTATGGAATGGGAGAAGATATTTGCAAATGACAGTACAGATAAAGGAATGGTATCCAAGATCTATAAAAAACTTCTCAAACTCAATACCCAAAAAACAAAAAATCCAGTCAAGAAATGGGCAGAAGACATGAACAGACACTTCTCCAAAGACATACAAATGGCCAACAGATACATGAAAAAATGCTCCACATCACTTGTCATCAGGGTAATACAAATCAAAATCACAATGAGATATCACCTTACACCAGTTAGAATAGCTGAAATGAACAAGACAGGAAATAACAAATGTTGGCAAGGATGCAGAGAAAGGGGAACCTTCTTACACTGTTGGTGAGAATGCAAGCTGATACAGCCACTCTGGAAAACAGTATGGAGGTTCCTCAAGATGTTAAAAATGGAGCTACCCTACGACCCAGCAACTGCAGTACTGGGTATTTACCCCAAAGATACAGATGTAGCGAAAAGAAGGGACACATGCACCCCAAGTTGGTTCACAGCAGCAATGTCCACAAGAGCCAAACTGTGGAAGGAGCAAAGATGTCCTTCAACAGATGAATGGACAACGAAGATGTGGTTCATACATACAATGGAATATTATTCAGCCATCAGAAAGGATGAATACCTACCATTTATCTACCATTCACATTGACATGGATGGAACTGGAGAGTATTATACTAAGTGAAATAAGTCAACCAGAGAAAGACAATTATCATGCAGTTTCACTCATATGTGGAACATAAGAAATAGTGGAGAGGATCATAGAGGAAGGGGAAGAAAACTGAATGGGAAGAAATCAGAGAAGGTGACAAACCATGACAGACTCTTGACTCCAGGAAACAAACTGAGGGTTACAGAAGGGGAGGTGAGTGAGGGGATGCCATAACTGGGTGATGGGCATTAAGGAGGGCAATTGATGTGATGGGCACTGGGTATTATATGCAACTGATGAATCACTGAACACTACATAAAAAACTAATGATGTACTATAAAAATCAATCAATCAACCAACCAATCAACCACATGTTCTATTATGTGCTCATGTGGCCATTAAAGCAGTTTTGTTTTCTAATTTAAACACTAATTTTTGTGTGTATAATCCACCGATTAGAGCCAAAGAGGAAAGGAAAAATGAATGGCACTAAAGATGCCTAAGAATCTGGAAGAATGTCTTTATTTTCTGGTAGTATCTGAGGCCCAGAGCAGAGGGGTGAGCTGTCTATCTATAGTCATACAGTGTTTCTGTGGCAGAGCTGGGGCTACAACTCAGATACCTTGACTCATTACTCCTCAACTACTCCCTACAGCACCCACTGGAAAATATAACACCTTACTCTTGCTTAATTCAAGACTACCGTTACCTGCTTTCCCACCAATGGTTTTTCAAGGGGGGGTAAAAAAAAGCCATATATATTAACACCAGTGGTTTACTCAACTATCACAAGAGTCCCAATTAGCGCCCTGGATTTACCCCTGCTTGTACAATAGCAATTAATTCAAAGCCATAGTTAACAGCAACTTCACAACTCAGAGGCCACATAAACAGACCATATGTTTGACTGCATGACCAGAGCTCAAAAACACCCGCATAAAAGTCATTAAAATATTAACTGGAACCATTCTCCCAGTATAAAAGGTCAAAGTTCAACAGCATGAATCAATTACTACTAGTAAAGGGGACAACTATACAAGGGATATCTTGTTTTCTGTCAACTTCCCATAAAATGAAGAAAATCTATATAACTAAAATGGAACTAGACCTTTTTATCAATTATCACTAGAAGACCAAAGCAAGTTGAAAAGACTCTCTTATTACCAAGACATCTTCTCAGTCCTTTTCTAGCAAGTGATCACTAGAAATACCAAATCCAAAAATATTTAACCTTCTCCAACTATATTTATATAGGGCCTGAAAGCTTTGGCACTATTTCCCTTACCTAGAATACTTTTTCTTCTTCACTTGAACGGCTCAACCATCATGTCTCATTTTATACAGTACATCTTCAGAAAGGCCTTTCCTGAGCTTAAAATCTACAGTAGTGATCCAATTCTTATCATGTCACTCTATGTCAGTTCTCTAGAAAGCACTTATTATCACCTAATATTTTTTCTTATGTTTTTACTTTGTTGCCTGTCCCCCTACCTCTACACATAGTATACTGTAAACTCCATGAAAGCAGGTACCTTGTCATCTTGTTCCCTATTGTATCCCTAGTACCTAGAACAATAACTTAACAGATTATAAGATTGTACTCAATCTATATCTAGTAAATGATATCTGGCAACAGACATCCTTCATGAATAACATGATAGATGGACTCTCAATTTATCTGAAAAACACTTTATGGGGTACCTGGGTGGCTCAGTCGTTAAGTGTTTACCTTCAGCTCAGGTCACAATTACAGGGTTTTGGGATGGAGCCCTGCATCGGCCTCCCCACTCTCCCTCTCCCACTCCCCGCTTGTGTTTCCTCTCTAGCTGTCTCTCTGTCAAATAAATAAACAAAATCTTAAAAAAAAAAAAACAACACTTTATGATGAATTCGACAATTAGCAAAACAGCCAATGGAGAGACTCACAGATGCATGGACCAAAAATCACATTTGCCAATTAGTCATGAAACTTTTCATATTCACTACAACGAGTATTTGTTATTAAGGGCCTTTTACATATATAACACTTGCATAAACTGAGGGAGATGTTCATTAAGAATGTTCTTGCTTGGGGCGCCTGGGTGGCTCAGCCGTTAAGCGTCTGCCTTCAGCTCAGGTCATGATCCCAGCGTCTGTGATCGAGCCCCGCATCAGGTTCCCAGATCGGCAGGAAGCCTGCTTCTCCCGCTACCATTCCCTCTGCTTGTGTTCCCTCTCTTTTTGTGTTTCTCTCTGTCAAATAAATAAAAATCTTTAAAAAAAAAAAATGTTCTTGCTTTTCACTGATCAGGATCTGGTTGGAGAAGATAGCCATACATGAAATAATACTAAGGAAACTAGTCTCATAGAGGAAAAATGTTACCTGAGGCCAAAAAGGGCAAATAAAGAACTGAATAGTTTATGTGTTCTATAAAGCCAGAGCTCCTTCTGTTACTCCATATTTTGATGAGAAAAACCATGAGGAACAATGGACAAAAATAAAGGCTAACCTCATGCCAAGATGTGAAGATTGTCTAGCTCATTACATTTATGAGACATTTTTTAAATTATTTTTATTATGTTATGTTAGTCACCATACAGTATGTTATTAATTTTTGATGTAGTGTTCTAAGATTCATTGTTTACATATAACACCCAGTGCTCCATTCAATACATTTTTAAGATCTTCTGTTCCCCATAATACTTGAACAGAGATTAAATATTTCTGTTCTGCATAATGCTTGTTATCCCACCACTACAACTTTACTCCTTAGCTTTGGTCTTTAAGAGGCAAATATCCTTAGGACTGTGTCACTTCACAATATTTATTCTACAAATGTTTCCAAGTACCTAGTATGTTTTAAGCACTTTTTTAGCTGCTGAGGCTATAGCACTGAACAAAAAAAAGTCCCTGATTTCTTGTAGCTTTACATTGTGATGAAGAAGATGAATAAGAAATATGAATGTGAATATATTAATAAAGTAACACATTACAGTGATAAAGCTAGATAAAGGGAGAAAGTATGACAGAGGGGCTGTTTTAGACAAGGGGATCAAGAAAAGCCTCTCTGAGGATGAGGCATTCGAGTAGAGGACTGACTAAAGTAAAGAAATAAATCAAATTGATTATTGATGGAAGATCATTCCAGACAGGGGAATAGGCAAATGCCCTGAAGTGGAAGCACATTTAGAATGTTTAAAGAAGAGCGAGTAGGCCAGTGTGGCTGGCAAGCTGTGAACCAGAAGGAGAGTGATAAGAGATGAAATCAGGGAGAAGGTCAGGAATAAGATTATGTAAGTCCTTCATAGGTAATAGTAAGGAACTTGGATTTTATCCTAAGTGTGATGAAAAGCTAACAGAGGGGTTTGAGCAGGGGAGAAACACAATCAAGTTATGTTTTTCAAAAGAGGACTACTGGTTCATTTAAAACCATTTGATTTTGGAGAGAGATGCCATTTGAAGGTATGGATTAGGGACGGGAAAAAGAGATCATTAAATGGTAAAGCTGAGAGTGGGGAAAGAAAAGTTTACCTACTCATTTTTATTATCTCTGGTTACAATTTGAGATAATTTTTTCTTACATTATCTTTTTTTGGTTTTGGTATCAAGATTCTATGAGCATTATAACATAAGATAGGTAGCAATCCCTCTGGGAAGAATTTAAGATTGGAATACTCTGTTCATGAAGATTGGGTAAGATTTCATCATGGAAATCCTCTGGGGTAGAGAGAGGGGAAAGGAGTGGCATATCAAATTTTTGACTGTTAATTCTGTTTCTTTAATGCTTATCATTTTTTTCAGCTTATCTATTTTCTTCTTGTACTAATTTTAGTACTTTTAATTTTATATGAAACTCTCCATTTCATTAAATTTCAGGTTTTGATATAAGATACACTTTTTTTATTATTTATATGTGTTATTTTTGTTTAAAACAATTTAATAATTTCTTTTTTATTTGGTATTAATTTAATAGCTACTTTACTAATTAAGAAATCTCTTCTGAATCTACAGTTAGGTCCCTTTTTTCATACCTGATATTTTTATTTGTACTTACTCTTATATTTTCCTGGCTTGACTTTCTAAGCAAAAAGTTAATTTGCTGTAGATTACCTCTATCAATAATTTCTGCTACTTAATCTTTCTTCTATTTTCTTCTGAGTTATTCTGTTATTCTCTATTTTCTTAAATTGAACAACAATTCAATTGTTTTCTATTTTTCTTATCTTCTAATTAGTGGACTTAAAATTACACATTTGCCTCTAGGTACCACTTTTGTTGTATTCTAAGTTTCAGTATCTAGCACTCTCACTATGTTCACTTCTAAATATCTAGTGTTTGCTATTATGATTTCATTTTGACCCATAATTCTGAAATAAATCATTTGTAGTATCCAAATATGTGGAGAATCTCAGAGATAGCTTTTATTATTACTTCACCTCTAATTTTATTGCATAATGGTCAGAGAATGAGGTCAGAATGATAGTGATTTTTTGATACTGGTGTTGTGTTCTAGTCATGGCCAACTTTCATAAGTATTCCATTTGTATTTAACTTGGCTATTCAAATCTTCTATAGTCTGCAAAAATATATTGCTTAATTCATTAGTTTCTGAAACATGTTTCTATATGGCGGTGGTTGCTCTATTTCTCCTTGTAATTCTACCAATTTTGTTGATTTGTGCACACAAGTTCACAACTGTCCTATCTTCTTGGCAAAATAGCCTTCATTGCTATTTGCCTTAAGTTCAACTTTATGTGATACTAATACTATTATACATTCTTTTAACTAATATTTAGCTGGAATATCATTTTCTATCCCATTATTTTCCCTTTTCTATGCCATTTCTTCAAAAGATGATGCTCTGGTAAACAACATATAATGGACTATTTTTAAAATCCTATTTGAGAGCTTTAGATCTTTAATAGCAGTTTAATACTCTACTGAGATTTTATATATTTAATTTTTTTTTTTGCTGTCATATTTTCTGCTCTCTACTCTCCTTGTTTTCCTGTGCTCCTCTTTCATATTACTGCTTGCTGATATATTGACCAAGTTTTCCCATTTTTTTTTCTTTCTAGAAGTACGTAGGTTATTTTTCTTTTCTCACTTCTAGACATATGACTTTGAATTACATATGGATATACACCAGTGAAAAGCTCCACTGGTAACTTGGACATATGGGTTGATAAATAGATTGTGTGTCATCTATACATATTTGGAAAATGAAGGACTAAGAGTAGATATCAGAGTAGATATCCGGGAGAAGTTACAGTGGAAGAGACTGCTGAGAACAGAACTCTCAGGAATACCAACCTTTAGAGCAGATGGAGCAAAAGTGGAGCAAAAGAGCAAAAGAGGAGCTTACTGAATGAATCAACCAATATGGCAGACAGAACATTAAGAGTGAGTGATATCTATGCATAATTTCTGTAAAGAGACAAATTAAGAAAAAGCCTAATACTTTTAATGAATAGGTTATAAGCTACTTGAGAACAGAGCTTATTTTTATCCAGTATGTAATAATTAAATCTTTGGTGGACTAAATCTTATAATATGAAATATGTATAATTAACAAGTTTTTTCTCTTTGCTAATTTTACTAGGACTTATAGTATAGTTTGAACTTTTGCCATTGGGGTACTGTTTTACTTTTCTATTAATTAGTGAAATCTGATTAAAAAATGTTTTTAAGTGATTTCCAACTATTACATAGGTTATGATTAAAGAGACTGCTCTTACATTCTTAGAAAGCTTGATATTCTGTTTTCTGAAAAATATAATTTATGTTAAAATAATTCTAAATGTAAAAAATAAAAATAAAATAATTCTAAGTGTAATTATTGCCATACATATCATAAATTCCTGTTCTTAGTGTTTTCTTTTTTCAGAAATTGTAAATACGAGAAAAGACTCAATTATCAGGCACCCCCTAGTGGCAGTAAAATAAAAAAAAATTCTTATAGGACATGGTTTAAAATGTAGTGTTCTCTAGATCTACAGTTCTCACCAAACCTTGAGAATAAAATGGTTTGTCAGTAAACGATTTAAAAGCATATCACAAGTTCAAAATAATTATAATCATTAATTTATGGTTCTGCATGGATTTTTTTCAATTGTCTCCCATGAAATTAAATCAAATATACATCACCAAAAAAGGGAAAATAATCCCTAGTTTTATGGAAAGATAGATTAGCACACTAAAAGAAGAACTTGGATTTAGTTAGATTTTAATAAAATGTGCATTAACATGATTTTTTCATTAACAGGAGTTTCTACATGTCCCTCCTCCCACTCCCCAGATACTCTGTGCTTTTATGACTTCTATTTAGCTTTGAATTTTTTTGTCTTACTGTTCCAACAAAAGAAACAGCATCATTATAACTTGGTAAAAATCCATTAAGCCAGACTGGAAGATGGTGGCAGAGTAGAAGGACTGTAGTCTTTCCTTTTCCCAGGAATACAACTAGATAATTATCAAATCATCCTAAATACCCCCAGAAATTTATCTGAAGACTGGGAGAACAAACTCAACAACTTAAGGTAGAGAAGAGGTCACATTAAAGAAGGTAGGGTGTGTGGAGATATGGTTTGGGAGAAAAACAGACTGTGGCTGCCACAGTGGGGAGGGAGCCTGGGTCCTGGAAAAGGGCAACTAGCACACAGGAGAGCAAAAGAGGAAAATGAATCCCTATAGCAGGTGGCTGGGAAAGCAATAAGGGCAGAATTTCATGAGTTCTTGCAACAAGTGTGGCCTAAATCCTGGAGTTTTAAAGGTCAGCAGACTTGGCTGGAATAGAACCAGAGGGCATTAAGCTGTTCTTGGAAAGAAAGCAGGCAAACAACCCGAGGACATAGAGTAGAAACAGTGATCTGAGGAGCACCTGGGGCACACAGTGGGTAGGCTATTTGCTCATTTCAGAGTGCCTCCCAGAGAAGCAGCACTCACAGAGAGGCCACTCTAGGAACAAAGGAACTGACCAGCATCTTTTCACTATGTGCCCCTCAGCATGAACACAGGGCCACCTGCAGGAATCAGCACAGCGTGGACACTTGCTTACACCAAGCCACACTCCCCCATGCTCCAGTAGAACCACCCTTCCCAATCATGCTTGCAGCAGTCCAGTGTGGTGGCCTCCTGCTCCATAAGATCAGCCCAAACCTGTGCTCACACCATGTCTCAAAACACAGGAGTTTTGTGGAGCCTCAGTTCCGTGGTGGTAGTGACAGGTCTCATTTCACAACTATATCAAAGCACACCTAGTTAAAAAGTGCCACATGCAGGCCAAGGATCAAATACTGCCCACAAAAGGCAAAGAGAACCTCTACAGACAACTGACTTGAGGATAAAGCAGTCAGGACAAAAAAAACAGAGCACAGGCAGTACACAATGGAGACACTCCTGCAAGTGCCACGCCCTGGGGAACAAGAGAGACAACACTGCATGGCATTAGAGGGCTTCTTAATAAAGCCATTACCCTCAAGAACAGGAGATACTGATGTCTCCTAACACATAAGAACAGGCACAGAGACTTAGACAAAATGAGAAAACAGAAATATTTATCCCAAATTAAAGAACAGGACAAGGCCAGAGCCAGAGATCTAGGCAAAATAGATATAAGTAACATGTCTGGTAGAGAATATAAGGTAGTGACCATAAGGATATACTCTGGACTTGAGAAAAGACTGGAAGACATGAGTGAGACCTTTAAGACAGAGATAAGTAATAACATAACAGAGATAAAGAGATCAATAAATGAAATGAGAAACATACTTCAAGGAATGAACAGCTTCTGGGAGAAGCAGGGGAACAAATTAATGACCTAGAAGACAAGAGTAATGAAAAGTAACCAAGATGAACAAAAGAGATAAAAAAGAATTATGCAAAACAAGACAAGACTTAAGGAACTCAATGACTAAATCAAATGTAACAGCATTCGTATACAGGAGTCCCAGAAGAATAAAAGAGAAAAGAGGGCAGAGAAATTATTTGAAGAAATAACAGCTGCAAACAGAGGTGCTTCGGTGGCTAGGTCAGTGAAATGTCTGCCTTCCACTTGCGTCATGATCCCGGGGTCCTGGGATCAAGCTCCATGTCAGGCTCCCTGCTCAGTGGGAGGCCTGCTTCTCCCTCTCCCTCTCCCTCTGCCCTTTCTCATGCTCTCTCTCTTGCTATCTTTCTCTCAGATAAATAAAAAAAAAATTTTAACAGCTGAAAACATCCCTAATCTGGGGAAAGAAACAGAAGAGGCACAGAAAACTCCCATTAAAATCTACAAAAGCAGATTCACAAAAGCACATAATTAAACTATGGCAAAATATAGTAATAAAGAAAGTTTTTAAAAGCAGCAAGGGAGCGCCTGGGTGGCTCAGTGGGTTAGAGCCTCTGCCTTCGGCTCAGGTCATGATCTCAGGGTCCTGGGATCGAGCCCCGCATCGGGCTCTCTGCTCAGCAGGGATGAGCTTCCCCCCCTATCTCACTCTGCCTGCCTCTCTGCCTACTTGTGATCCCTCTCTCTCTATCAAATATATAAATAAAATCTTTAAAAAAAAAAAAAAGCAGCAAGAAAAAGAAGACAGTAACCTACATGGGAAAACCCATAAGGCCAGCAGGGGATTTCTCACCTGAAACTTTCTAAGCCAGAAGGGAGTGGCATAATGTATTTAAAGTGCTGAATAGAAAAAATCTGCAGCCAGTAGAGAATACTCTACCCAAGAAGGCTATCATCAAAACAGGAGATATAGAGTTCCCCAGAAAAGCTAAAATGAAAGGAATTGAAAAACACTAAGTCAGCCTGCAAGAAATATTAGAAGGGACTCTTTGAGTGGAAAGGAGAGACCAAAAGTGACAGTATAACAGCAGGAAACACAAAAGCAGTAAAAATGAATATTTCTGTAAAAAGCCAGTCAAGAAACTCATAATATAAAAGAATGTAAAATATAACACCATATACTTCAAACATGGGGAGGAGTAAAAAAATGGGTTCGAACTTAAATGATGATTAACTTAATAGAGACTGCTGTATGCAGAAGATGTTGTATACAAAGCTAATGGTAACCACAAATCAAAAACTATTAATATATATGCAAAGAATAAAGAGAAAGAAATCAAAATATATCACTAAAGAAAATCAGAAAACCATGAAAGAAAGACAAAAAAGGATCAGAGAAAATCTTCAGAAACACCCACAAAACAAGTAATAAAATTACATGAAAATGGACTAAATGCTCCAATCAAAAGATAAAGGGTGATGGAATGGATAAAAAAAAATGACCCACCTACAGGATGCCTACAAGAGACTCATTTTAGACCTAAAGACTCCCAAACACTGAAAGTGAGGGCATGGAGAAACATTTATCATGCAAATGGATGTCAAAAGAAAGCCACAGTAGCAATATTTAAATCAAACAAAATAGCCTTTAAAACAAAGACTGTAACAAGAGATAAAGGAGGATTCTATATAATAATAAAGGGGACGATCCAACAAGAAGATATAACAAAAACAAATATTTATGTACCCAATATGGGAGCACCCAAATACATCAAACAGTTAATAACAAACATAAAGGAACTGATCAATAAATAGTTCAACTGATCAATAAAAAGTCTCCTACAATAATAGTAGGAGACTTTAACACCCCACTTACATCAATGGACAGATCATCTAAACAGATTATCAACAAGGAAACAATGACTTTGAATGACACACTGGACCAGAGGGATTTAACATATATTCAGAATATTTCATCCTAAAACATACACATTCTTTTCAAGTGCACATGGAACACTCTCCAGCATAAATCACATATTTGGCAAAACAAAACAGGCCACATCAAATTTAAAAAGAAGTCATACCGTGCATCTTTTCTGACCACAAGACTAAGAAACTAGAAGTCAACCACAAGAAAAAATCTGGAAAGACCACAAATACATGGAGGTTAAATAACATGCTACTAAACAATGAATGGGTCAACAAAGAAGTAAGAAGAAATTTTAAAAAGTACATGGAAACAAATGAAAATGAAAACACAGTGTTTCAAAACCTTTGGGATAGGGCGCCTGGGTGGCTCAGGGGGTTAAAGCCTCTGCCTTCGGCTCAGGTCATCTCAGGGTCCTGGGATCGAGCCCCGCATTGGGCTTTCTGCTCAACAGGGAGCCTGCTCCCACCCCACCCCACCCCGGCCTGCCTTTCTGCCTACTAGTGATCTCTCTCTCTCTCTGTCAAATAAA
>CM053606.1:34055273-34067283 GCA_028646535.1 Procyon lotor
TGTAATAATTTGGTAATAGTAAGTAGAGCATTTTTCTGAGTTCTGTGAGCCATTCTAGCAAATTATCAAACCCAAGAAAGGGGCTGTGGGAACCTCCCATGTATACCCTATTGTTGAGAAGCACAGCAGACAACCTCAACTTGAAATAGTGTCCAGTATGGGAACAGTCTTATGGAACTGAGCCCTGAACCTATGGGATTAGATGCTATCTTCAGTTAGTTGGTATCAGAATTTATTTAAATTGTAGAACATCAAGCTTCTATTGAAGAATTGCCTGGTGTGTAGGGAAAGAACCCTATATTTGGTAGCCAAAACTAGTCTGTGAGTAGTGTAGAGAAAAACAGGAATTTTCTCCTCCTGCTATATAATAATAAAAATATTTGATACGGCAGGAAAAGTTTGAAAACATCCCAGGTTTAGGCACACAGGTCTCCCTACTAAACAAAATCACTAAGTAGTATTAAAAGAGAAATAAATGTGTATAAAAACTGAGAAAATCTAAAAACAACTTAAACAGTTCTAGAATGATACTGTAGTCACAAAAATTATTACCTATCACTAACATCATGTACTTTAGATCAGTTTGTTTCACATACCAATAGTAACGTCATATATAATTTAATATTAAAATCATTTAATCATTCTATAAATGTCCTGAGTTTCACTGAGAATAATGAAAAAAGAATGAGATACTTTATTCCAAAAAGAGATAAAATCTTAATAAAAATGTTGTATCAGGGCTTTTCGATCTGTATTCTGCAATGCCTGATGAATATTTCTCAAAGGTTTGCCTTCTTTAGCCATAGGAGAAACTAGAGTTCCATTTTCTAAATCTCTTCCTTTCAATACTAGTCCTTCCCCTTCAAATAGAACACTATCAGTTTTTACTATTTTTCCCATAATGGAGTTTTGCTAAAGATTTTCTTTGGAAAAAAATTCCACTACTAAAATCAAACTATCCAAACCAAATAGTTTGAAATTTTATGTAGTTAATAGTCGTTGGTAAGTTAAAGCTTCAACAAGAGTTTGATTTGATTTCATTTTGGTATTATATACAGCTTAAAGCAACTTAATAATCAAGCTTAATTTCAGATTCTCAGGAAAAGTAAACACCTTACCCAGCATGACTAGATGATGAAGGTGGTGGCAAGTCTGGTGTAAGGACATAAAGACTGTTGTTTTTTGGCAAATGTAGAGATTTTAAGACGGTCTGAAAAAGAAAAATTAAAAACAAACAAAAAAATGACTGTTGATTGTATATTATTTTTCCCCTGAAGTTCTTAAAACTTTTCAATACTGTAGTTTTTTAAAAGTTTTGACAATTTCCTAAACAGAATAATGCAGAACTATTGAACCCAAGTAACCTGTTTTTCCTATGATCATAAATAACCATAAATATGAACATTAAAAAATACAAATTATTTAGTTCATGATGAGCTACAATAGATAAGAACACAGAGGTGAGTCACTAATTTCTTCATGGAAGAAGTACATCCCTGAAACTAATGTGCACTTCATTCCAGGATTACTTTAGCAAAAATTAGCAATGTAGGTTTTCAGAGATCATAAGAGCTAGAAAAGATCATAGTGAGCACCTCAACCCAAAGATTTTATAGATGATGAGCTGCAGCCTGAGAAGTAAGGTGACTTGAATGAGGTCTCTAGTAAGTGTTACTTAGATCACTTAACTCTTACTGCAGAGAATTTTTTTGTTAAAATGATCCATCTAGGGTGAATAAACTACTCTTGGAATACATACAAACTACATCTTGAAAACCATACAAAAGTTCACTAAATTCTTTGGCTATAAAATTACTACATACCTTTCAAATTCCTAACTTGATGGTAAATACTAACATAGTTCAAAACTTTTTTTTTTTTTTTTAAATAGGCTCCACACCCAGCATGGAGACCAACTTGGGGCACAAACCCACAACCCTGGGATCAAGATCTGAGCTAAGACCAAGAATTGAACAGTAACTGACTCTGCCTCCCAGGTGCCCCTCAAACTTTTTTTGACAGCAAAACGCATTAAGAAACATTAAGAATGAAATGGGAAACTACTGGAGTGACATGATCAGATTCACATTTAAAAACAATTTCTTTGTCAGCTACGTTGAAAACAGATGGGAAGGGGTTGGCAGCAGAGGGCAGAAGCACTCGGAAGACTAATGGAATATATGAAGATAAGGGTGATAATGGCTCATATCAGATGGTAGAAGTGATGCAAAATAGCTAGATTCTGGATATATTTTGAAGACAGTGCCAAAAGAATTTCTTGACACACTGAATATGGATTATGACAGAAAGGAGTCAGTAATGACCCTAAAGATTTTAGACTGAACAACTAGAAGATGAAGTTATGATCAATTGAAACAGGAAAGACTGAAGATGAGGACTTCCATTTTGGGCAGTTAAGTTTGAGATGTGTATTAGGCATTTACGTAGAAAAGACAAGCAGTTGGATATATCAATCTGGAATTCACGGAACAGGTCTGGGGTGGAGAAATAAATTAAAGATATAAAACTGCACATATACATGTGCATAAAAATCATTATGTATATAAAAATCATTACACTGGATAAGATCACCATTGAATTTAGTTATGTGATCACTTCACTAGTACTTTGATAAGAGCACTAACAATTCTCTGCCTAGACTGGGCTCAGGAGGCATGGGAGAAAAAGAGACAAGAAATATAAACAAGTCTTTGGGGGAAGTTTTGTTATCGAGGGGACTAGAAGAATGGAGCAACTGCTAGAAGGGGAAGCGGGATCAAGAAAAAAATGGAAGAAAGAACATCATTTTGTGGTTACATTCTATTAGAGATAATGACCTACTAGAGGAAAATATTGATGATACAGGAAACATGGAAGAATTAAGAGTGAAGTCCTTGAATAGGTCAGAGGAGACAGAGAATTAAATCCAAAGCAAACATGGAGGCATGGTCTTTGCAAGGAGACTGGACAGGCCATCTAGAGGAAGAAAAGAGTATGTGTAAGATGCAGGTAAGTAAACAGAGACAAAGCTGGGAGCTTACAGAAATTTTCTTGTATTGCCTTTGCTTTGTGAGTGAAACAAAACAGGAAGTCAAGCTGAGTGTGAGAATAAGGGAGAAGTTCTTTAAAGGTCTGAGGAAAGGACAAGTATAAAATAACCGTTTAGGAATGTGAATAAACCAAGTAAATATACTGTGATTGCCTAGCAACATTAAAAGACTCTCTAAAGATCATGATCGTGAATTTAAAGATAGATCAATACCATGATTTTGTCTGTAGCAATATTTAGCTTTACAGAATAGATGGAGTTGGATTTATTGAAAATAAGGATTTTTGTCATGCAGGATCCATAAAGAAAGAGTTGAGACTATATGCAAGACAGTGATTATAATAATTAATTGTGGGATTTAATCCACTCTAAGGAAGGAAGAGAGGACAAGAAGGAGGTGATGATCATAAGCAGGTTCTGGAAACAATGGACTGGATGCCTAAATAGTGTTGAAGGATTGCTGGAGTTAAGATACCAAAGAAAATGAGCTAGAAAGATAAGAGATGGTAGGCAGAAAATGGAAGCCTGAAATTAAGATTTGAGAATTATAATTAAATGATAGGACTATGGGAAGATATAGCTGATGCAGCGTAGAGGAAAAGATTTCTGTAGAAAATAAATTCAAGAAACTAAGAGGAAGAACCACTTATAAAGACAGTAAATTACCAAGACAGAGAACAAGACAGAGAACAAATTATAGACCAGGACCTTAAAATCATCAGGAAATAAGGAGAGATCACCTCAATAAGTAGGTGATGACCTTTTAACAAGAAATTCAAAGCTGAAGATTTTTCAGAGGAAGGACTAAGAAAGATCTGGAAGTGGAAGTAAGGTACAATAATGACACATATTTTACCAGATAATCTAGTGGTATGATGGCTGCTAAAGTAAAGCAGTTAACACTGAGAAGGCTATAGCAAAACAATGTCCTCAGGAAGGCAGGTTTCAGTCAGAGGAACGTGGTGAAAGGAATGTGCAGGGAAGAGGTTGACAACAGAAGGAATTTGGCTAATGATAAAATTAGTTCCATGGGGAATAGCAAATAGGTTTCAGGTATTGTAAACAAAAAAGGATAGAGATAGATACAACCCATGCAGAAATTATGGAAATTTGAGTGAGGGGTGATATAAGAATCTTAGACTCCTTGCAGTGACTGGCATAAACACGGAGAAAAGATGTAACAAAATTAGTCCTGGTTTAATCAAACAATAATGTTAAGGCTGAAAGTGTTGGAAAGCAAGTGGAGTGAATGTAGGAATCTCTCTTAACCCTGCAGATGGAAGTAAAGATGGGGTCTGGTGCTACCCAAGCATAAAACATGAGGAAAACATGAGGAACTCATTCTTGATCTGTCCACAAGAAGGTCCACCTTACTAAGTACACAGTCTTACTCCATGGACACTGGGACTTCGTTAGACTAATATTAGCTCTATGTTAAATAAAAATACCCTTACTACTTGCAATATACTCTGACATCTTCTATTTTTTTTTTTTAAATGCTGACTATAACCCATTCAATCCACTTCACAACCCATTAATGGTTTGCAACCCATGGTCTGCAGAAACACTGTAGTAGGCAATTACTCATAATTTCACCTTTATGTTTCCAAATCTTTATGTCAAATATGTGTAAGTCCTTTGAAAGTGATCTGTGTTACCTCAAGAGAATTAACATGCAAATAAAACACCTGCATATACACATAGGAAAATTATTTTTATCTTTCATCATTTTAATTGTTGATTACTGTTAAATGTTTACTCTTACTACTTGATCAAGTCACTACTATCCTTTTGCCACACCACCACCCAAAGATTTTCCACTAAATCTTCCCCCCTCAAATCACATACAGCATGATGGATGGATGGATACTTTCTTTAAGTCATTTATTCATTCCTTTTCATGCCACACACATTTACTCATGGGACTAAGATAGAAATTGCTGGGATGGGAACCTAATTTCATACAGAGGCCTGTTAGAGAAAGTAATGTTTAAATTGAGACCTGAAGATGAAACAGAGCCATCCATGTGAAGAATTGAGGGTAAAGCATTCTAAGCAGTTGAAGGTACAGGTAAAGATATAAAGTGCTTGGGTCTATTAGAAGAATTAAAAGGGGGTTTCTATGGCTGCATCACGGAAAGTTGAGGGTAAGAAAGGCTGAAGAAGAGGTAGAGATGAACATTGGGTAAATAACATAATGCCTTTTGAACCATGGTGAGTAGCTTGAATTCTATTCAAAGTGCAATAAAAAACTGTTTTAACAGGAGAGTAATATAATTCAATTTATGTTCTTAAAAGATCGTTCTGGCTGCCCTATGGAGAATATAAGGAAGAACCCAGGAAAAGAAGCTGGAAAAACAATGATGAAGCTATTATACTGGTCTGGGCAAAAGATGCTAATGGCCTAGATTAGGCAGCACAATAAAAATACTGAAAAGTGACTAGAGTTGAAATATATTTTGGAGACAAGCTATAGGACTTACTAAAGGATTAGGTGTGTTTGAAATGAGAAAAGACTGGATGCCCATATTTTTGGATTCAGCAGTAGCTGTACAGTGCTGCTGTTTATTAGGGGGGAACTAGTAGAGAAATGGCATGGGAAAGAAAACCAAGAGTTCCATTCTAAACATGTTAACTTAGAGATGTCATAAGGTATGGAAGTACAAAGTGAATTACCAATTTGGATACACGAATTCACAGAAGTATAACCTGGAAATACAAATTTGGGAGCAATAAGAAAATTAATGGCAACGATACCAGAAATCACCTTGGGAAAAGAGTAGACAGAAATAAATAACTGAAGATATTGTTGGTGACAAAAGACTATGTTCAAATATTAGAACAGACAGCTTTAAGGACATTTCCAAAATAATTGCCTTTCTCTACACAAACTGCTGAAAATGCCATGTGCAACAGATACATATCCATAAATTTCTCAATAAATGAACAAATAAATGATACAGCCATATAAATTAATGCATTTTAGTGTTTTATTTCTGCTGAGGTTGTTGATTTACTCATGTAGCATTTCTTTTTATTTTTAAACCTATGTTTCAATTACAACAGTCAGGTAGTACCAGGGGTCAGCAACTATGCCTATGGGACAAATATATCCTGTTGCCTACTTTTATATGGTCTAAGAAGTTAAGGATGATGTTTACATCTTTAAATGGGGGGGAAGGGATAAAAAGAAAAGTAGTTTATGATATGTGAAATTACATAAAATTCAAATTTCTCTGTCCATAAATAAAGATGTATTGGAACACAGTCATGGCTCACTCTTTCACATATCATCTATGGTTTCTTTCACACTACAACAGCAGAACTGAGTAGCTGCAATAGAGACTGTATTGCCCACAAAGCCTAAAATATTTACAACCTTGTTCTATAGAGAAAGTCTGCTGTACACCACTAATTTGTACCTAAATTTATAATTATCTTCCTAATGTGAAATTCATATAAATATCTTACTTAAATACTCCAAACATCTTCACATACCAAATGAATTCACATATAAATATTTACAGGCACAATGCCTACCAGAAGTCATTGACAAAGAACTGAACCAAAAGTTGAACATTATAAGTTTATGCCTAGATACTGAAATATCAAGTTAATAACTATGAAAAGATTTGATAATTATTAGCACTTTAAACATCAAAAACTTTAGAATTAATTAATTTCTTTCAATCCCTCCTCACTCTGTCAGACAAAGAAACACCGTGTGAAATATTTAATACCCGAAGCTGCTACTGGGTCCTTGAGAATAGCAATTACTGCCTTAAAATTACAACACTTTATGAAAATTCTTAAAGTACAATTCATTCCATGCGCTTGCCACTATTCAAGTAAACAAAGATTTTTACCATTAAACTTTCTAAGTTTAAAAAAAGGTCTTATTATTATCTTTGTTCCATAATCAATATTTGGCACACATATATACCTTGTATATGACTTCTTTCAGGCCAATAAGTAATTGTTCAGTAAATTATTATTCCAGGGTCCTTACTGACACCCTATGAGGTTTGATAAAAAAGTAAAAGCTCTCAAAATAGGGTGCCAAACTAACTCCCATATAACAATTAGAAAGAGGAAAAACATCCCATATAGTGTTTTCATTTACCTACCTAACTCATTCAAAACTATTGTTGGTTTACCATGAAAATATTTTAATTGGAAAAACACTATTTGCTGATTCCTTAAACTAAGTTGCTATTACCAAAATCTACTTCTGTCATATGTAAGAAAACAAATAAAAACAATTTTTATATATCATTTAGTCAATTACATTACTTAATTTTCTTTTCTTTCTAGACAATTAAGAAACTCACACTGTCTTCCACGTCTCCGGTCTTCCAGCCTTTCAACAGCATTTTAGACACAGGTATCTGAAGTTCATTTTCTAGAATCTGTTTAATCTCTCCTGTATAAATAAGAAAAGACTGAATATTACTAACAAAATAATACAATCAACATTTGTCCATATCCAGGGCTACCAATAATATTAGGCATATGTACACAGTCGATGACATTTGTCTGATAAATAAAAAAGAAAAATTTCCATAGTCCAAACTTCAAATGTTAAACAAATGTTGCCCCTTTGAAGAACTCAGGCTTCAAGATTAATTATGACAAAAGACTCTAGAATTAACTAACTAGTTAATTAAATGCATAGCTTTTTAAAAGAAATAGATACCAATTTGATTAGAAACAACCTACTCTAAACCAATCAACTGACAATACAACTATGTGCTCAGAATGTGGTAGGAATAGCAGGTAAAGTATAAAACTTGAAGTGGTACAGTATAAGCAAAGCAGATTTTAGAATGAAGATTTGGGCAGAAGTTTTATCTTGAAGAAATCAAATATCTATTTTAAAATTTTGTATCAGAAAATGGAGAATAATACTGCCTTTCTTAACTGTTTCCAGGGTCTAAGGATAAAAGGAAATAACATCCACAAAAGCAGCTGAAAAAATAAAGCCAATGTATATAATCTAGAAGACAATTTAAATTACATTAAAGAGAAAAGCAACAGAATTTCAGAAAAGAAAAAAAATTGTGTTGGATAAAGAGAAGGCTTTACGAGAGAGATGAGACTTAAACCCAGATTGAAGGATAGCTGGGTCATGAAGAAATGCCACACCAAAAGTTATTCTATTCAATGAAGACAAAAGACAAAGGTAAAAAGGCAAAAATGAACATGATGCTAATGAAAAATAGTGAGGAATCAAAATTTTCCCAGTATTCCATAAATTGTTTTTTAGGAATCAAGTCTACTAACAAATCAGTCAGCTAATTTCTAGAACTACAGTATATTAAGCAGATTGTTGAATCAGAATATACAAGCATTGTATATATCTACTTTGATTAGGTTGTTGCTAGTCTATACTTTTTTTTTTAAAGTATATTTTTTAAAAGTATACTTTTTCATACTTTGAGAGAGAGAGAGAGAGAGTGAGAGAGTGCATGAGCAGGGAAAGAAGCAAAGGGAGAGGAAGAGAATCTTAAGCAGACTTCACATCTAGCATGGAGCCTGATGTGGGCTCAAACTCACGACCCTGAGATCATGACTTGAGCTGAAATCAAAAGTTGGACATTTAACTGACTCAGTCACCCACACATCTCTGGTCTATACTTTTAGATTAACACATGATTCAACCTCATTTATAATAAGTGATTGAATATTGAAAAACCTGATTATGTTATATATTAAAAGAGGAAAAATATTCCATGCTGACAAAGGAAGGGGGGAAGAAATGTATGCTACACAAGTACTATGGAAATACAGTTGCCAAAGTAAGCAGTGCTACAATCAAATGTTTCATGGCCTTAGTGACAAAGTTTTACTTATCCAAAGAAAATTCCTATCTGGGCACTTCTGATAGTGACTAAACATAATATATTTTACAAGCACAAACTTTTATCAACTTTAGACTTCAAAAATGTCACTTGTGACAAAGAATTATTCTTTTATGGAAATGGTAGGAAAATGAGCCACACTTTTTATATCAAATACATATGAACATTGACTTTTTATGGCTAAGGTTGGTATTTCTAGAGCTGTACTTGTCTGGAACTGAGCTTATGCTCTTGCAATTCCACCCAGTGCTTTCCTCTTAGAAACTGATCTTCACCTGACACCTTCTACTTAGACTCCTGGAGATATTTTTAGCACTCTTAACCTAAAAGAAGTTTCTTAAAGAAAAAACAAAAAGAGATTTTAAGTTGCAGTTGCAGTTACTGTTTGCAGCAAGCTTGGATAACATATAAAAAGTCTAATTCCACAGGTAGAGAGGAATGGAAAACAAAATCAGAATCTCAACAGCAATCTGAGTTCCTCATATTTTAAAAATGTATTCTGTTGGTCTCAATTTCTTCTTTTGTAAAGTGGGGATAATAGTATCAACACTTTATTGGGTTGCTGCATTAAATCACATAAGGCACGGAAATATTTTGTATTAGTATGTCTTTCAAAAAATGTTGGTTATTTTGATTTGTATTAATTTAGGTAATACACACATAAATGTCTAGCATAGTACCCGGCCAGAATAGATTCTAAATAAACAGTAGTTACTGTTTTAGGGATATCCAAAATAATTTAGGTCAGTGAAGCACTAGAATGCAGCAAGTTTCAGAGCCAGTATTTGTATCTGGGTCCACCTGACACCAAAGATCTTAACACAAGATGGCACTGTCACTACAGCACCCTAGAATGTCACTTAGAAAAATGTGCAGGGGCACCTGGGTGGTTCAGTGGGTTAAAGCCTCTGCCTTCGGCTCAGGTCATGATCTCAGGGTCCTGGGATCGAGCCCCACATTCGGCTCTCTGCTCAGCAGGGAGCCTCCTTACCCCTCCCTCTGCCTGCCTCTGCCTACTTGTGATCTCTTTCTCTGTCAAATAAATAAATAAAATCTTAAAAAAAAAAAAAAAAAAGAAAGAAAAAAGAAAAATGTGCAGATATGCAGGCGTCATTAAGAGCAGTCCACTGAAATCTGCAAACCATGTATCTGATAGGGAGTCAATGTCCAAAATATATAAAGAACTCACAACACAACAGCAAAACACACATACACACACACACACACAATCCAATTAAAAATGGGCAAGGGTGTCTGGGTAGCTCAGTTGGTTAAGCATCCAGCTCTTGGTTTCAGCTCAGGTCATGATCTCAGGGTCCTGGAATCAAGCCTTTGTTGGGCTCTGCACTCAGTGGCGAGTCTGCTTAGGATTCTCTCCCTTTTCTCTGTCCTCCCCTTGTTTTTTCTCACTCTCTAAAATAAACAAATCTTTTTTAAAAAATAGGCAAAGGACCTGAACAGATATTTTTCCAAAAAAGATATACAAATGGCCAACAGGTAAATGAAAAGGTGCTCAGCATCACTAATTATTAGGGAAATGCAAGTCAAAACTACCATGAGATATCACCTCATGCCTATTAGAATGGCTACTATCAAAAAGACAAGCAACAACAAATGCTGGCAAAGATGTGGAGAGAAGGGAATCCTAGTGTACTGCTGGTGGAATTGTAAATTAGTACAACCACTAGAGTAAACAGCATGGAGGATCTTCAAAAAATTAAAAACAGGGGCGCCTGGGTAGCTCAGTCGTTAAGCGTCTGCCTTCGGCTCAGGTCATGATCCCAGGGTCCTGGGATCGAGCCCCGCATCAGGCTCCCTGCTCGGCAGGAAGCCTGCTTCTCCCACTACCATTCCCTCTGCTTGTGTTCCCTCTCTCGCTGTGTTTCTCTCTGTCAAATAAATAAAATCTTTAAAAAAAAAAATTAAAAACAGAACTACATTATGATCCAGCAATACATCCAAAGGAAACAAAAACACTGTATCAAAGAGATATCTATAACCCCATGTTCATAGCAGCATTATCTACAATAGCCAAAATACTGAAGCAACCTAATTGTCCATTGATGGATGAATGAATAAAGAAGTTGTGATGTATGTATACTTTCAATATTATTCAGACATAAAAAAGAAGGAAATCCTGACTTTTATAACATGAACAGACCCTGAGGGCATTATGCTAAGTAAAAGAAGTCAGATAAAGATAAGTTCTGTATATCTCACTTACATATGGATCTAAAAAAAAAAAAAGAAGAAACACACAGAAAAAGAGATCAGATTTGTAGTAACCAGAAATGAAGAGTTGGGAATTGGATGAAGGTGTTCAACAGGTACAACTTCCAGTTATAATAAGCACTGGTAATATAATATATAACATGACGATTACAGCTAACATTACTATGTGGTATCTTTTAAAGTTGTTGAAACTTCAGTGGGGGAATCTGAAATAAAAGTGAAAAAAAATTGATCTCCCCAAGGGTCCTGGTGTTCATGGGGGTCATTTTAAGAAACATGCCCTTATTTAGAGAGACCTCCACACCTAGGATTTCTTTTCCTTTGGGTAAACCCTCCACCTTAGGAGGGATTATTAGAATAAAATTTCAAAATTACTTTTTATAAGGCATGCTCATTCACTGGATAATGGAAAACTATTTTTTGTTCAGTGATTTTTGTTTTCATCCTAAAAGAAAATGGTGGAAACAAATCATTATTTTTGTTAACATTAAATTGTTGGGAATTAAAATACATACATACATAACCATTGTTAAGAGAGTTAATCCTAGGAGTTCCCAATACAGGGAGGAAACCCCCCTTTTTTGTATTTATATAAGATGATGGCTGTTAACTAAACTTATTGTGGTAATCACTTTACAATATATGCAAGTCATTACGCTGTACACTTCAAAAGTATACAGTGTTGCATATCAATTACATCTCAATAAAACTGCAAAAAGACTTTTGTAAAAGAGTCCATTGAGGGCGCCTGGGTGGCTCAGTGGGTTAAAGCCTCTGTCTTGGGCTCAAGTCATGATCCCAGGGTCCTGGGATCTAGCCCCACATCAGGTTCTCTGCTCAGCAGGGAGCCTGCTTCCCAACCCCCCCC
>CM053606.1:34067383-34103178 GCA_028646535.1 Procyon lotor
ACATAAAATCTTTAAAAAAAAAAAAAAAAAGAGTCCATTGAATCCAGTACCATACTTTCAAAAAAACCAACTTAGATTATGATTTACATATAATAAAATTCACTCATGAATTTTGACAAATATATATACCACTGTAACCACTACCACAATTAAGAACATTTCTTATATCACAAAAAGATACTCATACCTCTTTGAAACAAAAACCTTCTCTCACCCAACCACTGATCTTCCTTCTCACTCTAAAGATTAGTTCTATTATCTTTTATGTCTGGGTTCTTTTGCTCTACATGTTTCTGACACTCACCTATACCTGCTGTGTGTACCAATAAGGTTCTTTTTCATTATTTAGCAGTATTTCATTATATTGTAAGGTAGGCAGCTTCTGAAATGGCTTCCAATGCTCCCTACCTACATGGTATTCATGCCCTTTGTAATTCCCTCTCCCATGAGTATGAGCTGTACCAAGTTACTTCTAATTAAGAGAATATAATAATGGTGATGGAATGTGACTTCTGAGATAGGTCATAAGACTATGGTCATCATCTTGCTACACACTCTCTCTTGCCCTTTACTTGTTCTCTCTGACGAAACCAACTGCTTGTAAACTGGTATAGAGAGAGGCAAACATAGTAAGGAACAGAGGGCAGCCTCCCACCAACAGTGAGTGAAGAGCTGAGTCTCTTGGTTCATTTCCCACATGGAAATTAATCCTGTCAGCAACCACATCAGTGATCTCAAAAGTTTATACTTCCTTAGTTGAGCCTTGAGATGACATACCGATTGTAGCTCATAAGAGACCAGCTAAGCCATGCCTGGATTCCGCATCTACACAAACGGTGAGATAACAAATTGTTTTCTTAACCCACTAAATTTTGAGTCATTTGTTACACAGCAACAAATAAAATACATATGGATATTGCACTATTTGTTTATACATTCTCCAGCTGATGAACATCTGCAGTGTTTATATTTTTCCCTACTGCAAATAAAGCTACAATGAACATTGTGTAAACCCTTTTGTAAATATGTGTTTATTTCTCTTGAATAAATACCTAAGAACAGAATTGCTAGACTGTATGATTAACTTTATTTTAAAAACTGCCAAACTGTTTTCCCAAGTGATTATACCATCATGAATTCCACCAAGGTTCCAATGGCTGCATATCACTATCAACAAAAAGAATTTTCTGTCTTTTTAATTTTAGCCATTCCAGTGGCTGTGGTTTCTAAACATGGTTTTAATTTGTACTCCCTGATGATTAATAATAACTAATGACACTGATCATCTTTTTGTGTACTTAATGGCTAATGCACATTTTCTATAAAGTACTGAATATATGTGTTACAAGTAGACGTTGCATTGCTCTTAATCTTAGGAGGGAAGAATTTGGTCTTTAATTATCAAGTATTATATTACTTGTATGTTCTTCAGCAATGTGTTTTATGAGGTTGACAAAGTTTCCCTCTATTCTTACTAGTTGCTGGGTTTTTTTTTAATTTTTCAACATGAATGGGTATTAAGTGCTTTTTCTTCCACCGACTGAAATGATAAGATGAATTTTCTAATTTATTATTCTAATATGGCAAATTACAATAAATTATAAGCTGTTAAGCAAGATTTGCATTTCTTTTTTTTTTAAGCTTTGCATTCCTAGATAAACTCACTTGACCATGAGGTATATTATATACATAGGTATGTATTTTATTGTATTTTACTGAGTTCAACTTGCAAATTTTTTTAAGATTTTATTTATTTATTTATTTGAGAGCGAGTGAACAAGAGAGCTCACAGTGGGGTCAGGGGCAGACCTGACCCCACCTGCTGAGCATGGAGCCCAACTCTGGGCTTGATCTCATGAACCTGAGATCATGACTTGAGCCAAAATCAAGAGTCAGACCTTAACCAACTCAGCCACCCAGGCAACCCAATCTGCAAATGTTTTGTAAAGAATTTCTGCCTCTATAATTTTAAGAAATATTGGTCTGTAGCTTCTTCTCCTGTAATGTTTTGCCTGGTTTTAGTATTAGAGTAATGCTGATTTCATGAAATGACTAGGAAATACTTTTTCCTTTCTCTATTTATGAATGATTGCTAGTGTTTCTTCCTTTAATATTAGACAGACTTTACCAGTGAAAACATAGAATACTGGGTTTGCTTTTTGGGAATGTTTTTGATTATCAATTCAGTTTATATATTTGATACATACCTACTCAGATTTTTTTATTTTTTCTTCTATTGGCTATATTTTGTACCTTTAAAATAATTGTTATAGCTTCTTAAAGTTTGATATATCTTTTAAATTTGCTGGCATAAATTTGTTCTTGATGTTGTCTTATAGCCCATTTAATGTCTATAGGTTCCTTTCATTTCCAATATGAACAATTTGTACTTTCTTTTTTTTGTTATTCACAGTAGCAAGTGAATTATCAATTTTACTCATCTTCTTAAAAAACAGCTGTGTTGGGGCATCTGGGTGGCTCAGTGGGTTAAAGCCTCTGCCTTCGGCTCAGGTCATGGTCTCAGGGTCCTGGGATAGAGCCCCGCATCGGGCTCTCTGCTCAGCGAGGAGCCTGCTTCCCCCTCTCTCTCTGCTTGCCTCTCTGCCTACTTGTAATCTCTCTGTCAAATAAACAAATAAAATCTTAAAAAAAAAAAAAAAAAAAGCTGTGTTTTATTTTGTTCATTTTCTCTACTATTTATCCATTTTATGCTTTATTGATTTCTGTTTGTGTGTATACACATATATAATTTTCTTCCTTCTATAGTTACTTTGGAATTTTATTTGCTTTTTTTTTTAAAAAAATCTTAACAGCTTTATTATAATTGACAGGAAATAAACTGCACATATTTAAAATCCACAATCTCATAAGTTTTGACAAATATATCCAAAAAGTGAAATTCATCATAATCAAGATTATAAATTTAGGAGCACCTGGGTGGCTCAGTTGTTAAGCATCTGCCTTCAGTTCGGATCAAGCCCTGCATCGGAGGGGGAGATGAACCATGAGAGACTGTGGACTCTAAGCAACAGACTGAGGGTTTTGGAGGGGAAGGGGTGGGGGGCTGGGAGAGCCTGGTAGTGGGTATTGAGGAGGGCACGTATTGCATGGAGCACTGGTTGTGGGGCATGAACAATTAATCTTCTAACACTGAAAAAATAAAATAAAAGTATTTGGGGGAAAAAAAAAAAGCCCTGCATCAAGCTTCCTGCTCAGCTAGAGGCCTGCTTCTCCCTCTCCCACCCCGCCTGCTTGTGTTCCCTCTATCGCTGTGTCTGTCAAATAAATAAAATCTTTAAAAAAAAAAAAAAAAGATTGTAAATTTATCCATCACCCCCAAAGATTTTTTATGCCCCTTGCCCCTATACTCTCCTTACTTCATCCCTAGAGAACTGCTGATTTAATTTCTGTAACTATGGTTTAGTTGGCATTATCTATGATTTTATATAAATGAAATTGCATAATATAGTTTTTAAATCTGGCTTCTTACACTTAAAAAATTCTCTCACATTGTTGTGTGTAACAAGAGTCCATTTCTTTTATTACTAAGTAGTATTACATTATATAGATACACAACAATGTGTTTATCCATCCACTGGTTTATGGGAATTTGGGGTTATCTACGGTTTGGTGCTCTTACAAATAAATTGTCATAAACGACAGTGTACATAGTTTTGATAAGCATGCTTTCATTTCTCTCAGGTAAATATCTAGAAGAGGAATGGTCATTGTATAATAACTTTGTAGGAAACTGTCAAACTTTTTTATAAAGTGGTTTCTATTGTGATGTCTTCGAATTTACTAATCTTTTCTTCTTCACTATCTAATCTATTAATCCCATCTGGTAAATTTTCATCTCAGACATCATGGTCTTTATCTCTAGACACTCAGTTTGGATCATTTTAACATTTTCAGTGACTTATTTTAAATCTTTCCTCCTTTTTATTTTTTTATAATTACAATAGACACTTATTTAAAGTAATACATTTGCACTTTAAATAGTTCTAAATTGTACATTTCATGTTTACTCAACTTCTTAAAAATATTTGTAGGACAGCTGCTACCACAGATTTCAATTCCATGATTATTTCTTTGCCCATCTCTTTCTTCCCCAAATAACTTCTTTCAGATATGGTTCAAGGTAGAATTTATCTTCTTCATATTCTGTCCACTGCTCTTCAGGCAAAATCTGCTGTCTCATACTCAGGCCCAATACTGTCTTAATGCAAAACATCCTGTCTTTATAAAGGTTCTCAAGAAGTCTTCTTATGGCCTCTTTCACATTATCATTCTATCATTTTGCATTAACCCCAGTTTATTGAACCCTGCCACCACAGGCAACCACAGGCCTGCTCACATTTTTGATCCTTTTTCTTTCTCTTTTAAATGTAGGTATAAGAGAGTTAAAAAACCATTTTAATGTCTATACCTGCTAATTCCAATATCTATTTCAGTTCTGAGTTGTTTTTAATTTCTCTCCTCATTATGGGCCAGGTTTTTCTGTATCTTTGAATGCCTGGCAATTTTTATTGGGTGCCAGACATTGTGAATTTTGCCTTGATGGGTATGACTATTTTTTTATTCCTATAAATATTCTTGGGCTTTGTTCTAAAATGCAGGTAAGTTACCTGGGAACAGTTCAATGTGCTTGGGTCTTGCTATTAAGATGTCAGTGAGTATCATCCAAGTAGTATTTAATCCAAAGCCAACAATTCCCTGTTACCAATGCAAAAGCCTTGAGGTTTTCCAATCCAGCTTGTGAGACAGCACTATCCCTAATAGTATTCCTTCTAATAAGCCTTTTGGGTGGTTTATTTAGCTGTTTTAGGAGTGAAGGTAAATCCTGTTGCTGTAAGTGGAAGGAGGGAAGGGACACTTTTCCTATTTCTTAGTAGAAGGGCTGATCATTTCTTTTAGAACTTTCTTCTTTTGTAGTTAAGCATTTGAACCACAAATTTCTCCCGCAATACCACTTTGTCAGCATTAAACAAACGTCGGTATGCCATGTTTCCATCTTAATTTAGTTGAAAATATTTTCTAATTTCTTTTGTGATTCCTTCTTCAACTTATGGTTTATTTAGAAATGTTCTTTAATTTCCAAATATATCAGGATTTTCCAGACTCTCAATTTCTATTAATTCCACTATTGTCAGAGAACACACCTCACATGATTTTTATAAACTTTTAGTGACTTGCTTTATGGCTCAGTATATTTTCTGCCTTAATGAATATACCAACTGCACATGAAAAGAATATGTATTTTGCTATAGTTAGGAGGAGTCTACAACACTTCATATAGGTTAAACTGGTTGACATGTTGTTCACATTTGCTGTTGTTCAGAACATTTACTAATAGAAAGGAATGCTGTAATCTCCGATTACCACTGGTGGATTTGTCCATTTTTCATTTCAATTCTATCAGGTTTTGTTTCATATACTTTCAAACTCAGTTATTAGATATGTGCACATTTATGATACTATGTTTGTGATGAGTTGCCATGTTCATCACAAAATGTCTCCATTTAGCCTTAATAATATTCCTTGTGCAGAAGTCTACTTCATTTAATATTAACATAATACAATAACATGTTACTAACATAACATTTCATATACTGATTAGTGTTTTCCTATATATATTTTAATATTATACTTTATACTTAAAGTATATTTCAGTTTCCTTTTTTATCCAGTCTCATAATTTCTACTTCCTAATAAGAATATGAGACAGGGACACTTGAGTGACTCAGTCAGTTGAGCTTCTGACTCTTGGTTTCTGCTCTGGTCATGATCTCAGAATCAAGGGATTGAGCTGTGTCAAACTCCCAGCTTGGTGTAGCGTCTGCTTGAGAGTCTTTCCCCCCTCTTCCTCTCTCTCCCCTTTTATCCTTCCCCAGATGCATGCACACAGGTGCATGCTCTCTCTAAAATAAATAAAATCTAAAAAAAAGAAAAAGAAAATGTGAGATAATTTATATTAATCGTAGTTATGGTCTTATTGCTTCTATATTTGTTCTATCTTATTTTTTGTTTTATTATCTCTTTCTACCTTCATTTGAATTTATGATGTTTAAGTATCCCATTTCATTTCAACCCTTGGCTTAATAACTATAATCTGCATTTCACTGTTTTAGTGATTGCCCTTGGGTTTACGATTTGCATTTTTATTTATTTTAAGTAGGGTCCACACCCAGTGGAGAACCCAACACAGGGCTTGACCTCATGACCCTGAGTTAAAGACCTGAGCTGAGATCAAGAGTCAGACGTTTAACTGACAGAGTCACCCAGGCACTCCAATAGGCGCTTTTAACTTAACACAGTCTGCCTTTAAATAATATAGGACTTATCTTACAACAGTATACTTACATTTTCCTTTCCTGTTCTTTGTATTAGTGTTTTCATACATTTACTTCTACATAATTCGTAAATGCCACAATATGTGCAATTATTTTCACTTTTCAAATGTCAATCTTTTTAAAAAATTAAAAATAAAAAAATTTCTCATATGTACCCAAATATTTACAACTTCTGGTGCTCTTCATTTATTTGTGTTGATCTAATTTTCCGTCTGTTATCATTCCCTTACAGCCTAAGGAACTTCTTTTAACATTTCTTATAGTTTTTGTCTGTGTGAAAAACTCATTTAGTCTTCATTTCTGAAAGATACTTTCATTGGATAGAGCATTCTAAGTTAACATTTTATTTCTTTAGCACTTAAAAATATCACTGATTATCTCCTGACTTGCACTGCCTCTGATAAGAAGTCTGTAATTATTATTTTTAAATGTTTGCCTATGTGCAATGTGTCTGTTTTCTCACCTCTGCTACTTCCAAACATTTTGTGCTATAGATTTTCAACAGTTTTATCATGATGTACCTTGATATGTTACCTTTGAGTTACTCCTGATGGAGTTACTAAGCTGCTTATATCTGTGAGTTTTTATTTTTCATGAAATTTGGGTAGCTTTTTGCTGTTCTTTCTTTAAAATTTCCCTCTTTTTAATTAGCTCCTCTAATTCAGGAACTTTATCACACATACATTAGACCACTCTCTATGTTCCCAACAGGTCACTCAGGCTCCATTCCACTATCCACCCCCCATACCTACACACAGCAAAAATGCAAATACAAAATATATTTGCTGTGTGTACTTCACTTTGCATTGTTTTTATTGCTATGCTCTCAAATTCATTGATCTTTTCTTTAAAAGCATCTAACCTCTTAACCCCTTTAGGGTAAATTTTATTTATCTGTTTGTTTATTGCAGATGTTATACCTTAACTCTAGAATTTCTATTTGGTTAATTTTCAGTATTTCTTGTTTCTTTCTCATTGCGTTCTTGATTTCCTTTAAACTCTTAAGAATAGTTACAATAATTGTTTTTAAATCTTCACCTCCTATTATTTTTGCCATTGATGTATTTTTATTTTCAAATTCTTCTTCAGGTGATGAGTCACATTTGGCTACTTCTCATGTCTACTAGTTTTTGACTAAATATCACTCATCATGAAAACTACATTAATGAGTGTCTACATTTACTGGTTTGCCATTAAAGAGTGTAGAAATTTATTCTAGAAGGCCCTTAATTTTCACACATATCAGATGGTCCTTTTTAGACTCCTTTACAACACTTTTTAGGATGGATCTAAAGCAGCAATTCTCAGAAGTATAGTTGACAGATTCCTGGGATTTCTTGAGATTGATTGTAAAAAGTAATGCTAAGTAAAACTGCTAGTACTTTATCACAAATCAAAGTAGTGGTGCTAAGGAGCACCTGGGTGACTCAGTTAAGTATCTGACACTTGATTTTGGCTTAGGTCATGATTTCAGGGTGGTAAGATAGAGCCCAAAACATGTTCCTCACACAATGTGGAGTCTACTTGAGATTCTCTCTCTCCATCTCTTCCTCCACTTGAACTCTCTCTAAATAAATAAATATTTTTTTTAAAAAGCAGGGATGCCTGGGTGGCACAGTCAGTTAAACACCCAACTCTTGGTTTTGGCTCAGGTCATGATCTCAGGGTTATTTTTTTTTTTAATTTTTTTTTTTAAGATTTTATTTATTTATTTGACAGAGAGAGAGATCACAAGTAGGCAGAGAGGCAGGCAGAGAGAGAGGGGGAAGCAGGCTCCCTGCTGAGCAGAAAGCCTGATGTGGGGCTTGATCCCAGGACCCTGATGATCTCAAGGTTATAAGACTGAGCCCCAGCCTACTGTCTGCTTAAGACACTCTCTTCATCTCCCTCTGCCTTCGCCCCCCACTCTTGCTCTATTTCAAATAAATAATAAAAAATAAAAAGTAGTGGTGCTAAGCTGAAGTAGTAGTCACTGTATTATATCTTTAACAATAAAATACTTATATTTTTAAAAAGCCATAAAGTAAAAATATTATTATTTGTTTTAAATCCTCGTGCTTTTAATATTATGTGTGATGAAACTGGAAGTACTCCTAAGGTATGTCTGCTACATACTAAAGTACAATGGTTATTCTTAGGAAAAGGACAATGTATAGTGTGAGATGAACTGTTTTTCAAGAACACCATTTCTTACTTGAGCAAATGAAGTCACACTATGTTATTCAGACTTGACTTTTTTTTTTTAAAGATTTTATTTATTTGACAGAAAGAGATCACAAGTAGGCAGAAAGGCAGGCGGGGGAGGGGGGCGGAGGTAGAGCAGGCTTCCTGTAGAACAGGGAGCCCGATGCAGGGCTCGATCCAGGATCCTGGTATCATGACCTGAGCCGAAGGCAGAGGTTTTAACCCACTGAGCCACCCAGGTGCCCCTAGACTTGACATTTTCTTAAAAAGGAAAAAAGTAAGCCCATCAATTCAAGAAAAACAAATGACAACTTTCTGTCAATGACAAAATTTGAGCCTTCAAACTAAATTCCAAATTTTAAAAAAAAATTTATGTCATTACTTAAAATACTTAAAATACTTTTCTCTTACTTAAAATACTTTTCTGTGAGATCAGTGATATTAACAAATGTGATTTCACTGATATCACTTAATGCCATGTATCAATATTTGGTTGATCTGTTTAACCAAGCAAACCAATATCTTCCAAATGACTATCTTTTTTTACTCACTGTGGCATTTTTATTATTTTTAATTTTTAATTAATTATTTGGTGAATGCTATTTACATTTTTTTAATCATCCGCTACCCCCATCCCTCATCCCCCTCCCTTCTATAACCCTCAGTTTGGTTCCCAGAGTCCAGTATCCCATGGTTTGTCTCCTTCTCTGATTTCTTCTCATTCACAGCTTTCCCCTTCCTTCCCCTATGGTGCTCTGCACTATTAAGTTCCGCATAAAAGTGAAACCATGATAACTGTCTTTCTCTGCTTGACTTATTTCACTCACCATAATACCTTCCAGTTCCATTCATGTCGGTTCAAATGGTGGGTATTCTTCCTTTATGATGGCTGAATAATATTCCACTGTATACATGAACCACATCTTTATCCATTCATCTGTTGAAGGATATCTGGACTCCTTCCACAGTTTGGCTAGTGTGGGCATTGTTGCTATGAACACTGGGGTGCATGTGCCCCTTCTTTTCACTACATCTGTATCCTTGGAGTAAAAACCCAGTACTGCAATTGCTGGGTTGTAGGGTAGCTCTATTTTTAACTTTATGAGGAACCTCCATACTGTTTTCCAGAGTGGTTGTACCAGCTTGCATTCCTACCAGTAGTGTAAGAGGGTTCCCCTTTCTCCACATCCTCACCAACACTTGTTGCTTCCCATCTTGTTAATTTTTGCCATTCTAACTAGTGTAAGGTCATATCTCAGGGTGATTTTGATTTGTATTTCCCTGATAGCTAGTGATGTTGAAAATTTTTTCATGTGTCATGTGACACACATTGTATGTCTTCTTTTGAGAAGTGTCTGTTCATGTCTTCTGTCCCTTTATTTACTGGATTATTTGTTTTTTGGGTGTTGAGGTTGATAACGTTTTTCATACATCTTGGATACCAGCCCTTCATTTGTACTGTCATTTGCAAATTTCTTCTCCCATTCCGTGGGTTGCCTCTTAGTTTTGTTGACTGTTTCCTTTGCTGTGCAAAAGCTTTTTATCTTGATGAAGTCCTAAGAGTTCATTTTCACTTTTGTTTCCCTTGCCTTTAGAGACATGTCTTGAAAGAGGTTCCTTTGGCCAGTTTTGAAGAGCCCATTGCCTATGTTCTCCACTAGGATTTTGATGGATGCCAAAATACTCACCAAGATCTTAGCCAATAGGATCCAACAGTACATTAAAAGGATTATTCATGACAACCAAGTGGGATTTATTCCTGGGATGCAAGGGCGGTTCAACATCCATAAATCAATCAACTTGAAAGATCACATTAAGAAAAGACAAGAACAATATGATCCTCTCAACTGATACAAAAAAAGCATTTGACAAAATACAGCACCCTTTCCTGATTAAAACTCTTCAAAATATAGGAACAGAGGGAACATACCTCAATATCATTAAAAGGCATCTATGAAAAGCCCACAGCAAATATCATTCTCAATGGGGAAAAACTGAGAACTTTTCCTTAAGGTCAGAAACACAACAGGGATGCTCATTCTCACCATTATTGTTCAACATAGAACTTATTAGAAGTCCTAGCCTCAGCAGTTAGACAACGAAAAGAAAAAAAAGGCACTCAAATTGGTAAAGAAGTCAAACTCTCACTCTTCACAGACGACATGATACTTTATGTGGAAAATCCAAAAGACTCCACCCCCAAATTACTAGAATTCATATAGCAATTCAGCAATGTGGCAGGATACAAAATCAATGCACTGAAATCTGTTGCAATACACTAACAATGTGACTTAAGAAAGAGAAATCAAGGAATCAATCCCATTTACAAGTGCACCAAAAACCAAAAACCTAGATACCTAGGAATAAACCTAACCAAAGAGGTAAAGGATCTGTAGAACTAGAAACTAGAAACTACAGAACACTTATGAAAGAAATTGAGGATGACACAGAGATGGAAAAACATTCCATACTCATGGATTGGAAGAATAAACATTGTGAAAATGTCTATACTGCCCAGAGCAATCTGCACTTTCAGTGTAATCCCTATCAAAATATCATCAACACTTTTCACAGAGCTGAAACAAACAATCCTAAAATTTGTATGGAACCAGAAAAGATCCCAAATCGCCAGGGGATTGCTGAAAAAGAAAAGCAAAACTGGGGGAATCACAACGCCTGACTTCAAGCTGTATTACAAAGCTGCGATCCTCAAGACAGCATAGTACTGGCACAAAAACAGACACATAGATCAATGGAACAGAAAAGAGACCCCAGAAATGGATCCTCAACTCTATGGTCAACTAATCTTCGACAAATCAGGAAAGAATATCTAATGGAAAAAAGACAAGTCTCTTCAATAAATGGTACTGGGAAAATTGGACAGTCACATGCAAAATAATGAAACCGGGCCATTCTCTTACATCATACACAATGATAAAGCCAAATAACTATTTTAAATCCAAATAACTATTTCAGAGATATTAGAAAATCATCTACTGAAGCTGAATATTCCAGTGAATTTTAATATAATAATACCAAAATTCTGCTGATATGGTTTCTGATTTTACATTGCCTATCTTTAAGAAATTACCACTTACCAGGCTTTGGTTGTAGTATCAAATAAGAATATCAAATAAAACTGTAAGAATATTATCTGAAAAGGCTACTACAATACTTCTCTTTTCTCCAATTATATATCAGTTGGTGACACCATTTCTTCACACACTTAACAGAAATAACATACTACAACAGAATAAAGTAGCAGATCTAAGAATCTAGCTGTCTTCTACAGTGATTGAAGAGTTTGTAAAAAATGTAAAACAATGCCCCTTCTCTTTTTTTATTTTGTAAAAGTAATTCTTTTTCTTTTTTTAAAGATTTTATTTATTTATTTGACACAGAGAGATCACAAGTAGGCAGTGGGGGGAAGCAGGCTCCTTACTGAGCAGAGAGCCCGACGTGGGGCTCGATCCCAGGACCCTGAGATCATGACCTGAGCCAAAGGCAGAGGCTTTAACCCACTGAGCCACCCAGGTGCCACAAAGTAATTCTTTTTCATGAAGAATCTTATTTATGTCAACATGTAATGAGTTCTATTTTGTTATTTACTAGTCAAGAAATTTTTTATAAATTCCTCTGTTTTAATTACTAACAAAATACTCCTCTGGAGTCTCTACTGTCCTATATGTTCAACAGAGTCTCTTTCCTTCAGCTGGAAAGAATTTAATAGTCTCCTAACCCAACCTGTGAGCTCAAGGAATTCTTCAAGTTAGTCTAGATGCGCAGATTACTTATTCAGCCATAAATCTGAGGGGAGCACAATCCAGACTTCTAGAGTTTTTCTCCATTTAGCTCTCTTTTCCCTAGTATTCTGCCCACAACATTCCAGTGATCTAAGCATCATGGATCTCTGAGCCCTTTTTTTCATCTCGACAAGACTATTAGGTTCTGTTTGGGTTCCCTTTCTGTAAACAATGGTCTAGAAATTTCCTTCAGGCAGAAATCAGAAGAAACTATTGAGCTCACTTGTTTGTTTCCATTTTCTCAGGGATCACAGGTCTATTACATTGCCTGTTGTCCAATACCTAAAGATTGTTGTTTCATATATTTTGTCCAGTGTTATGGGTGCTTTCAGTAGGCACCATACCAGTCATTCCATTAGGAGCAGAAACAGAAATTCTTATAATTTTATTTCTCAGTTACTGCCAACAAAGTTACTCCCAATGTTTTCCCAGGTTTGAAAAGTTTCATAAAAACTAACCAATCATAGATGTTGCTCATGAAAGCACATTCAGCTATGCTAGGCACATTAATTCTATTTTACACGATAATGCCTACCTTTACATTGGAAATTATGTTTTATATTCATGTGGTTTTATATTAACATGAACCATAAATTATTTCATCTATCAATTTATTCTCTACATTAATAAGGATATTACAAACACTGTTCTGAGTATAATTATCTTTGCTTATTTTTTTTTTTTTTTTTAAGATTTATTTGAAGGGCACCTGGGTGGCTCAGTCGGTTAATCATCTGCCTTCAGCTCAGGTCATGATCTCAGGAGCCCCACATAAGGCTCCCTGCTCAGTAGGGAGTCTGCCTCTCCCTCTGCCACTCCCCCTGCTCGTGCTCTCTCTCTCTCATAAATAAAATCTTAAAAAAAAAAAAAAAACCCTTCTTTAAAAAAAAAAAAGATGTATTTATTTGAGAGAGAGAGAGAACATGACTCGAAGGAGGAGCAGTAGGAGAGGGAGACAGAATCCTCAAGCTGACTCCCTGCTGAGCACTGAGCCTGATGCAAGACTCCCAGGACCCTAAGAGATCATGACCTGAGCCAAAAATCAAGAGTTAAGACACTCAACTGACTGAGGGAGGCACCAGGCACTCTATTTTGCCTTTTTAAACAGCAACATTTCTCTAGTTTTCCAGTTTCTGTAACAAGAAAGCTAAAAAGATAGCACAAAGTGGCACCAAAAAATTAAAACTGCCCCCAAAAATGATAGCCTATTTCAGTAGACACTAAGGAAATCAAATCTGTCACCTAGAAGAAACAAAATGTGTGGTAATGTATATGTGCTACCAAAGCAAGCACTAAAATATGTGATATAATGTATCCTATGGATTTTTCTGAAGTACAATCCTCAAAAGTGAATGTTTCTCCTTTATTCCACTGACATGTTTATAAGTCAGAAATCTTTTAGTGCTTCCAATCTTTTCCTTATTTCAAACATTATAAGCTATTAGTCCTTACAAATACTCACTTGAACTATGAAAGTTATTTTTTTTTTTTTTTAGAAAAATCAGATTAAGAGTCTGTATCAGAAGAAGCAAATTAGACTTTTAAGGCTAGAAAGGACCCATCTCAGAGGCTGTTTAAAACCATTCTGAGGGGCGCCTGTGGTTAAAACCATTCTAACCACAGCGCCTGGGTGGCTCAGTGGTTAAGCGTCTGCCTTCAGCTCAGGTCATGATCCCAGGGTCCTGGGATCGAGCCCCGCATCGGGCTCCCTGCTCAGCAGGAGGCCTGCTTCTCCTGCTACCATTCCCCTCTGCTTGTATTCCCTCTCTCACTGTGTTTCTCTCTGTCAAATAAATAAAATCTTTAAAAAAAAACAAAAACAAAAAACTGTTCTGAAATATGACTTACCCAAGAACAAGTAGGACTTTAATAGCAAAGACTATATGGAAATATAATTTCTCCCTCTGTATCACATTCTGACCTCACAGATTCAAAGATGGAGCTCCTGCAAATTTGCCACTCAAACATAAATCTGAACAAAAAGATTATTAACCTAACACATATAATTATCAAAAGAATCATAAATATGTGAATATTTAGGGGTTCTGAGACAAAAGGATTCCTGAAAATGCTGCTCATTTTTACAAGGTTATTTATGGTGTGTCACTGGGTCCTACATGCACTTGAGATTACACCCAGTAATGCATAAAAACACTCATACTACTCTAAAAGCTAATGTTGTGTCTGTGAGATTAAATGGCAAAAGTCTTTATTTCCCCCAAAATCAATGTTCCCCTGAACACTGAAAGAAACATAAAGATTATAAGTAATAGGTAAAGAAAGTATGTACAGTAAGTTTTTAGGGAGCTAAAGTTCAAGTCATTTATGAGGCATACTTGTCAAAAACAATAATCAAATAATTTTCATTGTGACTGTGTTTGCTATTTACCTCTTTGCTTCTTGTACTATAGAGCATTTACCCAAATATAAAGACACTCTGTTTGCCATCCATATAAGAAAATTGTTTTAAGTTTAGAGGAAAGAGACTGGGCTGAATCAAAAGACATTCACTATCTATTCTAAGGTCTACTACTATGGGACCATGGCAGGGCAGCCTTCCTGGGTTTTAAGTTTTTGTATCTGTAAAATAAAGCAGCTAGACTAAATAGCCTCTATCATCTCTTCCAGATCTAAAACCTCATATTCATGTTATATTTTCTAAATGTAAAGCATTAAGTTTAGCACTCTGAAGAATACAAAAACTGAATAATAAGTCAGGATGGAAAGGGCTTCCTAATTACCAACATAAAGGGAAAAACTATGAAGAAAAAATCCAATATTGCCAAAATAAAAAACTTCCTTCTCTCCAAAAGCACAAAATAAAAACATAAATTAGGAAAATATCTGCAAAACAGATAATGAATAAAAGGATAATCTCATTCATATAAAAAGGCCTTATAAATTAAAATTTTTAAATCAGTAACAACATAAAAACTCACGTACAAAAGAGCTAATAAACCCAGTGAAGTATTACTGATTAGTAGTGAAAGAAAAGTGAATTGAAAACAAAAGATATTAATTTCCAATCTGGCAAAGCAGTTTTTTTTCTTTTCTTTCTTTATTATGGTAAAATGTACATACCATAAAATGCACCACTCTAACCATTTTAAAGTGTGCAGTTCAGTGGCATTAAGTACTTTCACACTGTACAACTCACCACTATCCATCTCCAGAACGTACTCATCACCCCACACTATAACTCTGTACCCATTAAACAATAATTTCCTCTTCCAACTTCCCCCAGCTCTTGGTAACCACTATTCTGCTTGCTAGAATTTGACTGTTATCAGTAGCTCTTATAAATGGAATAATATATGTCTTTTTGTGCCTGGCTTTAATTCAATTAGCATGTCTTCAGTTGTCATCCATGTTGTAGCATAAGGCAGAATTTCATTCCTTTTTAGGGCTGAATATTCTATTGTAGGTATAAACCACATTTTGTCTCTCCATTTATCAGCCAGCTGATGATTCCTTGGGATGCTTCTACTTTTTTTTTTTTAAGATTTATTTTTTGAAAGAGAAAGCATGAGAGAGAGCAAGCACACATGTGCAGCAGGGAGAGGGGCAGAGGAAGACAGAGAGAATCTCAAGGAGACTCCCCACTGAACATGGAGCCTGATGCAGGGCTTGATCCCACAACCCCAAGATCATGACCCGAGCCAAAATCCAGAGTCAGACACCCAACCAACTAAGCCACCCAGGTGCCCCATGATGCTTCTATTTCTTGTTCTATTCTTCTATAAATGTCCCTGCTTTCAATTCTTCTGGGTATATACTCAGAAGTGGGATGGATAGGTTATATGGTAATTCCATGCTTCATTTTTCAAGGAACTGCCCAGGGGTTGCACCATTTTATACTCTCACCAGCAGTGAACAAGGGTTCCAAATTCACCATATCCTTACCAACTCTTGTTACTTTCTGTTGTTTTGGTAATAGAAATCCCAATGGGTGTGAAGTGGTATCTCATTTTGGTTTTGATTTGCATTTCCCTAATGATTCATAATGTTCAACATATTTTCATGTACTTATTGGCCATCTGTATATCTTCTTGGAAGAAATATCTATTCAAGACCTTTGCTCATTTTTTGTTTCATTTTTATTTATTCCTAATTTAGTTTTTAATTCATATTTTAATTTAAATTCAATTTAATTAACATATACTGTATTATTACTTTCAGGGGTAGAATTTAGTGATTCATCAATTGTATACAACACCCAATGCTCATTACTTCAAGCATCCTCCTTAATGCCCATCACCCAATTACCCCATCCCCCCATCCACCTCCCCTCCAGCAACCTTCAGTTTGTTTCCTAGAGTTAAGAATCTCTTATGGTTTGCCTCCCTCTCTGTTTTCATCTTATTTTATTTTATTTCGCTTTCCCTTCCCCTATGTTCCTCTGTTTTGGTTCTTAAATTCCACATATGAGTGAATGCATATGGTATATACCTTTCTCTGACTGACTTATTCCTTAGCATAATACCCTCTAGTTCCATCCACATTACTGCAAATGGCAAGACTTCATTCTTTTTGATGGCTGAGTAATATTCCATAGTGTGTGTGAGTGTGCGTGTGTGTGTGTGTATACACCACCTCTTCTTTATCCATTCATGTCGATGGACATCTGGGCTCTTTCCATAACTTGGCTATTGTGGACATTGCTGCTATAAACATTGGGGTGCAGATGCCCCTTCAAATCACTACGTTTGTATCCTTTGGATAAATATCTAGTCATGCAATTGCTGGGTCATAGGGTAGTTCTATTTTTAACTTTTTGAGGAACCTCCATATTATTCTCCGGCATGGCTGCATCAGCTTCTATTCCCACCAACAGTTAAGAGGGTTCCTCTTTCTCCACATCCCCACCAACATCTGTTGTCTCCCGAGATGTTCATTTTGGCCATCTTGAAAGGCATGAGGTAGTATCTCACTGGGGTTCTGATTTATATTTCCCTGATGACATGTGGAGAATTTTTTCATGTGTCTGCTGGCCATCTGAATGTCTTCTTTGGAGAAGTGTCTGTTCATGCCTTCTGCCCATTTCTTCACTGGATTTTTTGGTTTTTTTGGGTGTTGAGTTTGGTGACTTCTTTATACAGTCTAGATACCAGCCCTTTTTCTGATAAGACATTCATTGCACATATCTTCTCCCATTTTGGAAGTTGCCTATTTCCTTTGCTGTGCACAAGCTTCTTATCTTGATGAGGTCCCAAAAGTTCATTTTTGCTTTTGTTTCTCTTGCCTTTGGAGATACGTCTAGCCAGAAAAGTTGCCATGGCCAAGGTCAAAGAAGTTGCTGCCTGCGATCTCCTCTTTTGAAGGATTTCTGTCTCTTATTTAGGTCTTTATCCATTTTGAGTTTATTTCTGTGTATGGTTTAAGAAAGTGGTCGAGTCTCATTCTTTTGCATGTTGCTGTCCAGTTTCCCAACACCATTTGTTGAAGAGACTTTTTTACATTGGATATTCTTTCCTGCTTTGTCGAAGATTAGTTGACCATAGAGTGGAGGGCCAAAAATACCTATTCTGTTCCAGTGATCTATGTGTCTGTTTTTGTGCCAGTACCATACTGTCTTTATGATTACAGCTTTGGACTACAGCTTCAAGTATGGAAATGTAAAGTCTCCAGCTTTGGTTTTCTTCTTCAACTTTCTTTTGGCTATTCAGGGTCTTTTCTGGTTCCATACAAATTTTAGGATTGTTTGTTCCAGCTCTATAAAAAATGCTGATAGTATTTTGAGAGGGATTGCACTGAACGTGTAGATTGCTTTGAATAGCATAAACATTTT
This sequence comes from Procyon lotor, assembly GCA_028646535.1. Classification (NCBI taxonomy): domain Eukaryota; kingdom Metazoa; phylum Chordata; class Mammalia; order Carnivora; family Procyonidae; genus Procyon; species Procyon lotor. Next base: position 34,085,512 of record CM053606.1, read on the forward strand.
AACAAAAATATCTGTTCTTCCAATCCATGAGCATGGAATATTTTTCCATTTTTATCTTCCTCATTCATTTTATAAGTGTTCTAAAGCCTTGAGAGTACAGATCCTTTACCCCTTTGGTTAGGTTTATTCCTAGGTATATTATGGTTTTTGGTGCAATTGTAAATGGGATTGATTCCTTGATTTCTTTCTTCTGCTTCATTATTAGTGTATAAAAAGCAGCTGAATTCCTGTATCAGTTCTAGCAATTTTGGGGTAGAGTCTTTTCGGTTTTCTACATACAGTTTCATGTCATCAGCGAAAAGTGAAAGTTTGATGACTTCTTTGCCGATTTGGATTCCTTTTACATCTTTACATTGTGTGAGTTTAAGGTGTACAAATGTTGATTTGACACATTTATGTAGTGGAATTTGATTACTATTTTAACAACTCTATCAGGTCACAATTATTTCTTTTTTGTGGTGGGAACGATTTCATTTGGATTGTTTGTGGATTTTTTGTTGGTAAGTTGTAGTTCCTTAGATATTCTGGATACTATACCCTTATCAAATATATGACTTACAAGTACTTTCTACCATTTCTGTAGCTTGCCTTTTCATTCTGTAAACAGAATCCTTGATGCACACAAGTTTTTAATTTTGAGGAAGTCCAGTTCACTTACTTTTTCTTTTCTTCTGTGTTTTTGGTATCACATATAAGAAATCATTGCCAAGGACGTGAGGGCGATCTGGCTGCGACATCTGTCACCCCATTGATCACCAGGGTTGATTCGGCTGATCTGGCTGGCTAGGCGGGTGTCCCCTTCCTCCCTCACTGCTCCATGTGCATCCCTTCCGAAGCTGCGCGCTGGGTCGAAGAAGACGACCTTCCCCGATAGAGGAGAGGACCGTTCTTCGGTCAAGGGTATACGAGTAGCTGCACTCCCCTGCTAGAACCTCCAAACAAGCTCTCAAGAAATCATTGCCAAACCCAATGTCATGAAGCTTTTCCCTTATATACTGCTATAGAGTATATATATATAGCTTTAGAGTTTGAGCTCTTATGTTTAGTCTTTGGGATTTTTTTTTTTCACGTCACAGATTGTTGGCAATAATAAACTAGTACATTATTGATAGCAATTTAAACTAGTAAGTTTAAATTCTCTAAAGAGTAATGTGATAGAATATGCCTAAAACTTCAAAAATGGGTTTGCCATCCCATGTAGAATTGCACCTCTAGGCATCTATATTAAGAAAAATAATCACAGAAGCTCAACAAAGTTCACTGCAGTGTATTATAGTAAAAGATCAGGAATGGAGGGGAGGGGCACCTGGATGGCTCAGTGGGTTAAAGCCTCTGCCTTTGGCTCAGGTCATGGTCTCAGGGTCCTGGGATTGAGCCCCGCATCGAGCTCTCTGCTCAGCAGGGAGCCTGCTTCCCCCTCTCTCTCTGCCTGCCTCTCCACCTACTTGTGATCTCTGTCAAATAAATAAATAAAATCTTTAAAAAAAAAAAAAGGAATGGAGGGGAACTCACACAGCAAAAGGGAAGTGGTCCAATAAATTATGCTACAGGCTCTTAAAACTATACTTCAAGAGTATTTTATAACATGGAAAATGATCATGACATAATACTACAGGTGAAAAAGCAGATTATGAAGCATTACATATACCTCAATTTTATAAAATATATATTTATACGACATAGAATGAAACTGGAACTAAATGCAACAAAATGTTAACTGTAGTTAAACACAGAATTATTGACAATTTTTACTTTTTTCATATTTTGTGTATTTCACAAATTTTCTACAGTGAACAATGGAGCAGGAATGGACTGGAAATGAAGTATTTATAAACAGAGAGAAACAATTTCTATCCCACGACTCAATAAAGAAAGGGTAAACAAAGCAAGTAATATCTACTGAAAGGCTTTCTTCCAAGTGCCAGATTTTAACCATTTATATTGAGTAGCATAGGGAACTCGTTACAGATTTTAGCAAGAAAGTCTAGCAAAGAATTGAACAGTTAATAGAAAAGATAAAACTTTTAGCAGAGGATATTAAAATAGCAAGACAAGAAATAGTGAATAAAAGCATAAACTGCCCATGTTGATAATGGAAAAGGTGATGCACAAGACAGAAATCTATGAAAAAGACTCTTGGGGCGCCTGGGTGGCTCAGTGGGTTAAAGCCTCTGCCTGCGGCTCAGGTCATGATCTCAGGGTCCTGGGACTAAGCCCCACATCAGGCTCTCTGCTCAGCAGGGAGCCTGCTTCCCCCTGCCTCTCTGCCTACTTGTGATTATCTTTCTCTCTCTCTCTCTCTCTCTCTCTCTCTCTGTCAAATAAACAAATGAAATCTTAAAAAAAAAAAAGAAAGAAAGAAAAACTCTTCAGTTTATTTAGCTTGTTTCTCAAGATGTAGTTCTTGAATCAATTTCATCGGAATCACCTATGTTATTTGTTTTCAAAGATGCAGATTTGTGGACTCTACTCCATTACAGAATTAGGATCTAAATCTATGGGATTCAGCCCAGGACTTACACATTTAATCAGTCCCTCATCTCCCTCTTTAGTTGACTTTTATGCACACAAAATTAGAAACACTCCTATGAAGTTTAGCAACTTGAAGAATCTGAGAATGAGAGGGATGCATGAATATAAGAAATGGCTTAGTTTTCAAGCATGTTGGTAACCAGCTCCATGTTGCTATGGGCTCTCCATGTTCTTTGATAAGCAACACGGGCACTTCATTCTAGTTTAACTTAATAATCACTTCTGCCTAAAGGCTGTTTTCTGCCATACTATGCACTGCTTAATTTGTCCTCTCAGGATTGTATTTTATTAATGTCTCAAGCTGCTTACATTAAAGAGCTTAAAACATTTTAATGGCAAGCCTATCCTTAAAGAGCTAGAAGAGCACCTGGGACACAGAAGGTACACAATGAAATGAGAAATGGGTGCTTGTAAGGGAAAGAAAGCTGTAAGGCTAAAAATGTAGGATAAGATCGGATAGGAAAGGGTGTGTGTGTGTGTGTGTGTGTGTGTGTGTGTGTGTGTGTGTGTGTGTGTGTGTGTGTGTGTGTGTATGTGTGTATCAAGCTAATCAGCTTGAGGAAAGGGTGTGTTGGTGGGTGGGTGGGTGTGGGTGGATGTGTATCAAGCTAATCAGCTTGAACCTATCCTAAAAAGGGTGCAGTTTGATGAAATGAGATTTGACAAATGTATACCCCTGTGAAACACCCACCACAATCAAGATAAAGAATATTTCCATGACCATGAAATGTCCCCTCATATTTCCCTTTACAGTCAATCCCCTCCCCTATCCCTAACTCCTAGCAACCACTAATCTGATTTCATTAACTAGTTTTGTCTTTTCAGAAGGTTATATAAATGAAATTATATAGATTCCTTTTTGTGTCTGGCTCCTTCCATTTAGTGTAAAATTTTAAGATTCATTCATTGTTACCTGCATTGGTAGTTTATTCCTTATTATTGCTAAGTAGTATTGCATTGTATGGTTGTACCCAGTTGTTTATCCACTCATCAGTTGATGGACAATTTGAGGTATTTCCAGCTTGGGGCCATTATGAATAAAGCTGCAATGAATATGCATGTTTAAGTCTTTGTGGGGATATATTTTCATCTCTTTTGAGTAAATACCTAGAAATAGAATTTCTGGGTTATATGTTAAGTACATGTTTTAATTTATAAGATTCTACCAAAACTGTCTTCAAAAGTGTTCCCACCAAAAAAAAAAAAAGTGTTCCTACTATTTTGCTTTCCTAACAGCAATACATGAAAGTTCCTCGCATCCTTGGCAGTCCTTAGTATTTAGGCTTTTAAATTTAGCCATTCTAACAGGTGTGTAGTTGTATCTCGTTATGATGTTATTTTTATTTCCCTAATAATTAATGGTATTAAACACCTTTCCACATGATTACTTTCTACCTATGTTTTCTTAGATGAAGTATCCATTAGAATCTCTTGCCCTTTATTGGGTTTTTTCTTTCTTTAGGACCAAGTTTTGAGAAATCTTCAGATATTCTGGATACAAATCCTTTATAAGGTATGTGTTTTGCAATTACTTTCTCCCAAGTCTTCAGCTTATCTTTTCATTTTCATTTTTTTAAGAGTGAATGTCTTTCAGGATGCCTGGATGGCTCAGTCAGTTAAGCATCTAGTCATGATCTCAGGGTCATGAGATCAAGTCCTGCATCAGGCTCCAGACTCAGCAGGGAGTCTGCTTGAGATTCTCTACCTCTCCCTCTGCCCCTCAGCCTGCCTGCGTAAGCTCTCTCTTTCTCTCTCTCAAGTAAATAAATAAAATCTTTTTTAAAAAAATAAGAATGAATGTCTTTCAAAGAGCAGTGTATGTAAATTTTGGTGAAGTTCAGTATTTTAATTTTCCCTTTAGCGTTTGTACTTTTTGTGTCATATTTGGGGAAGAAACAATCTTTGCTTAACCCAAAGTCTCAAAGATTTTCTTTCACAAATTCCACAATTTCATCTCTTACACTTAGGTTTATGAGTTATTTGGGATTAATTCTGGTAGTTACCACTACTAATGCTGCTACTGCTTCCTTTTTTTTTTTTTTTTTTTTTTTTGCATTTGGATGTCCCATTGTGCCAGCTCCATTTCTTAAAAAAGACTGTCTATTCCTACAGAGTTGAATTAATCAGGTAAATGCAGGGTCTATTTTTGGACTCTCTGCTCTGTCTTAATGATCTATTTGTCTACCTTTCTTTGTAAAAAAACAAACAAACAAAAAAAAACCATCATGGCTACTGTCTTGCAATCAGTCTTAAAATTATGTGGTATGGAGACATCCAAGTTTGTTCGTTTTCAAAACTGTTTTAACTATTCTACACCATTTTCATTTTAATATAAATATTAGAATCAACTCATCAGGGAATGCCTGAATGGCTCAGTTGGTTAAGTGTCTGCCTTTGGCTCAGGTCACGATCCCAGTGTCCTGGGATCAACTCCAGCATCAGGCTCCTTGCTCAGCAGGGAGTCTGCTTCTCCCTCTGCCTGCCACTCCCCGGCTTGTGCACCTTCTCACTTTCTGACACATAAATAAATAAAATCTTCTCAAAAAAAGAAAAAAAGAATCAACTCATCAATTCTTTTATTTTAAAAAAGCTGGAATTTTTATTGGAATTACACTGATTTTACAGACTAATATGAGGAAAAGTGACATTTTAACAATATTGAGTCTTACAATTCATGAACATAATACTCCATTTAGTTTTTTTTATTTTTCTCGGCAATGTTTTATAGTTTTCAGTGTAAAGCCTTGCATATTCTTTGCCAAATTTATCCCTAAGTCTTTTTTCAAAATATTATAAAAAAGAATTTTTTTAATTTTAGTTTCCGATTGTTCATTACAGTGTAAAGAAATACTGATTTTTGTATGCTGACTTTGCATCTTATGACTATGCTAAATTCAATTATCATTTCTAGTAGTGTTTTGGAGATTCTTGGGGGGGTTTCTACGTTGATTATTCTGTCATTTTCAAATGACAATGATGTTCTGAATGACAATGTTGAATAGAAGTGGTATGAGTGAACATTTTTGCCTTGTTCTCAGTCCTAGGTGAAAGGATTTAATCTTTCACCATTAAGTATACTAAGTGTAGGATTTCTATAAATGTCTTTTATCAGGTTGCGGAATCTACTTTTATTTTTAATTTTGGAAAGTTTTTTTCAAATGGAAACTGAATTTTGTTAAATGCTTTTTCTATATATGTCGAAATGATCATATGGTTTTTCTTTTTTAACCTGTTGATAAGGTACATGAAATTGTTTTCAATCATAGGAGTGACATGATTATATTTTTGAGAGATCATTTAACATAAGTTGCAAATTATTCCTTAGAAATTGATTATAACTATATCTTTTACTAGACTGTAAGTTTTACGAGGACAAATACCATGCCTGTTTCTATATATATATGTATTTTTTTTCCCCTATATCTAGGCTTGAATACAATACCTGGATCAAAGTAGAAAATACTTACTGAGTGAATAAATAAACATGTAAACAAAAACAAGTAGAGCAAGAACATGAAGAATCAGCTAGAATGGAGAAAAGACTAGAGATAGAGAAAATAATTAGAAAATAGAAAAATAAATGATTGAGGGTTGGTATTTCTGTAACAGAAGAGTTAAATAACAAAGAATCTAATCTGATTAGGAAAAACAAAATAAACAAACAAAAATTTCAAGCTTTCTACATGCCTAGGAATCCTGGAGAAATTTTGGTTGATGTTAGATTACATCAGGGTTTGAATTATTGCGATGACCAAGCCAAGAAAAGAGGGCTAAGTAATTTTTTCTATTTTTCTTGGGTTATCACATATCCTTGAATTATCCTAAATCTTTAAATTTTGGAACCAAGAATTAAATAAAGTATGGCTACATCTCTTTGGTCCTCACCAAACTCAAACCTATTTTCCAAGCTTGTAAAGAAGTTTCCAAACCAAATCTATTACCAGGATAGTCTAATATCCTCTAATGGCATAAACGACTGAAAGGGAGAGAGCATTGGGAGAGAAGTGGAGGGAAGAGGATCAGCTCAAAAGTACAACACCTAAAATGCCAAGATGCATTAAGTTGGGTTTGTTTGTTTTTTAAGATTTTATTTAGGGGCGCCTGGGTGGCTCAGTCGTTAAGCATCTGCCTTCGGCTCAGGTCATGGTCCCAGGGTTCTGGGATCGAGCCCTGCATCGGGCTCCCTGTTCGACAGGAAGCCTGCTTCTCCCGCTACCATTCTCTCTGCTTGTGTTCCCTCTATCGCTGTGTTTCTCTCCATCAAATAAATAAAATCTTTAAAAAAATTTTTTTAAATTTAAAAAAATTAAGATTTTATTTATTTATTTGAGAGAGGGAGAGTGAGAGAGAGCATGAGAGGGGAGAAGGTCTGAGGAAGAAGCAGACTCCCCATGGAGCTGGGAGCCCAATGTGGGACTCGATCCTGGGACTCCATCCGGGACTCCTGGATCATGACCAGAGCCGAAGGCAGTCACTTAACCAACTGAGCCACCCAGGCGCCCAGATGCATTAAGTTTTTACAAGAGGTTCTTGGGTTGACAGAAAAGGGAATAACTAGCAATACTATAAATCTTACTATTGCTTTATCTTCTCTAGACTCCAGTCCACTAAGATGGCAAACAAGTTAATCTCAGAAAAGCAAATAGAAAAAAAGAGAGAGAGAAAAAAAAGAAAGAAAAGCAAATAGAACAGTCTGAACTAATCAGAATTTCAAGCCATACAGGAGTTAGGACTATAGAAAAGAAAGTCTTTACAAGAAAACACTGCAAACTGAAAGAAAGGAAGAGGAACAGGATAATATTTGGGAGGCTTTTTTGGGTGGTGAGTAGAGGGACAGGGAGAGAGAATCTTAAACAGGCTCCATGCCCAGCACAAAGCCCAACCTGGAGCTCGATCTCATGACCCTGACATCATGACCTGAGCAGAAATCAAGAGTCAGATGCTCAACCAACTGAGCCACCCAGGCGCCCCATGATTAAGATATTTTTAGCCTACACATTTTGGTATCAGACCATCACTAATCCCATTATTCCACAAAGCCATTCAACAAATATTTTATTAATGCCCACTATTGCCAAGCACCAAGCACAACATAAAAATAAGAAGAAATTAAGTCTGTCTTAAAGAACTCACAGTCTAACAGAAACACAGACTTGTTGAGAAACCATGAAACAATTGCTTTACAAAGATAGAGTAAGCACAGGGCAAGAAGTAATACCAATCACCATCTCACTGTGAGACTCTGAAACATCATGAAACAGTGGTTCCCAAAACTAATAGAGGTTACACTAATAGAAATGACATGCCTCTGGGATGCCTGATGACTCCATTAGGCATCTGACTTTGGCTCAGGTCATGATCTCAGGGTATTGGGATCAAGCCCTTTGTTGGGCTCCATGCTCAGCAAGGAGTCTGCTTGTCCCTCTGTTCCTCCCCTCCCCCGCTTGTGTTTTCTCTCTCTCTCAAATAAATAAAATCTTTAAAAAAAAGAGAGAGAGAGAGAGACATTCCTCAATCAAGGAAGAGGTTAGATCAACTATGGTCTCTCAACCCAAGGTGAGCATTCATATGACTGTCACGCTGTATATGCAGCACTGACCTCCTAAAATGAATCATAGTTCTAAAATGAAGAAGTATCTGAAAGTGATACTAGAGAAAATATGACTAACAATTAGCATCTAGAGTATGCATTTTCTCAGTTTTAAAATATAATTGATACATTAGTTCAAGGTATACAACATAATGATTTGATATGCATGTATATTATAAAATAATTAGCACAATAAGTTTAGTTAACATGACTTACCTCACAGTTATAATTTTCTTACGATAAAAACTTTAAAAAGCTACTCTGTTTGCAAATTTCAAATATAAATACAGCATTGTTAACTATAAACACCATACTTTTATACATTAAATTCCCATACAGTATGTATTTTAATTTCAATACAACTGGGATGGTTGAATGAACTAAAGATGTTTAACCTGAAGAAATGGGAAAAAAAAAACCAGTACTGTCTTTAATAGCTGAAGAATCATCAAGAGAGAAAATATATTTACCTTGTGAGGTTTGTCTCTGAAAGAAGAGTGAGGTCAAAGAAATGGAGCTTATAGTTGGCAACTCAAAATACGGAAAGACAAACATATGCAACTGATAACTCTATTTTTGCAAGTGGTTGATGTGTAAAATGTTTTCATTTATAAAATTTTAGACAGAGTTGCTGAACAAATGAAGTAATGCCTTAAAATTAATAAGCATTACATTGCTAAAAGTATTTAAGAATGCACTAGATGACCCTAAGACAAAAATGTATAAAATACTGCTTAATTTGTGACCATGTGGACTACATAGTTTTTACAGATCCCTCCATAGTCATTAATCTCCATGAACCAGTAAGTCACTTATTCTCTTTTATCAGTTCTCACAACTATAAAGTGGGGATACAGTTTCTGGCTACCTCAAGGTAATGTGAAAATAGTAAGTCAATGACTATAAAAGGACAGAGGCAGGAACTAAGGTAGGATCAGGGGAGGGAAGTGTAGCATAAATCTGTCACTGGTGGAAAAGGAGAGGTTCCACTGAAGTGAACTGTTCAACTGAGGGCCATAACCCCAGCTTCATGCTCAAGATTGCATTATTCCTCATCATTCCGCCAATACCCCATTATCACCCCTACTTCTGTGCTTTCCTTGCCTACAATAAACTTCCCAACGACTACATCTACATATTTTGGTTCATATTTTGTAAGTTGGTCCCTCTGAAATCTTTCCTGACCACCTTCACCACCCCACTTATTCCCTTCCCATACTCCCAGACACCAGTTAAAACTGAATCTTCCTTTTCAATATCCTCATAGCACTATCTACTTTCATAATAGAAATTATTTCATTGGAAAGATCATGAGTTCTAGATTCAGTTTAAGACTGAATTTGTGATTTAGGAATTCCCTGAGCTTCAGTTTATTCATCTTTGAAACAGGGATAACAATGACTGCCTCAGGATATTGTTATAAGTGTTATATAGGAACTAAGTAGAGTGAGCATAGTGGCTGGCATACAATAGGTAATATGATTGTGTGATTGTGTGTGTGTGTGTGTGTGTCTCTGTATTAAAAAATGAATAAAGGGAACCTGGGTGGCTCAGTCAGTTAAGCACCTGCCTTCAGCTCAGGTCATGATCCCAGAGTCCTGGAATCGAGTCACGCATCACATTCCTTGCTCAGCAGGGAGTCTGCTTATGCATGCGCGCACGCTCTTTCTCTCTCTGATAGATAGATAGATAGATAGATAGATAGATAGATGATAGATAGATAGATAGATAAAATAAATTTTTTTTCAAAAGTCAACTTAGAGTATTTCAAAGGCAGATGATAGGGAATTATCAGAGGAAGAGGAGACTGAAAGATAAATGGTACAAAATAAGACGTTAGAAAATATCGTAAGTCTATGCTTCTTCATTTCTTTGTTTTAAAGACCAAAAAATGACCTAAGTGATAAAAGTAGTTGAGGGAAAAATAATTTTAAATAAAGCTTAAAGGCTTTTTATAAAATGGCAACTTTAAACGCTATACCAAATTGCTAAGAGCAGAGACTTAAGAATGAAAGTAAGGAAAAATACTTCTCTTAAAAAAAAAATTTTGGAGGAAAAAAAAAATTTTCTAAAAATCTTATAAAAAAATTTATATATTATAAAATATAAATATATATTTATATATATATATATATCAGCATATATAACTAAACTATAGTTTAGTTACCTAAACTATAGCCTTAGTTTCATTTCTGGAATGGAAAATAGAAAAGGCCCTACTTTTGCTGGGCCTATTCAGAAGGCCCAGCAAAAGTAGATTTGCTGACAGCACTGATTTAACAAACTTTATTGAACAAATACCTGTATGTTAGGTTAAATCCAGTGCTATATATTACAGGCATTAAAATACACAATAATTCCTACCCTCAAGATCATACTACTTCACACTAGATGGTATTTTATAGAAAAAACAGTGTCTTAAAATAATTCTTTAAATTTATTCAAGAAAACCCAGAAGGATTCTATAATAAAACAAAACTGCAGATATAAACAAATAAATAAATAAATAACACACTAAAAATATGAACAGACCAATATAATTTACCACTAGGTGTCACTGTGATATAAAGTTGCTGAGGCTTGCTTTATACATTGCTGAGTTTCCTGATAATAACATAGAAAATTGGATCTTATTTAGCACTTCTTTGCATTTTAACATTTACACATAAATAGAGAAATTAGTATTTATCCAATTTATTAATAATGGTAAGTTGGTTTACATATATAAAATATTTAACAATTATATTTCAGGTCACCTAACTTTATTGTGTGTATTTTTTAATTTTCCTATCGTAAATATTTTAATATATGAACAAATACATATGTTCATTTACTGAACCAATCATTTTCTCAACAGATATCGCTCTGTGCTAATCATGGTGCTCTGAGAATTGAGATAAGACCCAATCTCTCAGTCTGAGAAGTTAACATTGACAAAGGAAAGCTGAAAAACAAAGAAAGAATAAGATGTTTTAAAATACATGAATGAATCAACTTAACTATGTCCATGGAGGTTAGGAAAGGCTTCATAAAGCAGAGATATTTACATGTAATATTAAAATATGAGTGTGAGTTTTATAGAAAAACTAAAACAAGGAGGGGCAAATCAAATAGAATATGGGAAATAAGGAACCACTGAAAGATGTGTAAGATTTACATTCTAGAAACATCACTATAGGACAACTATGTAATACAGACTAGAGAAATAAAGAAACTGAAAGAATAGAAATTGGAAGGGCGCCTGGGTGGCTCAGTCGTTAAGCATCTGCCTTTGGCCCAGGTCATGATCCCGGAGTCCTGGGATCGAGCCCCGCATCGGGCTCCTTGCTCGGCAGGAAGCCTGCTTCTCCCGCTACCATTCCCTCTGCTTGTGTTCCCTCCCTCACTGTGTTTCTCTCTGTCAAATAAATAAAATCTTTAAAAAAAAAAAAAAGGAATAGAAATTGGAGGAATTGTGTTAACAGTTCATGAAAGAGATTAATTCCTGAACTGTAATAGAAGTCATAAAAATAAAGGAAGGATTCACATAATATTGCTATAAAACAGAACTTGATCAACCAAATGCAATGAAAGAAGAAAATATTTTCCATCAAGTCCCAAATATCCCTGCACATAACTTCCACAGTGATGCATATTAGCAGACTTAACAGTGAACACAGAGAAGATTCATGACATGATTTTTTGGCACACAATTCATAATAAAAGAAATAAAAAACTGGAATAATTAGGAGAAGTAGAAGCTGTGTATTGTACAATATCAGTATATAATCTCTTTTGAATCACATTTTATTTATATGTTTGTAACTATTTTGTTTTCAAACAGAATGATGATGTGACTTTCTACTCTGTAAGTCTGCTTTTACAACAGATTATAAAGCCAAAAGATTAACAAATGTGATTTCTGGAAATTCTATCACATGTTTTTATAACAAAGCTATAAAACAGTTTCATAGACTATCCTCCAAATTCAGATAGAATTAAAGTGTAACATTAACATATATCATCCAGAGAGGCCAGCATTTGCAATCACCATCTTTCAAATAAGCAGGGATTTCACTCCAACAAACCAATGAAAAGACTGGTTCAAGTGATCCATTTACTTCCACCATATACCAAATATTCCAACAACAAAAAGAATCAGGTCACTTTGAAATGAGACATTGTTAACTACTAGCCACATGCTACAAAAGAGCAGTTTAAAATTTATTTAATAAGACTTCTTTCCAGTTTTTTTAAAACAGATAAAATTCTGAAATAATTTTAATTAAAAGAAAAAGTGTGGTATGGTACTGAATTCTTTCCCCTATAATAAATATATTCATCACTAAACTAGGAAAGTAAAAGCCTAGTAAAACCCTATATAAGGGGTTCCCTACTAACACACCAGGGATGCCTTAGCAATATTACTGAAAATCTATAAGAACAATAAGCAGGGTCATTCTGATTAATAACTATTGTAAAGATAAATAAAACTATTTTTCAAATATCAGTAGATGGGTTTTGGTAACTATAAAATTATAAATTCATTTTAAATATCAACATATAGAAAGAGATAGAAAGTTATTAAAAAAAAGACCAAGCATATTTTGGAGCTAAAGAATATAATAACAGAATTGAAAAGTCACTAAAGGGGCTCAACAACAGACCTGATCAATCAGAAGAAAGAATAAGTAAACTTGGAAGACAAGTCATTTGAAATTTTCCAGTCAGAAGAGAAAAAGGAGAAAGAGTGAAAAAAGCCAGAGGACTAATGGGTAACCATTAAAGGTTATGCATTATGGGAGTTGCAGAAAATAAGACAAAGGAGCAGAAGGCTTATTTGAAGAAATAATGGTGAATACTTCCCAAATCTGGAATAGGAAACAGATTCATGAGGCATAAAGGATCCAAAAAATAATAATCCTAAAAAGTCCATACCAAAAAAACATTAAAATCAAGTTGTCAAATTAAAAGACAAAAAGGAATTTGAAAGCAACAGGTGAAAAGCTCATCACATAAAGGGAGCTCCTAGTATCAATTTTTTAACTGAAACTTTGCAAGCCAGCAGAGAAAGGATGATATATTAAAAGTGCTGAGAGAGGGGAGCCTGGGTGGCTAGTCTTTAAGCGTCTGCCTTTGGCTCATGTCATGATCCCAGGGGCCTGGGATCGAGCCCCTCATCGGGCTCTCTGCTCAGCAGAGAGCCTGCTTCTCCCACTACCTTCCTTCTGCTTGTGTTCCCTCTCTCGCTGTGTTTCTCTCTGTCAAATAAATAAAATCTTTAAAAAAAAAAAAAAAAGTGCTGAGAGGAAAAAAACTCAAATAAGCATACTATGTCCAGTAAAACTGTTCTTCATCTATTAAGGAGAAATAAAGACTTTCCCCAGATAAACGAAAGCTGAGAAAGTTCAACACTGCCTCAAAAGAAATGCTGAAGAGAGTACTCCAGTTGTAACAAAAGGATACTAAGTAGCAACACAGGAGTATAAAGCTGTTAATGTTGAGAGTTGACATTAGAAAAGATCAAGAAAACTGATAAACTCTTAGCCTAAACTAAGAAAAAAAAAGAAGACTCAGTAAAAGCAGAAAGGAAAAAGGAGACATTACAACTGATGTCACAGAAATAAATATGAACATAGACTGCTATATATAATTATATGCCAACAAATGGGATAACCTAGTAAAAATGGGTAAATTGGGGTGCCTGGGTGGCTCAGTCATTAAGCATCTGCTCAGGTCATATTCCCAGGGTCCTGGGATCGAGCCCCGCATAGGGTTCCCTGCTCCGCAGGAAGCCTGCTTCTCCCTGTCACACTCCCCTGCTTGTGTTCCCTCTCTCTCGCGCTGTGTCTCTCTCTGTCAAATAAATAAATAAAACCTTAAAAAAAAAAAAAAAAAAGAAATGGATAAAATCATAGAAATGTATAACCTACAAAGACTGAATCCCAAGAAATAGAAAATCTAAACAAATCTATAACTAGTAAAGAGACTGAATCAGTAATCAAAAACTTCCCAAGAAAGAAAAATTCAGCACCAGATAGTTTCAAAGGAGAATTCTACCAAACATCTTTTTTTCCCCACCAAGCATCTAAAATAAAATTAATGTAACTCTTTCTCAAACTCATCCCCAAAATTAGAGAACACTTACAAATTTATTTTATGAAGTCAACATTACCCTGATGCCAAAGCCAAAGACACTACAAGAACAAGAATAAAAATTATAAGCCAACATTACCCTGATGAGTATAGATCCAAAAATCCTCAACAAAACATTAGAAAACCAAACTCAACAGCACATTAGAAAGATCATACACCATAAACAAATCAAATTTATATATGTGATGCAGATGGCTCAACATATGGAATCCATCAATCAATGTGATACACCATATTAACAAAATGAAGGGAAAAATGTTACAAGATCATCTCAATAGATGCCAAAAAAGCATTCGACAAAATTCAACACCATTTCATGATAAAAATATGGAACCTAGAAGCAGAAGGAAATTACTGCAACAAAATAAATGCCATATATGAAATGTCCACAGCTAATATCATACTCAAAGGTGAAAACTAAAATCTTTTTCTTTAAAGATCATGAACAATGCAGGAATGCCCATTGTTGCCACTTTTATTCATCAGAGTATCTGAAGTCCTAGCCAGAATTAGGCAATAAAAAGAAAGAAAGGCATCCAAATCAGAAGAAAAGAAATAAAATTATGTTTCCAGATGATATTATACGTAGAAAACCCTAAAGATTCCATTAAAAAAAAAAAAAAAGCTAATGGAACTAATACATTTAGCAAAGTTATAAGATACAAAATTAACATATAAAAACGAGTTATATTTCTCTACACTAACAAGTAATCTAAAAAGGAAACTAAAAAAAAAACCCATTTACAATACCATCAAAAAGAATAATACACAGGAATAAACTAAACCAAGAAAGTAAAAGATCTGTACAATGAAAACAAAAAACAGTGCTAAAATAAAGTACAGAAGAAACAAATGAAAAGACATCACATGTTCATGAATTTAAAGACTTAATATTGTTACAATATCCATACCATCCAAAGAAAGCTACAGATTCAATATGATCCCTATCAAAATCCCAATGGCATCTCTGCAGAAATTTTTGCAGAAAACAATGTTAAAATTCATAAGGAACCACAAAGGACCCTATATAGCCAAAACAATCTTGAGAAAGAAAAATGAAGCTGAGGGCCTCATACTTTCTGAATTCAAAACATTTTATAAAGTAATCAGTAAGTACTGGCATAAAGAAAAACATACAGAGCAATGGAACAGAATAGCAAGTCCAGAAATTAATCCATGCATATGGGTCAAATCTTTAGCAAGAATGCTAAGTCTACACAATGGAGAAAGAATAGTCTTTTTAATAAATGGTGTGGGGGGAAACTGGGTATCTATAGGCAAAAGAATGAAATTGGACCTTTATCTTATTCCATAGACAGAAATTGACTTAAAACGGGTTATAGGCTCAAACTAAAATCTGAAACTATAAAACTTAAACAAGAAAATATAAAGCAAAAGCTTCATACATTGGTCTTGGCAATGTTTTCATGGATATGACTCCAGAAGCAAAGACAACATAAGTAAAATAGACAAGTGGGACTAGATTAAACTAAAAAGCTTTAGTGCAGCAAAGGATACAACGAGACTGTAAAGGAGAAAATAGCTGCAAAGCATATATTTGATAAGGAGTTGATATTCAAAATACATAAAGAAGTCCTACAATTCAAAAGCAAAAAAGTAATTAACCCATTTAAAGATGGGTAAGGGCCCTGAATAAGTATTTGTCTAAAGAAGACATACAAATAACCAACAAGTATATGAGAAGATGCTCAACATCATTAATGAGTATGGAAATCCAAACCAAAACCATGATGAGATACCACCCCATACCTGTTAAAAAGTCTATTATATATCAAAAACAAAACAGAAAATAGCAAGTATTGGCAAGGATGTGGAGAAATTGGAATCCTTATGCATTTTATATTGATGGGAATGTTAAAATGGTGCACCCATTATGGAAAAGAATATGGACATTCCTCAAAAAATTAAAAATAGAACCACATACAATCCAACAATTCCACATTTGGGTATTTATCCAAAAAAATCTGAAAGTAGGACCTTGAGGCATTTGCAAATCCATGTTCACTGCAACATTATTCACAATATCCAAGACGTGAAAACAACCTAAATGTCCATGGATGAGTGAATGGATAAAGAAAATGTAGTATATACATACAATGGATTATGTATTCAGCATTAAAAAAAAGAAGAAAATCCTATAATATGCTACAATATGGATGAAACTTGAGGATATTATACAAAGGGAAATAAACCAGACATAAAAGGACAAACACTGTATGATCCCACTAAGCAGAAAGTAGAATGATATTTGCCAAGGGCTGATAGAAGGGGAAAATGGGGAGCTACCATTTGTTGGATACAGTTTTAATTACATAAGATGAAAAAGTTCTAGAGATGTGCTGTACAACAATGTGCATATAGTTAACAACTGTACATTTAAAAATTGTACATTTAATAATTTGTTAAAAGGATACATATCATTTTATGTACTTTTTTACCACAATTTAGGAATAAAAAAAGGGAGTGTGTAGGAAGCATGGGAAAAATTAATAGACTAAAGAAATCGGGCAGAAGCAGGTACATGTACAAAGGCCCTGAGTAGGCTAATAACCTATTCAAGGACTTGAAACAACACCAGAACAACTTAGGCATAGTGAACAAGGATGAAAGTGGTAACAAATGAAAACCAGAGATGTAGCAGGAGCCTGATCAACTGGGGACTTACAGGTTATGACAAAAGATTTTAATTTTATCCTAACTCAACAGAAAGTTTCTAAATGGCTTTAAGTAAAGGAATAATAATCTGATTAGTGCTTGAGTGTTTGAGAATGATTAATCTTTAACAGTTTTGCTTTTCTAGGCAATGTACCTCTTTTTTTTTTTTTTTTTTTTTAATAGGCTCCACACCCAGCTTGGAGCCCAGTGCAGGGCTTGTTCTTACAATCCTGAGATCAAGACCTGAGCTGAGATCAAGATTCGGATGCTTAACCTACTAAGCAACCCAGGTGCCCCTGTAATGTACCTCAGTTAAAAAATTAACTAAAATTGGGCAAGAACCTTCCTTTAAAAAACAAAGGCAAAATTTCAGAAATATCTGGAATTTAGATTTAAGGCAAAATTACATTAATGGGTCAAGCAATCTGAATCAAATATGAATTCAACACAGTTTCTCTAGAAATCTGATAAAATAGGGCACCTGGGTGGCTGAGTCGGTTAAGTGTCTGCCTTCGGCTCAGGTCATGATCCCAGGGTCCTGGGATCCAGCCCCATATCAGGCTCCTTGCTCAGCGGGGAGCCTGCCTCCCCAGCTCCCTCGGCCTGCCTCTCTGCCTCCTTGTGCTCTCTCTGTCAAACAAATAAATAAAATCTTGAAAAAAAGAAAGGAAAGAAAAAAGGAAAGGAAAGAAGAAAGGAAAAAAGAAAGTATAGAAAAAAGGAGGGGAGGGGAG
>CM053606.1:34112516-34124876 GCA_028646535.1 Procyon lotor
GGGGGCGGGTGGGGGAGAGAAATGAAACAGGAAGGCATGGGGAGGGAGAAAAACCATAAGAGACTCCTAGACTCACGAAACGAACTAAGGGTGGCTGGGAGGCGGGGGGTAGGGATAGGGTGGCTGGGTTGTGGACATTGGGGAGGGTATGTGCTGTTAAGTGCTGTGAAATGTGTAAGCCTGACAATTCACAAACGTGTACTCTGGGGCAAATAATACATTATATGTTAATAAAAATAAATTTAAAAAAAAATAGTATGAAAAGTATAAAAATGGGAATATCAGTATAATACTCACTATTCTCCGTATAATACAGATTACTTAGTAACAGACCACTTTTCCAGATATTTCTTCAGTAAAGCCTCAATAATTACATCACAGCATTATGATTAGCTTTATTTTATTTATTTTAGATTTCTTTATTTGAGAAAGAGAGAGAGAGAGAGAACATGAGCTGGGGGTCAGAAGGAGAGGCAGACTCCCCACTGAGCAGAGAACCCAAATTGGGGCTCAACCCAGAAATCCAGGATCATGACCTGAGCTGAAGGCAGATGCTTAACCAGCTGAGCCACCCAGGCACCCCATATCATTAGCTTTATTCTTATTAGCAGCCTCATCACCTGGCCAATTTCCAAATTACTTATTACAGATGAGTAAAACTAAATACTTAATACATTTAAGTTATAAGAATTTATAAACAGAAAAAGTATTTAGAATTTTATGAAAATAGAAATAAAATTTTTTGCATATATAATCATACATATGATTGATAGAACTAACAGTATATAGGCAACTCTACATATACCACATGTTTGGAAAGCCTGTGACCTAGGAAAATAATAATTACTGTAATACTGGCTTTTTCCCCCCCACAGAGGGAAGGAGGAGGGACGGAGGGAGAGGGAGACAGAAAATCTTAAGCAGGCTCTACCCCCAGCACAGAGTCTGATGCAGGGTTTGATCTCATGACCCTGAGATCATGACCTGAGCTGAAATCAAGAGTTAGACACTTAACTGAATGAGCCACCCAGGTGCCCCAGTAATACTGGCTTTGTTGTGTCTAGTGACCATTTTTTTCATCTCCTGGAAATACTTAAAATATAGAAAAATACTTTCTAAATTAGTATACTTTTGTTCAACTTGAAATTATTACTCTGTGGCATGTCAGAGTCAAATAATTTCAAAATACCTAAAAAATAAACTTTGGACCCACAAAGTACTAGTATTTTAGCATTCACAACTCTGATCTTGCCATCAAGTGAATTCTTCCAACAAACTCAGACATTTTCTGCTCCAATCATACTGATCCTTAATATAGAAAATCCTCTTTTCCACCAGTTCAAATTCATTCATTCTTTTATTCATGGAACGCAGTGTTTTAGGACCAGAGGGAAATACAAAAATGACAAGACATGTTCCTCCCAGGACAGGCAGTTATAGAAACAACTAATTGTAATGTGAAAGGCAATATGGGATCATGAAGAAAGGAATGCCTATTATTGCCTAATGGAGATGCAGACCCAGATGTGAATCATTTTCTTCAAGAAAATTTAACTGATTCACACCACCTTTTTCCCAATAATTTTTCTTTTTTTAAAGTTTTTATTTAAATTCCAGTTAGTTAACATACAGTGTAATATTAGCTTCAGTGTACAATTTAGTGATTTAACACTTACATCACTCAGCGCTCAACACAAGTGCCCTCCTTAATCCCCATCACCTATTTAACACATTCCCACATCCACTTCACCTCTGGTAACCATGAGTTTGTTTTCTATAGTTAAGAGTCTGTTTCTTGGTTAACCTATCCAACAAATATTTAGTTACTTACCTAGAACTATTCTGAGTACTGAGGAAACAACAAAAGTAGCAGATTTAAGTGCCCATGCTAAATTCACAAAATCATCCCCGCTTTGTGTTTTTGCCCAGAATAGGGCCAATGAGAAGTTCTGTAAAGGCCCATCATTCTACAGCCACGAATTGTGGAATTTTTACTTTTTACCTTATATGGGGATGAAACACTATCCTTTGTGTCTCCTCTACTCTCAATACTCTACTATGAACAACAATATTTCACCTAACACCAGATGTGTGGGTTTTCTACACATCAAGCAATTCTGCAACACCAGCTAGGTGTCCTACAATTTAACTCAATTCTGACACTATCTACCTAGAGACAGCATTAGATCCCACAAGTTAAGGGCTCAGTCCCACAAGCCTACTCCCCTCAGATGCTAAGTAAAAGTCTAGGCTTGTTATCTGTGCTTCTGAACTACAGGCTATAAATCAGTGGTTCCCACAACCCTCTCTTCAATTCAACGAATTTGCTAGAGTGGTTCAAAGAACTTAGGAAGACATCTTACTTATTAGATTACTGGCTTATTATAGAAGGATATAACTCAAGAACAGCCAGATGGAAGGGGCGTGTAGAGAAAGCCATGTGGGAAGGCATGCTGAGCTTCCATGCTCTCTCTAGGCACACTCTCCCTCCCCACATTCTCATGTATTCACCAACCTGGAAGCTTCCCAACCTATATTCCTGGGATTTTTAGGAGGCTTCATTACACAGGCATGAACCATCACTAACTCAATCTCTAGTTCTTCTCCCTGCTCCTAGAGGATGGGGGTAGGAATTATAGTTCCAAGCTTCTAATCTTTCTGGTGATCAGCCCCCATCCTGAAGCTATCCAGGCACCAAAATTTCCTCAATAGAACAAAAGACACTCCTATCACCAAGGAAATTCCAAGGGATTTAGGAGTTGTACATCAAGAACCAAGGTCAAAAACCAAATATTAGAACAGAAGATATGACCAGATGCTTATTCATTTAAGAAATTATAAAGGTTTTAGATCTCTGTGCCAGGAACTGGGGGACAGAGACTAATATATATTTTTTATTTCACAGACCTCATTAGTATTCTGTTAATGAAATTAACTATAAGGAAAGGGTCCATTTTGGAATGAAACTTTCTCAGCCACACAAGTAAAAGGCCAGAGAAACAAAAGTGGTAGATTTAAGTGTTCACATTAAATTGCAGAGTTCTAAAGAAAAACAATGAAATTATGGTGGAAAACCAATGAGGCCTCCCAAAGATGCTTAACATGATTTTCTCCTCTTTCTGGGACAGAAAGGAAAATTTATTTTCTCATAAATATTTGACTTTCTGTAAGTATCTATAATAGACTGTTTCCAATAATCTACTATGTTTAAATTCTTCTAAATGTACTTTCAAATTCCTACTTTCCAAGGATGTTAATCACTATGATAACCCTTTTCTAAGTCTTCTTCAAGTACTTTACTGTATGACTCAAAAGCTGATGACTCTTCCTTCCATTTATTATAAATGTCAGTAGAGGAGTATATAAGATACTCTATGGAGGCAAAAGAGTGGAAGTAATTTGAATGCCAGGAAAAAAAGCTGGGAAGAAAGTGTGATATTTGAACCAAGTGTTAAAGCAGGGCTCTTCTGGGGTAAAAAGCAGAGTAAGAACCGTCAGGGAGAAGGGTAGGGGGGAATTAATTAATTAATCAATTATGGTAGGTCTGTTCAGGAAATGTAAAGTAGTTTTGTGTGGCTTCAGGAAAAGTTTGGGTCAGGAAGCAGTAAGGAGCTAGTTGGAAAGGTAAGCAAGAGTTAGATTATAAAAATCAATATAAATAGAGGCATTTAAAGTTTTACTTAGCCTGAAGATAATGCGTAGGCAACTGCTGCAACTGAAATTTGCTTTTCAGGAACATCATTTGGTCAGCACTGTGAAATACGAACTGAAAAGAGAAAATTGTTGATAATGATGCCCAGGCTTCTGGCTTGGGTAACTGAATAGGCCGCTCCTGCTCCAGTCCTCCCAATCAACAGAACTGCAAGCAATTCAAGATTCCATAGCTCAAGTCAAAAATCATATAGTCATCCTCAATTCCTTTCTCTTACATTCCATATCCGACCTATGACAAATTCTTTATTCTACCTCTAAAATTTAGAATCTGACCAATCTTTTCTATTACTACCCTAGTCTAAACCACCATCCCTCCTCTGGACTGGTATTTCAATACTCTCCAAATAGGTCTGCCTGCTTCTATCTTTGCCCCACTTGCTTACTACCTGCTCACACAGAAGCCAGCATGATACTTACAAATGTTAAGTCAAAACCCTACTCTAATGCCTTCCCATATCATCAGAGTAAAGGTCAAAGACCGCATCCTGACCTTAAAGACTACATTAGCTGGCTCCAGCTCCTTCTCTGACATCATCTTCTTCCACCACCCCTTCAGTTCACTTAACTCTAGTTGCTCTAATTTCCTTACAATTTCTTGAGCAAGTGAAATATGCTCCCACATTAAACCCCTTATATTTATTCTTCCCTCTGCCTGCAATGCTCTTCCTTTAGATATCCACATATCTCACCCCCTCACTTCAGTCAGGTTTCTACTCAAAGATCATCTCAGAGAGATCTTCCCTAGCCTTCCTATCTAAAAGAGAACTGCTCTAGCCATGACACTCTCCTTGATTGTTATCTTTCTTCCCTCACTAGAATGTGAGATCCAAATGACTTTATTTTGTTCACTGATAAGTCCTCAACACCAACAGTGCCTCATCCCTAAGCAGTCCGAGCTGACATATAATGAATACATGAATGAATAAATGAATGTATACCATGAACCCAAGAATATGAGCAAAGGGACAGGTTAATGAGGACAGTAAGATCTGAGGCCTTTAGTTTTAGGCATGCTGATTTTCAAGTACACACGGGATATGCATAAAGAGATGTCCTATAGACTGTTAAGAATCTAAAATGTGTGAGTTCAAGATACCAAGTTTGGAGTCAGAATTCATCTACTTTAAATGCATTTGGAAAGGGGCGCCTGGTGGGTCAGTCAGTTAAGCACCTGATTCTTGATTTTGGGTCAGTTCATGATATCAGGGTCATGAGATCAAGTCCAATGTCCTGCTCCACATTGGGCGTGGAGCCTGCTTAAGATTCCCTCTGTTCCTTTCCCCTGCCCCTCTCTAACCCCACATGCTCTTTCTTTTTAAAAAAAAAAAAAAAAAAATTATTTGGAAAAAATAAAACTACCAAAGGATCCAGCATTCTCACTTCTGGGTATATATCCAAACACTGAAAGCAGGGTCTCAAAGAGATGTGTGTACACCAATATTCACAGCAGCACAATTCACAATAGCCAAGAGGTAGAAGCAACCCAAATGCCCATTAACAGCAATGGATAAAAAAAAAATGTAGTATATACATACAATGGAATGGTATTCAGCTTTTAAAAAGAAGGAAATACCATCACAGACTATAACATAAATAAATCTTGAGGACATTATGGTAAGTGAAATAAGCCAAAAGATGTCAAATGTCAAAAAACGACAGATACCAAAATTTTACTCATATGAAGTACCTAGAATAGTGAAATTCATAGAAACAGAAAGTAGAATGATAGTTACCAGGAGCTGGAAGGAAAGAAAAAGGGAAAGTTGTAGATTAATGGGTATAGAGTTTCAGTTTGACGAGATGAAAACATTTTGAAGATCTGTTTCACAACGTGAATATATTTAACACTACTGAACTATATACTTAAAAATGATTAAGATGATACATTTCATGTTATGTGTTATAAAACCATATTTTTTAAAGTCTTTGCAGAAGTCTTAGGAGTGGATTAAGTTTATCTGAAATGAGGAAATAGTGTGAACAAAGAAAAGCCTCATGATGGAACCTGTGAAATGTCAACATTTCAGGAGTATGCAGGAAAAATAAAATCAGAGAAAACATTAAGTAGAAGTATCAGAGAAGTAGGAGGAGATATATATAGACATCTGAGCCTCAATACAAATCTCAGTTACAGTTACATATATGAATTAACCAAATTTTTAAAAGTGAAACTGGCCCTTAGGGAATTCACCAACTATGATGATCTACTGTCATTGATAGAAAATGTGTAAAAAGGAGATGGCATACAAACAATAATTTTTATAAATTCTTTTTATATATTTTTTAAGAAAAAAAACCTACAATAATAATTCATACTCAGTATTTAGTTCTCTCCGATCTATAATCTACTATAATTTAACGGAGTCAACTATGACATATTCTATTTCCTGTAGTCTGGCAGATCTGTTTTCAAATCCTAATTCTATCATGTGTTATTAGCTGTGTGACTTCGGCCATGTTAACTGAACTACTCTAAGATTTAGTTTCCTCATCTACAAACTGGAGGTAATAATACCAACTTAATTTAAAAGATTGTTTGTTATAACAATTAAATAAGATAATACAAAAGTACTCTACAAGTGTTAGCCACCATAATTATTTATTCATCCTCATCACATATAGTTTTCGTTTTAGGCTATTTTGTTACATACTATATACCACTGGTACATAAACACCTGCCTCATGCTGGGCTAGAAAGAAAGGTATGTTGAAGTCCTGCTCCCAGTGATTCAAATTCAGGTAGTCTGGAATGAGGTCCAGATTTTTTTTTTCCCCTCACAAACTCTTCAAGTGATTCTTACGCACAGCAAGGTTTGGGAACAACTTTAAATATTTTAGAGAGCTATATAAAATCCTTTATTCTGACATTACATATACAACCTATTAATTCCCCCTAAACCATTTATTATTCTAGAAGTTACTTAAAGGCATAGATATAGGCATAGAAGTTATCTAAGGGCATAGATCCTTCAGAATCTTGTGTTATTAAATATGCTCAAAGTGAGGAGTGGAGGCTCTTAAGCCAGAAAGCCATTGTTTTCTAGCTCCATCATTTACAGTTGTCTAATCTTGAAAAAGTTCTTTCCCAGTTCTCTCATCAGTAAAATGGAAGTGATAACCCTATTTGTTCATTGGGATTTTATGAAACTTGTTAACACATACTAAGTGCTTAAGTGGTATTTGATACATAGTAAAATACTCAATAAAGATGAACTGTCTTTATTCTAACATTTGTCATACCAAGATTTTTTTACTTTGACTTTTAATTCCAATATAATTAAAGTACAGTGTTATATTAGTTTCAGATGTACAATATGGTTCATTCAACATTCTATACATTACTCAGCGCTCATCACAGTTAAGTATACTTTTAATCCCCCCCACCTTCCTTCTGATAAATAGGTTTATTATCTATATTTAAGTCTGCTTTTTTCTTTTTTCTTTCTTTTGTTTCTTAAATTCCACAATAAGTGAAATCATATGGTATTTGTCTTTCTCTGACTTATTTCACTTGGCATTATATCCTCTAAATCCACCTATGTTTGTCATATCAAAATTTATTCCTGTTTAAAAAAAATTATTCCTGTTTAAAGTCACAAAGTTTTTAATCACAAAATTTTGAAAACAATGGACTCTATAAAAAAATAGAAGATTTTCCACTCACAATACTTATCTTTCCAGACAACATAGTTCGCTCTCTTCTCTATCTATCTATCTATCTATCTATCTATCTATCTATTTATTTTTAAAGATTTTATTTATTTGACAGAGAGAAATACAGTGAGAGAGGGAACACAAGCGGAGAGAATGGTAGCGGGAGAAGTAGGCTTCCTGTCGAACAGGTTGCCTGATGCGGGCTCGATCCCAGGACTCCGGGATCATGACCTGAGCAGAAGGCAGACGCTTAACAACTGAGCCACCCAGGCGCCCCTCTCTTCACTATTTAAATAATGGTCTACATCATCAAAATATTCTATCACTTACAGATAAAATGATGAAACTGAAGTACAAGAAGAGTAGCTCAACAGCCCTACAATCCCAAACTTAAATTTTAACCTGTTTTTTAAAAATCTATTGCTATTTATTTTTGTAGTAGAAAAGTACAATTGGTAACCCTTAAAGAGCTCCTAACAGCCAAATATTTAGTTTTAATAAGTTCTAATTTGATTTTTTTCTTCCTCTTCAGGGAAAGAAAACAGCAGAACAATTTAAGAAATATAACCATCCACAATCTGTTTTCAGTCAAATGTAAAAAATATTCACTGAGTCCTTCCAAGTAGATATAACTATCAAAATAGCTCAACATGCAGCATCAGGACTGGTGCAGACCAAATTAAGGATAAAGAAATACAAGGCAGATCCTAAGATCAATAATGGTACCTGAGAGCTTTATGCCTGTCAAGTAAATATCTATGAATGAAAAACCAAAGAGCAAACTAGGAAAACCATATAGCTAATATCAAAAGGAATTGGCAACCAAGATCTCATTTACTAAAAGCAAAAATTAGAAAAGGTAGTTTCTGTGACAGTCACTTACATCTCTTCCCCAGGTTCTTTGCCCCTCCTGAGGAAACATAGTGGTATGTAGACTTTGGTTAGCATCACATAAACAACTACTCATCCCTCTCTCTTTCACTTAGTATAAAATTATTGCCTTCTGCTTTATTCAATGAATGTAAAAAGAGAAAGGGAAAAATGTCAACTAATCTGCCTTTTCTAGATTCAGATTATAAGCTAAAAACCTAAAAAAAATAGAAATGTCTGAAGGTTAGCTGTATGATGGATTTATGGAGGCAGATATCCTGCAGTATTAAAGGGAAGCCAACAAGCCAGATCTGCTTTGTTACAAGCAGCATCACAAGGAAAATACTCTTCCTTGTTATTAGCGGCCCTAAATATAGCTGTCTCCATTTTGGGGTTGACAGAACAACTAAAATCAATTTAATTCAGGAAAGTAGGTTGCAATTACTGTGTACTAATTTAAAAAGAAGAAATGTGCTAAGGTATTGTGGATAACATATGGACAAGACAGCCCCAAACCCAGGGAAGCGAGGAGGAAAAATAAGAATACATTAAGTAGTATATAGAAAGTGTCTCAATCTCAATAGATGATCACACTGGGGCGTCTGGGTGGCTCAGTGGGTTAAAGCCTCTGCCTTCGGTTCAGGTCATGATCTCAGGGTCCTGGGATTGAGCCCCACATCAAGCTCTCTGCTCAGCAGGGAGCCTGCTTCTCCCTCTCCCTCTGCCTGCCTCTCTGCCTACTTGTGATCTCTTTCTCTCTGTCAAATAATTTTTTTTAGAAAATGACCATACCATTCTTCCAGTTCATCCAGTCAAATGAAGGTGTTATCCTTGACTTCCTCCTTCCCATTTATTCACAAGTTCTAACAGTTGAAACATTAAAACACATTCAGAATTTGATCACATTACACTGCTATGTGCAATGTGAAGCCTCCATTTCTCCCTCCTCTATTACTGCAAGAACCTCCTGATTTCCTTGCGTTGCCCTTGCTCATCTTTAGTGCATTCTCATTAGAGTAGCCATAATGAGGCTATTAAAATGTAAGTCAGACCATGTCAATCCTTTACTCAAAATCTTCCACTTTTTACTCTCAGATTAAAAAAAAAAAAAAAAAAAACCCCGACATCCTTAATATTAATATTCCTTATTTCTCCCTCTCTCCTGTGATCTCTAACTTCACAACTTCACCTCTTCCTCCTTTCCTGAGCCACACCTGTCTTCTTGGTGTTCCTGGAAAATGGAAGCCTGATTTCCCACTTCAGGGTATTTGTAGTTACTATTTCCCCTACCTGAAATGGTCTTGCCCCCAGATACGTGGTACATTCACTAACTCCCTTCTGCCAGGTCTTATGTCACCTGCCCATCTTTTCTAGAAAACTACAGACACCTGCCCAATATACTTTTATTCTCCTTCCCTGTTTTGTTCTCCCCTCCCTTAGAAATGATAACTTTCTGGGGTGCCTGGGTGGCTCAGTTGCTTAAGCATCTGCCTTTGGCTCAGGTCATGATCCTGGAGCTCTGGGATCCAGTCCCACATCAGGCTCCCTTTTCAGCAGGGAGTCTGCTTCTCCCTCTGCCCCTCACCCCGTGCTCGTGCCCTCTCTCTCAAATACATAGAACTTTAAAAAAAAAAAAAAAATCATTTTCTGACACCCTATGTTACCTATTTATATCATTTATAGTTTCCTCCTATGGATATGTAAGCACCATGAAGACAGAGATTCTTACCTGTTTTGGTTCACTGCTATACTCCTACCACTGAAACAAAATCTTTGCCTATAGTAAATGTTCAATAAATATCTTCTGGTGAATTTATGAATGGAAGTATTAAGTGAATTAATTAGAATTAATTAGTATAAAGTGAATTAGATGTCTTTTTGGACTTAGAGGAATGAAGAGGGAAGGAAGCATCTGTCATGTGCAAGGAACTATATAAAATAAATCACACATGATTACACGTCTCATTTAATCCTCACTCCATGAAGCAAGCATGATGAAGAAAATGACATTCTGCAATCAGAGAAAGACAATTATCATATGATCTCATTGATAAGAGGAATTTGAGAGGCACAGCAGGGGGTCATGGGGGAAGGGAAGGAAAAATGAAATAAGATGGGACCGGGGAGAGAGACAAAACATAAGAGACTCTTAAAGAAAACAAACTGAGGGTTGTTGAAGTGCAGGGGGGTGGAAAGGATGGAGTGACAGGGTAAGGGACAGTGGGGAGGGTATGTGCTATGGTGAGTGCTGTGAATTGTGTAAGAGTGATGATTCACAGACCTGTACTCCTGAAACAAATAATACATTTTATGTTAACATAAAAAAGAGAAAAAGAAAATTACATTCTGGGAGAATAAGTGGTTTACCCAAGATCATACAGAGTAACATTCAAATTCAGGCCTCTCTGACTCCCAGAAGTCCTGATTTTTTCACCACAAAGCAATTTGTGGAGTTTTTTTCCCTTGACAACAACATAGAGGAAAGGGTATACCTTGTGTTTCAGATGAACACAATATAAATGTCTATATTAGACTAACAATACTAGTATATGCTAACAATATGAATATCATTGGATCAGTAACTCTATTTTAAAAACTGAGATATTAACTCATCTTTGAACCGTGACTGTATGAATGAAGGGAAGGTGTTGGCTGGGGTGATGAATTATGGGTAAGGGGAGAAGTTTGACTACTACTATCAAAATGATCATTCCTAGAAATGAACTACATTAAATTCCTGAGGTTATAGACACCTTCCAGACTACAGCTACCCAAAAGAACTTTCTGCAATGATAGAAGTAATTTATATCTGCACTGTATAATACACTAGCCATCAGCCCCATGTGGCTATTGATCACTTGAAGCACAGCCAGCGTGACCAAGGAACTGAATTATAATTTAATAATTAATGTAATTATTAAATTAACCATTTAATTTAAATTGAAATACCCACATAAGGATAGTAACATCTATATTGGATATGTCTATATATACTGTTCTAGACTCTCCATTCCACCTCAGCCATACCCTTCACCTCACTCACCTCACCACCTTGCTCACTTGTAATACTTTGATCCACTTTATATGATGACACTGCATATATGGCAAAGTTCTTTTTCCATACTATCCCAAAGGACAAAGGAAATTACCCTATAGTTGAGTCCTTAAAACTATTTTATTTTTGAAGAAGAAAAAACTGTTTACAAAAGATATATAGAGTCTAAAACTACTTCAGGCAATACCAGTTTTGGATACTGAAAACAGGTCCCCTGATGAGATCAGCTTAAAAAGATGGCAAAGAACTTCAGCATAGATTTTCTAATTGGGCGGGTGGGCAGGGGGAGGAATAATTTCACAATTAAAACTTTAGATGCCATTATAAATAAGCCCGTTAAAGACTGGGTTTGAAAGGGTTTCATGGTAGAGCTCATGAATAGAATGAGTGACTTGAGATTAAAATTCCCAGGAAAAGTACCATATCCATATTTTTTAAATGCTCTATCACAAACCACTTAAACAAAAATTAAATCATGTGCTCTGAAAAACTGGGAGACTAACTCTGGTTAGTGAAGAAGACGCTAATGTTTAAAATGCATGTAAGCAGAACACATGAACAGACACTTCTCCAAAGAAGACTTACAAATGGGGGCGCCTGGGTGGAAAGTTAAAGCCTCAGTCAGTTAAAGCCTCTGCCTTCGGCTCAGGTCATGATCTCAGGGTCCTGGGATAGAGCCCCACATCGGGCTCTCTGTTCAGCAGGGAGCCTGCTTCTCCCTCTCTCCCTGCCTGCCTGTGATCTCTCACTCTCTGTCAAATAAATAAATAAAATCTTAAAAAAAAAAAAAAAAAAAGACATACAAATGGCTAACAGACACATGAAATAATGTTCATCATCATTAGACATCAGGGAGGTTCAAATCAAAACCACAATGATACCACCTTACACCAGTTAGAATGGCCAAAATGAACAAGACAGTAAACAAGTGTTGGAGAGGATGTGGAGAAAGAAAACCACAATGATACCACCTTACACCAGTTAGAATGGCCAAAATGAACAAGACAGTAAACAAGTGTTGGAGAGGATGTGGAGAAAGGGGGACCCTCTTACACTGTTGGTGGGAA
>CM053606.1:34134280-34166986 GCA_028646535.1 Procyon lotor
GCAGGTCATGATCTCAGGGTCCTGGGATCGAGCCCCATATCGGGCTCTCTGCTCAGCAGGGAGCCGCTTCCCCCTCTCTCTCTGCCTGCCTCTCTGCCTACTTGTGATATCTCCCCCACCCTGTCAAATAAATAAATAAAAACTTAAAAAAAAAAGAAAGAAAGAAAAGGAAACAAGGTATCCACCAATAAGAGTTATCTCAAATTGTCAGCATCCTCCTACAGTGGGATGAATGGATGCCAACAAAATTCATGTCAACTTATAACTTCAAAATGTGATCTTATTTGGAAGTAGGGTCTTCATAGATACAAGGTAAGGACTGAGATAATACTGGGAAAAGGTGAGTCCTACATTCGATCTTTATCAGAGACAAAAAGTATACACGGAGAAGAAGGCCATGTGAAACTGGAGGTAGATGAAGTTACACTGCCACAAACCAAAGACCATAAGAAGCAGATATCAGAAGATGAAATAGGCAAGAAAGAATAGATTCTCCCTAGATCCTTCAAAGTGAGTGTAGCCCTGTCAACGACTTGATTGTGGATTTCTGGCCTCTAGAACTGAAGAGAATAAATTTCTCTTGGTTGGGGGGGTGTTGTTTTGTTTCTTTTTTTTTTCCCCTTTTTTTTCTTCTCTCTTTATAAATTTCTCTTGTTTTAAGACACAAGGTTTGTGGTAAATTGTTAAAACGGCCCTATGATACTAATATACTTGCTATTAGAAATATCAATGTGCAACGTGGCAGGGAAAATACAAAGGGCAAAATGGGGAAAACCAATACATTTCCTCTAAACAGATTTGTAAATCTAGTGGAGGCATTATATAAAACTATAGAGTGGCAATGGCATTAGCAACAGCTGCCTCAACAGTTGTTTCTACTGTCCTCCACCGGCAGAAAATACAAGTTGTGGTGACAGAAACAAAAGTGATCATCCCTGGCACTTCTGGCACTTCTCAGATTTCAATTTCTGAAATTCTCAGATCAATTTCTCAGAGATATAATAGAACATTTATATAAGTTTAACTGATTTTCAACATGGATGATAAAGTAATTTAATGAGGAAGGAATAATCTTTCAAAAATGGTTCTGGGGGCGCCTGGGTGGCTCAGTCATTAAGCGTCTGCCTTCGGCCCAGGTCAGATCCCAGGGTTCTGGGATCGAGCCCCGCATCGGACTCTCCGCTCTGCGGGAAGCCTGCTTCTCCCGCTACCATTTCTTCTGCTTGTGTTCCCCTCTCTCGCTGTGTTTCTCTCTCTCAAATAAATAAAATCTTTAAAAAAAAAAAATGGTTCTGGAGCAACTAGATACCTACTTGACATAAGGGCATGAAAAATAAAATAGTTCATAAATTGAACATCAAAATTAAAATCCTCTATTTTTCAAAAGACACCATTAAGAAAATGAAATGGTGAGCCATATACCAGAAGAAAATATTTACAGTAAATATATTTGACAAAGGACTAGAATATCTCTATATATAAAGAATATATAGAGAACTCATAATTCAGTGGAATAAGAAATATACAAAAGACCTGAATAGATAAAGCGCTGAAGAATATAAATGGCCAGTGATAATGGAAATGTTCTATACTTTGATGGAGATATTAGTTACAAAAGTATATAGAATTGTCAAAATTCATCTAACAGTGTATATTTTTTAAAGATAGATAGATAGTTTATTTATTTGTTATTTATTTGTTTGTTCAGAGACTGAGCCAAAATCAAGAGTCAGAGCCTTACCCAACTGTGCCACCCAGGCACCCCTCATCTAACCATTTCATTTGCATTTCACTTGATAAAAATTATAGCTAAAAAAAATTCCATAATGCCTACTCTTAGCAAAGATAAACTTTGTTAGCTATACATTGGTACATTTCTTAAATGCAAGCAGGCAATTCATATCAAATTTGAGCAATTTTACGTCTAGGAATATATTGCAAGGAAGCTGTCAAACAGTAAATATATGGGTATTTACTGCACCACTATTTTGTTTATAACAGAGAAAAATTAAGAAAGACCAAAACAGGGGTGCCTGGGTGGCTCAGTCAGTTAAGTGTCTGCCTTTGGCTCAGATCATGATCTCAGGGTCCTGGATAGAGCCCCATGTTCAGCTCCCTGCTCACAGGGAACCTGCTTCTCCCTCTCCTCTCTATTCATGCTCTCTCTTGCTATCTCTTTCTCTCTCTCAAATAAATAAAATCTTTAAAAAAAAAAAAAAGGTAAGAAAGACCTAAATGTATCAATAGAGAATTAATTATGATACATCCTATACTGGAATACTACTCAGTCAATAAGAAATTATAACATGAGTTATTGAGGTAAGACTGGTACTGAAACTGGAAATCCCTCCAGACCCAGTCCCTTAGTGTATGGGTGTCATATTTTGAACAAAATTTGACTGTAACCTTACATTTGAACTACAGCATAGCATAGCCCAAAATTCTGGGGCAGCAATGGCTACACTGCAGATCTAAAAGAACAAGGCTCAGCAATAACACATGATAATACATGACAAATACCTGGGGCACCTGGTGGCTCAGTCGGTTGAGCGTGACTTTTGCTTTTGGCTCAGATCATGATTTTAGGGTCCTGAGATCAAACCCCATATCAAGCTCTGCACTCAGTGGGAATCTCCTCTATTCCTCCCCTGCCCCTACTCACACACACGCACTCTTTCGCTCTCTCTCAAATAGAGAAATAAATAAAATCTTAAAAAAAAAAAAAGACCTGTGATGACAGACTGAGTCCTGAGACCCTCCCGAAAATACATGTAAAATTTTGTCTAAAGTTAGAACTTTTTTTTTTTTTAAGATTTTATTTATTTGACAGAGAGAAACACAGCGAGAGAGGGAATGGTAGAGGGAAGAGGGAATGGTAGCGGGGGAAGCAGGCTTCCTGTCGAGCAGGGAGCCTGATGCGGGGCTCGATCCCAGGAACCTGGGATCATGACCTGAGCCGAAGGCAGCCGCCTAATGACTGAGCCACCCAGGCACCCCTAAAGTTAGAACTTTTATGTTTTTCTCTCAACCATAGGTTTCAAAAAAAACGTAAAGATATTTATGATGCAAAATAGCTTAAGAAAAAGTTATAAATAAGCACACATGCTTATGCATTAACATAGAAGAAAGGAAAAAAAAAAAGACTACCAGGAAATAGACCAAAATATCAAACAAAAGTTGTAATGTAAGGTTGTAAGTGACTTTCTCCCCTGTTGCTTTTGTAGTTTTCAATTTTATCAGTAATATCAGTGCACTGTTTGTGAATTAAAGTATAATTACATTTTTAAATAAAATTAATCAGCAGAAACAGACTAAATGGAACCTGTTCATTTGTTTCTTTGTCTTTAAGGTTTTATTTGCTTCTCTGTCTTTAAGGTTTTAGTAAAAAGGAAGATAAGAACTGTAGGTCTTCAAAAAAAAAAAAAAAAGAACAAAGATGAAAAAAAGCAATATTTTGAATCAATCAATACGATAAGAGACAGAAATAGAATGAAAAGTCAGATAGTAAAAGATTTTTTAAAAAGAAATTATTAAGGTTAAAAGACAAATCCAGCTATGAAGCATAGAATTTTAAGGAGATCAATCAAAAGTATGACTTGAGTAAATTAATGTTTCCAAAACTCCATTTTGACCATTAGTTTCTGTTTCCTTTCTTCCATCAAACCTTCATACCAGTTGCTAAGCAATATCTGGCTAAGTGCTGGACTATTATATTTCCTGACTAACTAGGAATGCTGGATTATTACATTTCCAGACTAAGTTAGAGATTTGGACTCTGTTACATTTCCTGACTGACGAGGAATGCAAAGGCCTCATTATACTTTCTAACTTACTTGGAATTCTAGACTTCATTTTATTTACTGACCAAAAG
Organism: Procyon lotor; assembly: GCA_028646535.1. Taxonomy (NCBI): domain Eukaryota; kingdom Metazoa; phylum Chordata; class Mammalia; order Carnivora; family Procyonidae; genus Procyon; species Procyon lotor. The sequence goes on from CM053606.1 coordinate 34,138,152, forward strand.
ATCCTGTTATACTTTGTGTAAGTACATCATGTCTTGTCACCCTAAATAGGAGTACTGGATCCGGATACACTAACTGCACTGAACCTCATTATACTCATTCATAGTACTTGTAACTCTTTCACACTGACTGCCAGAACCAATACTTCCATTCTAATGTAAAACTCTAGATTTTGAGCCTCTAATCAACACAGTCTGAATGGTCAGAGTCAGACACAAAAAGAACTAACAGTCTGGGTCATGATTTCTTCAGAACAGTAGGAACTTTTCCATTGTTTTCTTCCTTGTCATGTATTACATGGCTTGTCATTTGAGGTCTACTGTTAAGAGAACACAACTTTGTAACCCAAACCAATATAATTTTATACCATTCTTAAGCACGTATTTAAATGTCTCATGCATTAACGAGAAAATCATTTTTGGATTATGAGTTATCAAATTGAAATGTTATTAATACACCCAAAATATTCATCCACAGGTTCTTATAAAATCAAGTCCCTATCTACTGTTCTGACTTTTAGCATTCTCTCTCCTTTGCTCACTGCATTCTGGCCACATCAGACTTCTTTCTATCTCTTCCTCAAACACATGTTAGCCCTCACCTCAGGGCCTTTGCATTTGTTCTTTTGTTTCTACAGTGCTTTTACTTCAGATCTTTACATGGTTGGCTTCTCATTAGAATTAATAAGTAAGGGAGATATAATCATTTTGGAATCATGTATTAGCTTTACAGAACAAGGCAAGTAGAAGGAAGAGAGATGTTACCAATGCCAGTTATCTTTGTCTAAAGCCAAAATCTAAATTTGCTACTTAAACAAACTAGTGATTACAACTGATGTTTGAGACACATTGAAATATAGTTACAATGAGACATATATGTCCATTGCAGCTATTCAGAGGCATTTATATCACTTTTCCTGCTAAATCTGAACATGATCCCATAAACCATAATACACTTCTTGAGGCAGACATTATCAACTGTCTTTGCACACAGTGAAAAAAATTGAACAGAGCTGGCTTATATCTTAAAACTGTTTGCCATCTCTAGTATAGTGGAATATGGGAATATGAATCTAGAATCAGAAGACCTGCACTTCAGGTTTTAATCCTGCAGTATCAACATAGTGATGGAAGGAAGGAAGGAAGGAAGGAAGGAAGGAAGGAAGGAAGGAAGGAAGGAAGGAAGGAAGGAATCAGGAAAGTGGATACGCAGGATCTGAAAGACAGTGTAAAGGTGATAGACCCATGAATTAATAGATCCTAGTGGGCATGGAGGATTTTCTAAGTCAAATTATTAAAGGGTATGAGATGGGGATAGGAAAGAGGTATACCTGAAATTAAGATTATAAAAGAGGTGGCAGGAAAAAAAAAATAAAAATAAAAATAAAAAAATAAAAGAGGTGGCAGGGAGTAGTAATGAAAAAGCTAAAGTCAAGATTATAACAGAGGGTGCCTGAGACAGGATAAATTTTTGACACGCTGGGAGGAAAGATTTGAAGTACCAAAGGATGGCATTACAAATGAATAACTTAATAAGAAAAAAGGTATAGATACATAAAATTTGGTGGGACTCCCAGGTAACTGAAGTCAACAGAGGCTGCCCAACTATCTGTCACCTAATATTTCCATCTGTGTCATTTATTTGACTCTTACGTCCAAACATATACTTTAACTAGGTTCGATGATTTAAAAAAAAAAAAAAAAAAAAAGAATTCCTTGACATCTCTTTTAAAGTGAGCACAACATATTGTCAGTAGTGAATACTGGAAGGACACTGCCAAAAAAAAGGCTCTCTCCTGTAGGTTCCAGCTGCAGCATAGGTGTTGGCAATATATATTTGTGGGAAGTGAGGACACCCAATGGAGTTCTACCCCAGTCATGAGCCCAGAACATTGTCTATCTCTAACCATGAAGTCTTGACTTAGTGATACTCTTTCCACAGCCTTCACAACTGGAAAACTGCCCAGAGGTTTTATGTCCACTGACCAGCACTCTAACGTCCCCTGCAAGTCCCTGTGCAAGGTTGCCTGTGGCCAGAGCGTTCACATCACATTGCTGCTCCTTCTCCACGTCCCCTGTCCTCTGCACTCAGCCCACCTGTGATCAAAGGATTACCAACTACATGCAAGCCCGCTGTATACCCACACTACTGATGGCTGGTTTGCTCCCCCACCTTCAACCAGAGGGTGACAATTACTTACCCAATGACTACAAACCAGTTCAGGTCTGGCCAAAAAGTGAACTTCTCTCCTGTTCAATGGGCTGAACTACTTCTTCAAAAAGGTTTGAATCCCTTCTAAGTTTGTCCTTCCTCCAGGTACTCTCTCTTAGCCCTAGAGTACAATATAGAGTTTTTTCATATCTTATACTTATTCCTTTGTCATAGTTAATCATTCATTATATTAAATTTCATTTGTTTAGCCTACTGTGTAGTTTTCTACATCCTGATTGGAGCCAGACTATTACATCAACCAAAACAATACTAAACAACAAAGGGCAAATAAAGCTAAACAAAACTCATGCCTTCAACATGACCTGCAGAAAGAGAATATTGAAACTTCGAAGTAACTGAATAAAAAGAGGAAAATTACCAATTCCCAGTACATGGTCTCTCATGTTCCTCGTCCCATCCCTACCTCACAAGACAGGCCTCAGAGGGAAACTAAAGAAGTAGATTACAACTGCTCTAAAACTACTGCCTAAGAGCATAAGTTCTGTCTGTCTGAAAACATTAAAAAGGTATAAACAGGGGCTCCTGGATGGCTCAGCTGATGAAGTGTCTGCCTTCTGCTCAGGTCATGATCCCAGGATTCTGGGATAGAGTCCCGTGTCTGGCTTCCTGCTCAGTGGGTAGTCTGCTTCTCCTTCTCCCTGCCACTCCCCCCTAACTCATGCTCTTGCTTGCTCTGCTCTCTCAAATAAATATTTAAAATCTTAAAATTAAAAAATAATAAGAAATAAATAAAAAGGTATAAACAGATCATAGCAAAGATTGCAGGAAAGGGATTTAAAAAGGCACAATTTAAAAGGGGAGGAATGACTTAAAGGGGCAGTCTAAGAAACATCATAGCTACTGCAAAGAGAAAAAAAAGCAAAAAGAAAGACTCCCTTTGATAATCAAATGGTAAAGGGGAAAAGAAGCAAAATGGGAAAGTTTAGTGTCTTAAAAGACAAAAGAGAACCATAAAGTCAAAGCACCCATTACTTTTTATCACACTTCAACTGCCCCCAAACACGAAAACCAACCAACCAAAAAACTGGCTAAAGCATCTTAGCTTTGCTAAATTGACAGAAGAGGGCGCCATTTAAATAAAAATATTGTCATTCATGTCATCACCATAAAAGTGAACATAAAAACACACAAACCAATATATTTGAGCTATTGCAAAAAAAAAAAAAAAAAAAAATCGGGAAATGAATTTTCATACTTATCTACTGAGGAACATTCCCTTCCAAAAACTACCATGAATTAGAGAAAATTAATACTCCAAACAATACATTTAAATATATTTAAATAAGCATTTGAGGAAAAACTCCCTTGAATCAGAAAATTTTAAAACTATGAACAATAATCAAAAAGGCAGAAGAAAGGAAAGAAAGCTGATGGTACTCAGGAAAAAGGAAAAAAATAAGATATTCTCAGAAATGAAGAATAAGTCACAAGGTACTCATGGGAAAATAGATGCCAACCAAAATGTCACGAGGGGCATTGAAAAAAGGCAGGAAAACCACCATGAGAATGAAAATAACATAATGAAAAAAGAAAAAGGATCAGAAAGAAAGTACTTAAGGTAGAAGAGAAACAAAGTAATAATATTCATATTGTCAAGTTCCTAAGGCAGAAAAAAATGGAACAGAACTAAAATTTAAAACTATAATCTAAGATGGGTGCTGGTGGCTCAGTCAGTTGAGCATCCAACTCTTGATCTTAGCTTGGGTCTTGATTTCAGGTTCATGAGTCTGAGCCCTACACTGGGCTCCATGCTCAGCATGGAGCCTACTTAAAAAAATAATAAAAAATTTAAAAATAAAAATAAGTTTTAAAAAACTACAAGTAAGCTTTCTAGAAATAGACATGAATCCATATATTGAATAAGCTCACTGGAGACCTAGAGGAAATTAATTCCAAATGACCAACTCTGAAACATATTTTACTAAAACTACTAAATTTCAAATATAAAATCCTCACAGCCTCCAGGCAAAGATTAACTTACAAAGCCAAAGATTAAGACTGACATCAATTTCCAAACAAATATATAAAGCAAGATAATGAAGCAGCAGGTTTTTAAAAACACAATTAGGGGCACCTGGGTGGTACAGTTGGTTGGGTGGCTACCTTTGGCTCAGGTCATGATCCCAGGGTCCTGGAATGGAGCTCCCTGCTCCAGGGAGCATAGGGCTCCCTGCTCAGCAGAGAATCTGTTTCTCCCTCTCCCTCTGTTCCACCCTCTCCCTGACCCCTGTTCATTCTCTCTCTCAAATTAATACAATCTTTATGAAAAAAAGTCTATTTCTAAAAAATAAATAAATAAAAGCACAATTAAAGAACAGATGAACCAAAGATTTTATATGCAGCCAAACTTCAAGTATCAGGGTTAACAGATAAAGATTTTTTAACATGTAAGAACTTAGGAAATTCTGCAGTAATCAGCCCTTGAGAAATCTACTAGAGAAAGAGCTCATCCAACCAACTGATAACTAAGAAAACTTCAGTGAAAGGACCAATGATAAGTATTTTAAGAACATATAAATATACACCACTAAAACAGATGTAAGATGCAAGGAGAAAGGACAAATTTAAATGTTCTGAAAAAGTATAAAATACATTTTTAAATGTAAAAAGGAAAACAGAATAAAAACTGATTGTTATACAGGCAAAAGATAGGCTTAAGTAATACTTAAGAAGTGACAAATCACATAGTAAACAACTAAAGAGAAAATATGAGACTAAGAGCATTAAAAATTTCAAGTATAAAAGTAACCACAAAAACATATAAGCATTCTTAAATACCAATAATTCAAGAAAAATAACTGTAAATAAAGGGAAAGAAAATACAACTCATAGAAATACAACTCTCTCTCTGTCAAATAAATGAATGATTCTTTCTAACTCATAGAAAGAAAATACAACTCATAGAAAGGATAGCAAATACAACAAAGCATGATTACAAAATATGACAGCACTGAGACCAAACACATCAATCGCATTAGTAAATATGAATGGACATAACTGTTAAAAATTTTTTTAATTTGGCGCATGAAACAAGACTCAATATATGTTATACACAAGAGATTCACCTAAGACAAAGTAACAAAATGACTAAAAAATTGAAAAAAAAAAAAAGCCACTAGAGACTCCTGGGTGACTCAGTGGTTAAGCACCTGTCTACATTCAGCTCAGGTTATGATCCTGGGGTCCTAGGACAGAGTACCGTGCTGGGCTCTCTGCTCACTGGGAACCTGATTCTCCCTCTCCCTCTGCCTGCCACTCCCCCTGCTTGTGCTCTTTCTTTCTCTCTGTCTCTCTCTCCCTCCCCCTCTCCCTCTCTCTCTGTCAAATAAATAAATAAAATCTTAAAAAAAAAAATCAAGCTAATGAATGCAAAAAAAGGAGTAGAAGACCTCTAACATTAAATATAACAAAAGTCACTTTTATTTACAAAGGCCACTTTTTTTTTTTTTAAAGATTTTATTTATTTGACAGCGAGAAATACAGCGAGAGAGGGTACACAAGCAGAGGGAATGGTAGCGGGAGAAGCAGGCTTCCTGCCGAGCAAGGAGCCCGATGTGGGGCTCGATCCCAGGACCCTGGGATCATGACCTGAGCCGAAGGGAGACGCTTAACGACTGAGCCACTCAGGCGCCCCAAAGGCCACTTTTTAATGCCAAAAGCCACAACTCACAATGAAGATACTACTCTTATGAATATGCATGCGTGGGGCACCCAGGGGGCTTGGTCAGTTAAGTATCTGACTTTGGCTCTGGTCATGATCTCAGCATCCTGGGTTTGAACCTGTGTCAGGCTCCACACTCAGCAGTGAGTCTCTGCCTATTCCTCTCCCTTTGTCCTTTACCCCCCTTTTGTGCATGCACACTCTCTCTTTCTCTCTCAAATAAATAAAACCTTTTAAAGAAACGAATATGCATGCGTGGTATAAAACAGCAACCAACTTCATGAAAGACAACTATAGGATATTTAAAAAGACACAGAAATACGCTAATAATAGACTAACAAGTATAGCACTCTCAATACAAGACAAATAAAATGGACAAAACGTAAGGAGATAGAAGATCTTATGGATATATATTAAAATCTATATTTTGATAATAAAGAACACACCTTCTCTCAAGAGCCAATGACACAAACCCAAAAATCAATCATATGTTAGGCTACAAAGAAACATAATCTTCACGAAGTAGCAATGTTATAAACAATACTCTCTAAATCTAATACTATGGAATTAGAAGTTACTAACAAGTAACTTGTTTATTATTTTTACTAACAAAAGTAATAAAAAAAAAAAAAAACCAGATTTCTCTCCAGAAATCATGCAAGCTAGAAAATAAGTGACCAGCAACTCTAAAGTGCTGAAGGGAGGAAAAAACTGTCAACCCAGAATTCCATACCCACTGAAAGCATCTTTCAAAAACAAAGAAATAAAAACTTTCTCAGAAAAACAAAAAACTGAGATTTTATTGCCACCAAACCTACCCTACAAGAAATATTAAAGTATCTCAGGCAGAAGGAATATGATACCCAACAAAACCTTAAATCTACTCAAAGAAACAAATGTAAGTAAAATAAAATTACTTTCTCCTTAAATTTTACTGCTCTAAAAGAAAACTGACTACCTGAAGCAAAAACTGTCACAATATATTATGTTTATAGCATCTGCAAAACTAACATGATAATAACAATACAAAAAATGGGAGAGAATTGGAAATACAATGCTATAGGACCATCAACACTACACAGGAAGCAATATATTATTATTTAAATGTAGATTCTGATTGTTTAAAGTTTATTTTGTAAAACCTGGGACAACTACTAAAAATAATTTGATGAGAAGTATAATGACAAAGCAATAGAAGAGATAAAATTAGCAGGTAAAACTTTAATAAAATATTTCTATAGTCTCAGCATATCTCCACACAAGGTATTTACTAATTACAAAGAGGAAAATAGTAACTACAGTGAAGAAACCTGGAAGACATCACCTTAAGCAAGTATCAAAGTTAACATCACCAGTAAGAAGATATACTGACATCATGTACCTCCTGATACACAGAGAAAGGCACAAAATCCTATCTGTAATATTCTTTCGAAGAATACATATATGTTCAGTGTATTATGAAAAAACATGAGAGATATCCAAACTCAGGAATATGCTACAAAATACCTGATTAGTACTCCAAAAGTGTCATGGTCATGAAACAAAGAACAACTGAGAAATTGTCAGAGATTGGAGAAGGCTACAAAAACACAAAAAGTAAATGCATTGTGGATCTTAGATTAGATCTTGAATTTTAAAAAGTACATTAGTAAAATATCTAGTGATATTCAAATAAGGTCCATAGATTAGTTAATAATATTGTACCAATACTGTATAATACTACTATTGTAATAGTATTGTACTAAAATTACCATTAGTACTGTGCCAGTTGTGCCAATTGTTACCAACTGCACTATGGTTATGTAAGATGTCAATGTTAACAGAGTTTGATAAAGGGTATTAAGAACCCTGAACTATTTTGCAACTCTTCTATAATTCCTTAACATTTTTAAATAACCTCATTTTCTAAACACACTACCATCAGTCATTATATGTTTCAAAAATACTCATCCTCAGGGCGCCTGGGTGTCTCAGTGGGTTAAAGCCTCTGCCTTTGGCTCAGGTCATGATCTCAGGGTCCTGGGATCATGCCCCACATTGGGCTCTCTGCTCAGCAGGGAGCATGCTTCCCCCACTCTCTCTACCTGCCTCTCTACCTACTTGTGATCTCTCTCCTCTCTGTCAAATAAATAAATAAAATCTTTAAAAAACAATTCATCCTTTATGCATTAAATCAATTACTAAGAAAAAACAATCCCAAAATTCAAGCCTAGAATTTATGAGAGTGCTATTAGATTTGCCATATCCCTAAAATACAGACCTCTTACTATAGAGACTACTGGCCTCTAGAACTATACCTCAATTTTGACATTCAGGAAAAGATAATAAACTTCCTGGTTTAGAAAAAACAATGCCAATATGTTAGCAATAAAGTAGCAATACATTAGGATTACTCAATTATCTTCAAAGATACTTTCTACACAGCTGCTAACCATAGATTTATTGTAGATATAACATAATGCATTTTTCTAGGTATATCTATGAATCGACATGTACACTGACCCATAAAGTCCTTCCTTATTCACTTTAGCTGAAAGTCATTTTTTTTTAAAGATCTTATTTATGTATTTGACACAGAGAAAGAGAGAGTGCAAGCAGGGGGAGTGGCAGGCAGAGAGAGAAGCAGGCTCCCTGCTGAGCTGGATCCCAGCTGGATCCCAGACCCTGGGATCAATACCTGGCCGAAGGCAGATGTTTAACCAACTGAGCCACCCAAGCACCCCTAGATGAAAGTCATTTTAATTCTTTTAACGATATTATACCTTCTCTTTAAAAGTGTGTGTGTGTATGCCCACATGTTGAAGGGAAGGGAAGAGGAAAAATGGAGCAAATGCTAAGTATTAAAAGAGCAGCAGTACCACAATAATGGATACAAAGCTTCAGAGACAAGGGTTCCCACTGAGGGAAAAGGCTACTAGGAAATAGAAAGGATCAGAGTTCAAGTGAGCCTTAAAGGAAGGATAAAATCTGATTATCGACAAAGAAAAGGAAAAGCATGAATTTGGCAATAAGAATACTTATGGCATGTTTGAGATTACAGGCTAATTTGGCTGTATGAAGTCATACATGCCCTAGAGTTATGGAAGCTCATTCATAATGAATAGGCAGGCGTTAAATGATAAAGAGTATGAAAGATGGCCCAAATTCTGTAACAGAGGTATTTAGAGAACAACTCCACTGCTCAGTTTCCTGTAACTAAATTGGATACAAATAAAACATAGTTTACCTTAGAGTATCTTGGTATCTGAAGAACTACAGAACTGTTTTTAAGACAGAACAAGTATATGTTGGGGAGAAATCCATGGACAAGAGAGGAAAAGTATTAGATAAGTATACCAAAAATATAAAAAGATACTCAAAACATCAAGTTAAAAAAAATACAAACCAAACAACAAAATCCAAAAATAGATTATTAAAAGAAAATGAAGTTACTGAGAGTAGATGGTAAGCATTCTTACTGCAAAAAAAAAATTTTTTAATTCAAAAAATTAGTAAGAGAATGAAGAAAATGACAACCCAGGAAGATATTTGAAAACAAATTTTTACACAAACATTTTAACTACCTCTTAACTACAAAAGTTTAACTATAATTGTTAAGAAATTATATTAAGTAGCAAAAGTTTTAAAAATTGTCAGTGTAAAGAATTATGAAAATAGGAATTTTAGGAGCACCTGGGTAGCTCAGGCAGTTAAGCAGCTGCCTTTGGCTCAGGTCATGATCTCAGGGCCCTGGGATCGAGCCCTACACGGGCTCCCTGCTCAGCTGAGAGCCTGCTTCTCCCTCTCCCTCTGCCTGCTGCTCTGCCTACTTGTGATCTCTCTCTCTGTCAAATAAATAAATAAAATCTTTTTTAAAAAAAGAAAATAAAATAGGAATTCTAACTGGTATATTACTTTTTCTTTTCTAAGCACACACTAATTTATGTCCACTGATCCTTGAAACCAGCAAGAAGAGCTATAAGTCATCATATTTACAGGTGTGCTAACCACCGACTTTGCTGCAATGATATTTTGTTTAAACCAACTCCAGTGACAGAAATAAATTAGCTGTTTAAAAAAAAAAAAAAGAAAGAAATTAGCTGAGTATCATACCGCAAGGTACTTGGGGAAAATAAACCCATTTTTAAAAGCAAGCTAACCTGTAGGTTAGCAAGCTTTACAAAATATCAAGATCAAAGTACATCCAATTGAACTGAATAATTTTAAAAACAAAACCATTTAAATTTTAATTTTCTTTTAAATGTTCAAGCTTTAAATAGCATATACTATCTCTTTCAGAATTAGCATGAAGCTTTTAGCTTAGTTTCACCACAGTGAGCTGACTCCTCATGATTTCAATTAAATACTTTAACTCTGTGTTCTGAAACACAGGAAAGACAAGTATACTAGAAATAAAAAAAAAACAATAAATATTAGCCACAGTTCCAAATTCCATTTAACAATGGGCACACTATCCATTAACCATCAAATTAGCATACCACTTTTTTACTAGGTCTTAAAATCTCTAAACTTTTACCAACCTTCGGTTTTATAAAAGAGGCATTTGGTTCATGCAAGGAAGTAACTCTAGAACTAGATTATATTTAAAGGAAAAGTAACACAACATGGAGCAAAATCCAATGAAAAAATAAGCAGTAAGTCAAGCTGCAGTCAGGGGTAAAAATGTAGAGCTCAAACAGTTCTGTTTCGGTAACATGAGAATTTCATGTTTGTAAAAACATAAGTTTCCTCTAAAAGGTAGAAAACAATCTTTTTTTTTTTTTTTAAAGATTTTATTTATTTGTCAGAGAGAGGGCACAAGCAGGAGGAGCAGCAGGCAGAGGGAGAAGCTGCTCCCTGCTGAACAAAGAGCCCTACCCTGGACTTGATTCCAGGACCCCAGGATCATGATCTGAGCCAAACAAAGGCAGACACTTTACCAACTGAGCCAACTAGGCATCCCTAGGAAACAATTCTTTTATATCTGCTTAATCACACTTTAAATAGCAGTAGTCATTTTTATTTTATTATTTGAGAGAGAGAGAGAGCGCGCGAGCGCGCGTACACACACACACACACACACACACACACACACACACACACACACGCAGGGGGAGGAGCACAGGGAGTGGGAGGAGCTGGATGCAGGGTTTGATCCTAGGACCCTGAGATCAAGACCTGATGCTTAACCAGTTGAGCCACCCAGGTGCCCTGAAATAGCAGTGGTCTTTCACTGCACTTAAGTTCTCTGTTGAGATGCACAACTGATAAAAAACTTCAAATAGACTAGGTCATGTGAGGAGCTTTCTTTAGGATAGCTCAACCAGATTAGCACAACCAGAAATAATCAGAAGGGGAAAAAAAATAGAAACAATTTGTTCGGGAAACATATCACTTAAAAAGCTACAACAGGTGAAGACCATCTAAATATTATTAGTGAGATAATGAAATCAGCCCAATCATATTCCTTGGGTATCTGGGTTTTCCTCCCTCTTTCCTCAAACTTCAATCTGCCAGATAAGGAACAGTAATAGCAGTAAGAGTCAGAATCTTAACAGCAAGGACTTTTCAAATATGCAAATGATGGAGATGGAAAACAGACTTAAAAATTTAAGTGTACTAAGAATAAAAGCAATCAGTCAAGTAAGCATTTATTAAACAAGTGTCAGGTGCCAAGACAAAATTAATAAGAAACACAATCCCCGGGGTGCCTGGGTGCCTCAATGGGTTAAAGCCTCTGCCTTTGGCTCAGGTCATGGTCTCAGGGTCCTGGGATGGAGCCCGGCATCAGGCTCTCTGCTCAGCGGGGAGCCTGCTTCTCCCTCTCTCTCTCTGCCTGCCTCTCAGCCTACTTGTGATCTCTCTCCTCTCTGTCAAATAAATAAAATCTTAAAAAAAAAAAACAAAAACACAATCCCTTTCTTCTAGAATCTTGGAATCTACTTGAAAACAATGCAAAAACATATTAAAAGTACCAGTAGGTAACCAGAGCAAAAGTTCTTTCACTTGACAATATGAAATTAGTTGTGAGTGGTAGAAAGGAAAATAAAGGAGTAAAGAGAAGATAACTAAACTGGGTATGGAAAATCTAATAACGATGAACCATGACTTCAAAGATACGGGCATGGGCATTTTTATGGACTGAAAGACAAGGGTTCAAAATCACAGCTTTATTCCTTATCAAATAGATGCAAAAGCATGGACAGTTAGCTTATAGGTCCTCAATTTCTCTTCTATAAAATAAAGCTAATGCCTACCTATCCACCTTTTGGAACTGCTGTGGAGCTTAAAAGAAATTATGTAGGTAAACCACTTGACAGAATACCTAGCAGAAAGTACACCTTCAATAAAAGGACAGACAGTAGACACAGAATGGTAAACGAATTGCAAACTGAAAAACTGAAAACTTCTGTAGAACAACGGCCTTACAGTTCCTTAAAAAGAAGAAAAACAAGGAAGGCTATAGCAAAGGAGGAGAAATTGATAAAATGAGATATTCCTTCATAATAACTTCTCTTTTGTGATAGCAAGGATCTGTGCAAATATAAGCCAGTGTCTAATGGCCACTGGTAAAGTGCAGCACTCAAAACTTGGCTGCTTTCAGATGACAACAGAGACTCATTATATCACTGGCTAAACTAGTTCATTCATAAAACTGCAGGTGTTCATAACACTGTATAAAATAGAAAAGCAGTGCACCCTCAAGGAACTCTACAACCACATCCTGAGTAGGGTAGTAGAGAAAATTTTTCTAAGGAATTTTAGGATAATCACTAAGGTACATTCAAAAGTGAAAACTGGTAGAATGGAAATATCTCAAGGCACCTCAATGAATCTTTAAGTGAGACAAATTATGTACATGGTAATTTTCCTTGCATTTGACTTTTCAGTGTTAATCAATTTATTATCAACTTCTATTAATACAAATCTATCACTGAAGACCAGTAATTCAGTAATGATCCAAAAATAGATAGGCTGATTTGTTTCATTTTTGCTTTAAGTTGAAACATATAATTACAGATAAATACAAGCACACTGAATAGAGTCTTTCTTCAGCAAAACAGCAATGTCAGCACAGGCAGAAAACTAGGGCAGAACTAGAGTGCAAAGTTCAAAAATCATTTCTTAAGACCACAGAGTACTTAAAATGCAGTGTGACTAGGTTAACATTTACATTTACTTTATTTCACTTAGCACTGGATTATCAAGTATATGTCAAAAATCTTTTCCTCGATTTTCTAGAGTTTACTGGAAATTTTATTTAAGTAGTTTCATATATACAGACCTATAAAGCAACTGGCATGCATCTTGTCTTGCCATTATCTATATCATAAAGTCGTTAAAAAGATTAAACAAAATGGTATGTGTACAAGTATTTCAAACACTTATGAAATTCTACTAAAATGTTTGCTTATATTACTATTCACAGTTGACTGATTTTTATAGAATCTCAAGAGGAATTAGGACATAAATCAATTCTTCATAAATATTTCATATATCTAGAAATCTTGGCTATAATTTAGTCCAAAAGCTTATTTCATAAGAAGTTCAGAAAGAAGTAACTCAGCCTACGCTATACTGAATAAAATAATGACAAGAGATTTGAAAATCCAGGACCAGGGCTCCTGATTCAAGATGAATGCAATGGATTTTCATTATAGTTACCAGCCTCACATTTTGATTACTCAAAATTAACATGAACTGTATAGATTTCTATTCTCTACTGGCACAAATTCTTCTATACTGAAAACGTAAAAAGGAACACTGTGTGAATTCTGGAGCCTAGATTAAATTTATAGTGATCACATAGCATGCTTCCATATAAGAAGGTAATCCCTTGGTAAAAGATTCTACTCCATTGGCAATAATGCTTCCTTACATATTCATCTTTCAGTATATAAATCGAAAATACTCATCTGCAAGGAAGGAATCAACTATTACAACATTAATCCTCTCTTAAATGTAAGTGCAGGACAAGGTAAAAACTCAAAGACTGAGGTGGATGGAGGAATGCAGAGTACAACTAGTCTTCATTTCAAGCAAAACAATAACCTGAGATACTTCCCCATAGAATTAAAGTTCATGTTATTTTGCTTTCAGAAATTTAGCATATATAACCCAACCTACAGTTACCCCAAAATAAATATGGTCAACTGGGGAGTATTTAAAACAGGGTTTGGAAGCGCTAGTTTACCAATAGCTATATAATGAAAATAAGGTACAAGATCAGAGTAAGTGACTAGTGACTAAAATTCCTAGAACTCAGCTATATATCCATATAGAATATTTTCCATTTGTGTGTCTAAATCTATAAAATAGCTAAAATATGCACAATCATTATTTCACAGGAAGTTATTAACATTTCTAACTATAACATACATATCTAAGAGACCATGTGTCTTATCAATTTTTCAGTATACTTCTCAAAGTATACTGAAGTCAGATACCATATACTGTTAATTTTTTTAAGCTCCCACTGTATCTAGCATAAATTTGGATACACTGTAAGCATTAAGTACTGATATAATGAGTCTTTTTGTTCTTGGGTTTTCTTAAAATTACAATCCTAGATTGTGGTACCTAACTCAAAGTTCTCTATACTTCTCTAGCAAAATAGGCACAAAAACAGAGGGGGAGAGTTTGAACTGATGCATACAAGCAATTTAAAATATAGACATGTCCGAGGTTTAAAACTCAAATATGCAAACTGTTTCATGAGGGTCCATAAAATATAGAGCAGCGATAATCATAATTTAGAAAGACAAAATACAATGCACAGGAAAAATATATAAAACACCACATAAAAAGTTCCATGAACCTAATGAAAAGTTTGAATAACAAGTTATTCAAAATGTGCAAGTTTCATTTTTTAAAAACAAGATAAAGTAAGTGTTGTATAAAGACAGGAAAATGAGAAAATGTATAGAGCAGGATAGTTACACAGCAGAGCAAATTTTTACTATGGATACAAATGGATTATTTGCAGAAAAAAGCCAACTAAGACATTTATTTCAAAAGAAATCCTAAGTTTACGGTTGTGAGAGATAGCCTAATGCTTTTGCTTAGGCCCATTAAAGCATGAAATTACATTTCTGCAGAAATTTAACAGCTGTGGTTTTTTTTTAAAGATTTTATTTATTTATTTGACAGAGAGAGACACAGCAAGAGAGGGAACACAAGCAGAATGAGTGGGAGAGGGAGAAGCAGGCTTCTCGCAGAACAGGGAGCCCAATGTAGGGCTCAATCCCAGGACCCTGGAATCACGACCTGAGCCAAAGGCAGAAACTTAACGCCTGAGCCGCCCCGGTGCCCAACACCAGTGTTTTTAACCCAAGTGCTATTACAATATTTTCCAAAATCAAATTAACTCAGAAATAGTTGAAGAGTACTTCTACCATTCAAGTATTTAACACTATCTGGAAAAACTGTCCTTTGCAGTATTCTAGATTGACTGGATTGAGAAAATATGCAGAACCAACTGATGTTTTACCCTTCAAAGCTAATGAACATGGACCAACAGAAAAGACATTAGGAAAGAATTTACATTACCCCCATATGGTGATTTTCAGATGAAAGACTTGTAGTCCATTATTCCAAGCCCATGACCTCACTTAACTCCATCCCATACTCCTCTTATCAATACCATGCAAGAGTGGCTTGGTGGGATTTTAATCTAAAGCAACAACTTGCATCAGCCTCCCCAAAGGATACCGTAAAAATACACAAACTAAATAAAATAATGCACTTGCTACTGAAAAACAACAACAACAACAACAACAACTTTAAGACAAGAAATCTGGGACATTTTTCTGAGTAAATTCCTGACACTTCCCACCTCCACACAGAAATCATGTACATATAATCTATAAAATGCTTTAATAAAAATAAATAAAAATATAGCACAATGGATTAGGAGGATGGCAGCGGAATAGGAGGAACCTAGGCTCACCTCTTCCCACAAATACAACTAAGTAACTATCAAATTACTGAAAATACACCAGAAACTGACCTGAAGACTGGCAGAACAAATTCCACAACTAAAGGAAGAAAAGAGGCCACACTGAAGAAGGTACAAAGTTCAGAGACACAGGTTAGGAAATAAACAGATCATGGCCACTGCAGTGCAAAAAAGGATCAGAGATCAGAATAATATACAGGAGAGTACATGGGAAAATGAAAAGGGCATACCAACTGGCTTGGAAAGCAACAGGGCTCAAATTTGGGAGTTCTTAAAACCAGCAGACCTTAAAGCCTGGAGTTTTAAAGGTCAACATACTTTGATCTGGGTGAGCTGAAAGGACATTGTGGCTGCTCCTAAAATAGAAAGTAGGAAAAACACCCCATGGACATACAGCATGGAGATAGCGTTCTGACGAGCACTTGAGGCACATGGCAAACCAGCTATGTGCTCATCCCAGAGCATGTCCCAGAGAGGCAGCATTCACAGACAGACTCCTCCAGAAACAAAGGATCTGGCAGGTGGCATTTCCCTTCCCCACTCCTCAGCATGAACATAGGGCCACCTGCGGGAAGCAGCACAGTGCTAACACTTGCTACCTAACTTGCTTAAACCAAGCCCTGCCTCCCACATTCCAAAAGAACAACGCTTCCCAATCATACCTGCCTCAGTCCAAAAGGGGCAGGCCTCTCCCCCAAAAAGACCCACCCAAACCACTACCAACACCATGACTCCAGACCCAGGAGTTTTGCAAGGCCTTGGTTCCAGTGGCCGCAATGACAGGTCTTATTTCACAAGCAGACCAGAGCACACCTAGTTAAAATAGGCCACATTCAGGCCGAAGACCCAACACTGATCACAACAGGCAAATAGACGCTATGCAGACAACTGGCCTAGGATAAGGATAAAGTGGTCGGGACAAAATAGTAGAGTACATGGAGCACCCACGGAGACACTCCCAGAGGCACCAGGCCCTGGGCAACAGGAGAGATTATGCTGTAGGGCACTAGAGGGCTTCTCCATGAAGCCATTATTTTCAAGGACAGGAGATAATCAACTTTCCTACCACAGAAACAGGCACAGCATCATAGACAAAATGGGAAGACAGAGGAATTTTTTTCTAAATTAAAGACTAAGACAAGGCCACAGATAGAAGTCTAAGTGAAACAGATACAAGTTACATGACTGATGGGAGAATTTAAAGCAATGATCCCAAGGATAGTCACTGAACTTGAGAAAAAAAGTGGTAGACATCAGTGAGACAAATAACACAAAGATAAGGAACAACATAGCAGAGATAAAGGGCTCAATAAAGGAAATGAGAAACACAATTGATGGAATGAACAAGAGGCCAAAAGAGGCAGAGGAACTAATTAAGGACCTGGGAGACAGAGTAATGGAAAGTAATCAAGCTGAACAAAAGAAAAAAAAGAGCATTATGCAAAACAAAAATACACTGAGAGAATTCAGTGACTCCATCAAACATAATAAGGCTCGGATTAAAGGAGTCCCGGAAGAAGAGAGAAAAAAGGGGGCAGAGAATTTATTTGAAGAGAAAATAGCTGAAAACTTTCCTAATCTGGGGAAGGAAACAGATATCCATATCCAGGAGGCACAGAGAACCCCTATCAAAATCAACAAAAGCAAATACAAATCAAAACCACAGTGAGATACCACCCCACACCAGTCAGAATGGCTAAAATTAACAAGTCAGGAAACAAGAGATGTTGGTGGGGATGCAGAGAAAGGGGAAACATCCTACAATGTTGGTGGGAATGTAAGCTGGTGCAGTCACTCTGGAAAACAGTATGGAGATTCCTCAAAAAGTTGAAAATAGAGCTACTTACCCCATAACCCAGCAATCACACTACTAGGTATTTACCCTAGAGATACAAATGTAGTGATCTGAAAGGGCATGTGCACCTGAATGTTTATAGCAGCAATGTCCACAACACCCAAACTATGGAAAGAACCTAAACGTCCATCAACAGATGAATGGATAAAGAAGATGTGGTATATATACAATGGAATACTATGCAGCCATCAAGAGAAACAAAATCTTGCCATTTGCAGCAACATGGATGGAACTAGAGGGTATTATGCTAAGCAAAATAAGTCAGAGAAAGACAATTATCACATGACCTCTCTGATATGAAGAATTTGAGAGGCAGGGCAGAGGGTTATGGGGGTAGGGGTAAAAATGAAACAAGATGGGATAGGGAGGGAGATAAACCATAAGAGACTCTCAATCTCATGAAACAAACTGAGGGCTGCTGGGGGACAGAGGGTGTAGGGATAGGGTGGCTGGGTTATGGACATGGGGAGGATATGTGCTATGGTGAGTGCTGTGAAATGTGTAAGCCTGATGATTCACAGACCTGTACCCCCGGGGCAAAATACATTTTATGTTAATAAAAAAAAAAATCAACAAAAGCAAACCCATATGCCATATTGTAATTAAACTGGCAAAATATACTGATAAAGAAAAATATTAAATGTAAGAAGACAAAAGAAGGCAGTTACATACAAAGGAAACCCCATAAAGCTGTCAGTGGATTTTTCAGCAGAGAATTTCCATGTTAGAAAGGAATGGCATCATATATATTTAAAGTGCTGAATGGGAAAAACCTGCATCCAAGAATACTCTATACAGCAAGGCCATCAATCACAATAGAGAGACAGTTTCCCAGACAAACTAAAACTAAAGGAATTCATGACCACTAAACCAGCCCTGCAAGAAATATTAAACAGGACTCTGAGTGGAAAGGAAAGACCAAAAACAAAAAAAGAAAAAAAAGGCAGCATGAAGGTAGGAAACACAAAAAGTAGTAAGAATGAGTATTTCTATAAAAAGCCAGTCAAGGAACTCACAATATAAGAGGATGTAATAATATATGATACCATATACCTAAACATGAGGAGGAAAGGAGGAAAGAATGGGTTCAAACTTAAATGACCTTCAACGTAATACAGACTGCTATATGCACAAGATGTTATATACAAACCTAATGGCAACCACAAATCAAAAACTACTAATCCACAAAGAATAAAGAGAAAGAAATCCAAATGTATTACTAAACAAGTAAATCATGAAAGAAAGGAAGATAAGCAAGGATCAGAGAAAATCTTCAGACAAGCAAAATACCAGTAATAAAAAGGCAATAAATACATTTCTATCACTAATTACTTTGAATAAGTGGACTAAACACTACAATCAAAAGACACAGGATGGCAGAATGGATTAAAAAAAAAAGACCCATCTATAGGTTGCCTACAAGAGACTCATTTCAGACCAAAAGACAGCTGCGGATTTAAAGGGAGAGGACAGAGAAACATTTATCATGCAAAAGGATGTCAAAAAAAAAAAAAAAGCCAGAGTAGCAAATCTCATATCAGACAAAACAGACTTTAAAATGAAGATTATAACAAGGGACAAAGAAGGACACTATATAATAATAAAGAGAGCAATCCAACAAGAAGATATAACAAATAAATATTTATGTACCCAACATGGGAGCACCCAAATATATAAAATAGTTAATAACAAAAATAAAGGAAATAATCAATAGTAATATAGTAACAGTAGGGGACCTTAACACTCTACTTACATCAATCTAAACAGAAAATCAACAAAGAAAAAACAGCTTTTAATGACACAGTGGACCAGGAGGATTTAACAGTTATATTCAGAACATTCAGTCCTAAAATAGCAGAATATACATTCTTTTCAAGTGCACATGGAACGTTCTCCAGAATAGATCACATATTAAGCCATAAAACAAGCCCCAACAAATTTTAAAAGATCAAAGTCATACCATGCATCTTTTCTGACCACAACACTATGAAACTAGAAGTCAACCACAAGGAAAAATCGGGAAAGACCACAAATACGTGGAGGTTAAATAACATGCTACTAAATAATGAATGGGTCATCCAGGAAATAAAAAAAGAAATTAAAAGTACATAGAAACATGGGAAAATAAAACACAATGACAAAACCTCTGGATGCAGCAAAAGTGCTTCTAAGAGGGAAGTTTACAGCAATACAGGCCTACCTCAAGAAGCAAGAAAAAATCTCAAATAATCAACCTAACCCTACACCTAAAGAGGCTAGGAAAAGCCCAACAAAGAAAACCTAAAAGCAGGAGATGTAAACAAATAATGAAGATTAAAGCAGAAACAGATGAAGTAGTAACTAAAAAAAAAAGATCAATAAAACCAAGAGCTGTTTCTTGGGGAAAAGAAATCAATAAAATGGATAAACCTCTACCCAGACATATAAAGAAAAAAAGAAAAAGAACCCAAATAAATAAAATCACAAATGAGAGAAAATAACAACAAACACCTGAGAAATACAAATAATTATAAGAGAATATTATGAAATACTACATACCAAGAAACAGGACAACCAAGAAGAAATGGATAAAGTCTTAGAAACATACAACCTACATAACTTACCAAAACTGAAACAGGAAGAAATAAAAATTTGAACAGACCACTTACCAGCAATGAAATTGAATCAGTAATCATAAAACTCCCAAAAAACAAAAGTCCAGGACCAGATAACTTTACAGGCAAATTCTACCAAACATACATACATACATTTATTTATTTCATTGCCATGAGAACATAAACACTTATTTTTAGGATTATTTTATTTAAATTTTACTTAACATACAGTGCAATATTGCTTTCAGGAGTATAATTTAGTGATTCATCACTTACAACACCCAGTGCTTATCACAAGTGCCCTCCTTAATACCCATCACCCATCTAGCCCATTTTCCACCCCCTCTTCCTCCATCAACCCTCAGTTTGTTCTCTATGATTAAGAATCTCTTACGGTTTGTTTCTCTCTCTTTTCTTTTCTTTTTCTCCTTCCCATATGTTCATCTGTTTCCTTTCTTAAATTCTACATATGAGTGAGATCATATGGTATTTGTCTTTCTCTGACTTATTTCACTTAGGATAATACACTCTAGCTCCATCCATATTGTTTCAAATGGCAAGATTTCAATTTTTGATGGGAGAGTAATATTCCATCACACACACACACACACACACACACACACACACACACACACACACACAAACACACACACTCTACTACACCACCTCTTCTTTATCCATTCTTCTGTCAATGGACATCTGGGCTCTCCCCACTGTTTGGCTATTGTTGATAATGCTGCTATAAACATTGGCATGCAAGTACCTCTTTGAATCTGTATGTTGGTATCCTTTGGGTAAACACCTAGTATGCAATTACTGAATCATAGGGCAGTTCTATTTTCAACTTCTGAGGAACCTCCACACTGTATTCCAGAGTGGCTATTCCAATTCACATTCCCACCAACAGTGCAAGAGGGTTCCCCTTTCTCTGCATCCTCACCAACACCTGTTGTTTCTTGTAGTGTTCATTTTAGTCATTCTAACAAGTATGAGGCATTATCTCATCGTGGTTTTGATTTGTATTTCCCAGACAATGAGTGATGTTGAGCATCTTTTCATGTCTATTAGACATCTGGATGTCTTTTTTGAAAAAGTGCCTCCTCATGTCTTCTGCTCATTTCTTGACTGGATTATTTGGGTTTTGGGTGTTGAGTTTCAAAAGTTCTTTATGATTTTGGATACTAACCCTTTATCAGATATGTCATTTGCAAATATCTTCTCCCAAACCACAGGTTGCTTTTTAGTTCTGTTGATTGTTTCCTTCACTGTGCAGAAGCTTTTTATATTGATGCAGTCCCAATTGTTTATTTTTGCTACTCTGGAGAACAATGTGGTGGTTCCTTAAAAAGTTAAAAATAGAAATACTCTACAATACAGCAATGGCACTACTGAGTATTTACCCAACAAATACAAAAACCCTAATTCAAAGGTATATATACACCCCAAAGTTTATAGCAGCATTATTTTAAAAAACCAAATTATGGAAGCAGCCCAAATGCCCATTGATTGACAAATGGATAAAGAAGATGTGGTATATTACTCAGCCATAAAATAAAAAAGAATGAAATTTGGCTATTTACACTAGGTGGAGCTAGAGAGTATAATGCTAAGTGAAATAAGTCAGTCAGAGAAAGACAAATACCATATGATTTCACTCATATATGTAACTTAAACAAAACAAAGAAGCAAAGCCGGGGGAGGAGAAACACACATAAACCAAGACACAGACTCTTAACTAAAGAGAACAAACTAATGGTCACCTTGGAGGGGAGGTGGGCAGGGGGGATGGGTGAAATATGTGATGGGGATTACAAAGTGCACTTATTATGATGGGCAGCAGCAAGCGATTAACACAAAAACTTTTCGTAAAAGAATATAAAAATATTTTTTTAAAAGATTATAGTATGGTAAAGCTGATTAAAGTATGGTAAAAGTATGGAGTTAAGTCATACAAATATTTTTAAATTTTGACAAGTGCCCAAACACACCCTATATGAAAAATAAGGCAATTCTGGCTTAATGAAATAGACAATCTCAAAAATGTATATATTTAATAAAGATTTAAATTAGTGCAACGATCCTGGAAGGCAATTTAACTATAAATACCAAAAACATACACACTTACAAACACACACACACACAATTGGACACAGAAATACACTTATGAATTGAATTTATTCAATATCTTTTAGGAAAGTAATAAAGTAAACATACAAGGAAGAATATCCAAGAATATTCTCTAGAGTAACATGTATAACAGCAAAATACTGCAAAAATCCTGAGTGTATAACAGCATAGCACTGATTGGTAAAATTATTAGTTACAACCACCCCTTGGGATACCATGCAAACATTAAATGAACATTATAAAGAATGAGTGGTCAGTCACATTTACTTAGACATTCATGGTAAGTTGTTAATTGAAAAGTGCAGATTACAAAATAGCAGGAACAGAATTACCTCAGTTACATAAAAAAATTTAATCGCACAATTAAGAGAAAATACCCTTGCATAACACTGCAAGGTGATCACTAGAAAATATTAATGGTACAAGCAGAAAATAGAGGCTTTTTATATTTTGAGTAAAAAAGTTAACAGTAGTAATCTACACAAAACATATAGACAATTGGTAGTTGGTTATGTAAGTCCATGCATGCATGGACTTGAAGCTATTGACATATCTAATCTCAGTTCTATAAGCACACATTTCAAGTTTTGACCTTTGAAAATTAATACTTCTTCAAAATTGTAATTCAGACTTTTTGGATTTCAAAGGCACTAAGGGACACCTGTGTCATCCCAACACAACCAGTATTGTTCTTGTACTGTTAAAAAATTCATGTTTAGTTTGCCTTGCAATCGTAATTACAATTCTGTGAATGTGTAGTGCTGTGCCGGATTTGAGTTATTTCCTCCCCCCACTCAAAAAACTAAACCATAAACTCTCCTAAGTTCATTTTTAATTAAAAAAAAAAAAAACAACACACACACACACAACAAAATGTGAGTTAATAGCTTTGGAAAGGAGTGATCATCAGTGAGAGTCCCAGGAAATGAAGGGAAAACATCAAATAGAATTATTCTGACATTACACAAGTCTGCATTTTCTCTCCTACCAAGCATCTCCACCAAAATATTACTGGAGAAGAGGAACCTTAAATTCACAATAACAAGAGAAAAACTTTAAGAATTATTTAAATTATCTAAGAATTCATAATAATTTAGTAATTTAATTCTAAACTAAATACAAACTTCATATTAAAGACATTTAGAGTTTATTCATTTAGATTAGTTATAAATGGTCTATGGTATGCTAAATCATCTATAAAGAACATTAAAGACATTGAAGAATTAATAAAATTTGATTACTGTTCTAAAAAAAAATTTCTTGAAATAGAGAGAGAAAAACAAATATTGTATGATCTCACTTACATGTGGAATCAAAAAGAAAATGGAATTCACAGAAACGTTAGATTGTTGGTTGCTTA
This sequence comes from Procyon lotor, assembly GCA_028646535.1. Taxonomy (NCBI): domain Eukaryota; kingdom Metazoa; phylum Chordata; class Mammalia; order Carnivora; family Procyonidae; genus Procyon; species Procyon lotor. The sequence continues at coordinate 34,161,916 of CM053606.1, forward strand.
GGGATGGGGGACAGTGAATGAAGGTGGTCAAAGAATACAAACTTCCAAGTATAAAAGGAGTAAGTTCTGGTGATCTAATGTATAGCAAGGTAACTATAGTTAACAGTACTACACTGTATACTTGAAAATAGCTAAAAGAGTAAATCTTCAAAGTTCTTATCACACACACAAAAAAAGTAATCATATGAGGTGATGGATGTGTTAACTCACCTTATTGTGGTGATCATTTCACAATATGTATGTATAACAAATCATCACTAAACACCTTAAATTTACACAATATTATACATCAGTTATATCTCAATAAAGCTGGACAAAAGAAAACAGATAAAAGTACTTACCACTAAGTCCCAATTATTTTGTTCAAGCAATGTAATAGCTTCATCAATGTTTTCAATGCCAGTACATGCCTGCAAGCAAAGTGAGAATTTTAGATACAAGTTTGGGAATGAGGAGGTTAATCTTAAAAAAATAAAAAGTGTAAATGTGCTATTTCAGTTTTTAAAAGGTATATGAATAAAACCACTAAATGCCTAATACTTCTCAGCATTTTACAAATATGGTTTGAAAACTGTTAATTACAAAATAAACTTACATTACACTGAAATAAAAGACAACAAATTAAAGCAATAAAAGAAAGGATGTTTAAATGTTGAGCTTTGGAGCCCAGAATGATCTGGAGATTTCTAATTGCCCAGAACAACTTTTATTAAAAAGTTTTTGGGCTTTTTTAAGATTGATTTTTTTTTTTAATTTATTTATTCATTCATTCATTCGTTCGTTCATTCATTTATTTATTTGACAGAGAGAGAGAGAGCACAAGTAGGCAGAGGGAGAGGGAGAAGCAGGCTCCCTGCTCAGCAGGGACCCGATCCCATGACAATGGGAGCATGACCTGAGCCAAAGGCAGACACTTAACCGACTGAGCCACCCAGGCACCCCTATAGAAAGGTTCTGATGGGGGTCCACAATGGGCATGGAGCCTACTTTAAAAAAAAGTTTCTCACAGACAACCATGTAAAAAAAAGAACTGCAATCCATACCTTACACCTTATACAAAATTTAACTTAAATAACAGATTTAAAATAAAACCTAAAACTCTTAAGACTCACAGATCTGTTCTATCTACTTATGGTAACCACTAGACATACATGGCTAGTGAGACCTTGAAATGTGCCTCAAGTGACTTAAGATGTGCTGTGTTAAATATATATGAGGATAGGACTGGGTACAAAAATAAAAATGTAAATACTTAACTATTAATTTTTCATGGCATCTGGCTGGCTCAATCAGTAGCACATGCAACTCTTGATTTCCAGGTTGTAAGTTCGAGCCCCACATTGGAAAATCTTTAAATATAGTAATAGTAATTTTCTATGCAATGTGCATTGAGATGACCATTTTGAAAATGTTGGCTTAATTAAAACATAACGTTTAGGGGCGCCGGGTAACTCAGTCATTAAGTGTCAACCTTTGGCCCAGGTCATGATCCCAGGGTCCTGGGATTGAGCCCTACGTTAGGCTCCTTGCTCGGCGGAAAGCCTGCTTCTCCCTCTCTCACTCCCCCTGCTTGTGTTCCCTCTCTCACTGTATCTCTCTCTGTCAAATAAATAAAATCTTAAAAAAAAAAGTTTAAATTAATTTCACATGCTTTTCTTTAATTTTTTTAACATGGATACCAGGAGCTTTTTCATTACATTTATGACTGAATTCAGTCTATTTTTAATACTGAAAACATAGGAATGAATCTTCATGAGCTTTAGATACAACAGCAAAAGCAAAACCAAAAAATTGATAAAATGGACTTCTTTAAAATTAAGAACTACTGCTCTTTGAAAAACACTGTTAAGAGAATGAAAAGATAAGCCACAGACTGGGAGAAAATACTACAAAACACATCTAACAAAGGACTAATAACCACTATATAAGAAGAATTCTCAAAACTCAATTAAAATAAATAATAGCAAAAGATTTCAACAGAAACTTCCCCCAAAGAAGATACACAAATATACATGAAAAAATGCTCAACAGCATTAGTCAATAGGAAACTGTAAAACAAACACAGAGAGATTCCACCTCAGTATATTAGAGTGCTAAGATCCAAAACACTAACAATATGAAGTGATGGTAAGGATGCGGAAAAAATAGAACTCTCAAACATTGACACATGTGTGATGTACACATGCATCTCAAAATATATGGCCACTTTACAAAGCAAGTTAACAATTTCTAAGAAAGTTATGACACAGTAATCCCACTTTCTAGGTATTTACTTACCTGAAAGAAATTAACTTACATTCACATGAAATTATAAAATGAAAGTTTACAACAGCTTTATTCATAATCACTGAAAACAGAAGATACCACAAATGTCCTTCAACTATACATTCATACAATAGAAAACTATTCAGCAACAAAAATGAACAAATTATTGAGAACTCAAAACAATGTGGAAAAATCCTCAAATGCATTATGCTAAGTGAAAGTCGGGCTCAAAAGGATACATACAGCATAATTCCTTTTACATGACATTTTAGAAAAGACAAAATTATAAAAACAGAAAACTTATTATTGCCAGAGGCTTAGGGTAGGAATAAGGGGTGACTACAAGCCCCAAGAGGGAAATTTGGGGAGTAAGGGGACAAAATTTGATTCCTGGATACCATAAAAATTCAACAAAGCAAACAAGACATTAAAAAAAAAAAAAAAATACAATCTTTATTTTAAGCCGAATGAAAAAAACAGGGATAACCCAAAGGTCCTAAGATACTAACTAAAGCAGCTCTAAGAAGAGTTAAGATAGAACAGATGTTGAACAGGAGGAACAGGAGAGAAAAACTATAGGAGGTAACTGTGAGCCTAACAGCAACAAATATCAGAAAGCACCAGCAAAATATACTTCCTCAATGACATCACCCTTTTTTTCCTCAAAAAAACATGTAGGAGGTAGTTCCAAAAACCTATCCCTTCCACAGAAACACCTAAAAACGGTGTCAGAATCAAATTTCTCAGAACTCTGGAAATTAGTCAAAGGTTTACATCAACCAAACAAATGCTGAAACATGAAAAAGGTACTTCAAAACAGTGAGAAAGCTTTGTGATGTTTTTATTTCCCTTTCCCCACTCCTGGCTCTGTGGCAGTCTTGAATATACTAGCCCACATTTCAACAAAGTTGAACCCTGATGCCTGGTTCTAGATGGAGCAAAGCAGACTCTGTTCTCCAAGAATTTGTATTTGTCTGCTGTGACCTGTGCAGGGCTACCTGAAGGACTGACTCAAGGCTCTCTCCTTTATTTTAATAACTTGAAAATCTCTTAGTACAGAAAAGCAGCTGTGCAGAGGGCATTCTTCAAAAAAATTTTTAAGGCAAATGAAAAACTCACTGCCACCTGGGACAAAATATTCCAGTTGAAGCAAACAACTAGACATGCCAAAAACCTGAAAGAAAAATGGCAAGAGTTTCTTTGGGAAATTAGGACATTAAAAAACACTGGGAATTTAGAAAGCCATATATATGTGCAAGGCAAGAAACCTAGTCAGAGAAGACATGAGAAAACTACTGGCTCATCTCTAGGCTTAGCACAAACAGGAAGTAAAGACAGACTGATAAACAGCCTAAGCATTTGAGTGCTCCAAACAAAGCCAGTGTTCAAAGACTAAGAAAGGATTTTTGTTCTTCTCCTTTTTTTCCTCTTTTCTATTTTCTTTTTTTACTTAAGATATTCAAGGAAATCTCTCCTACTACTAGCAGACCGCAGTTAAAGAAGAAAAGATTTCAGAGACCATTATGTACAGGATGTGTGTGCCCCATCCTCATATACACACCAAAATTCATATGTTGAACCCCTAATCCCCATTGTGATGGTACTGAGAGATGATGGGCCCTTGGGAGATAATCAGGTTTAAATGAGGTCATGAAGATGGGGCCCTCATAATGGGATTAGTGCCCCCTTATAATGGGATTAGCACCTCTTATAAAAAGAGACACCAGCAGGTGTTTTCTTTCTGTCTCTATCTCTATCTCTATCTCTATCTCTTTCTCCCTGCCACGTGAGAACAAAGGGAGAAGGTGGCCATCTGCAAGTCAGGAAGAGAGTTCTCACCAGAAATCAATCATGCTGGTAACATGATCTCACTTTCAGCCTTCAGAACTATGAGAATATAAATCCGTTCTATGGTATGTTGTCAAGGTAGCTCAAGCAGACTATGACAGAGACAGCTCATCACCAAAAAAATTTACAAAAAAAGTTTAGAAAAGTCACTAAACAAACAGAAAACAACTCATAGATAGCAACAGAAAACAACCCACAGAAAGCAACAAAAAACAAACCATAAGGTGGAGAATGAATCTGATTTCCAAAGTTATTGCATTATAATATTTAAAGTAATCATTTTTCAAAAAGGAAATTGTAATGTATGCTAAGAAATAAGAAAGTATGCACAGAAATCAGTTGCTTTCTTATATACTAACAATGAAAATATGGAAAGGGAAATTAGAGAATTGATTCCATTTACTATAGAACCAAGAACCATAAGATACCTGGGAATAAACCTAACCAAAGAGGTAAAGAATCTGTACTCGAGGAACTACAGAACACTTACGAAAGAAATTGAAGAAGACACAAAAAGATGGAAAAGCATTGCATGCTCATGGATTGGAAGAATAAACATTGTTAAAATGTCTATACTACCCAGAGAAATCTATACTTTCAGTGCCATCTTGATCAAGAGTCCACTGGCATTTTTCAAAGGGCTGGAACAAAGAATCCTAGAATTTGTATGGGACCAGAAAAGACCCCGAATTGCTAAGGAAATGCTGAAAAAGAAAAACAAAGCTGAGAGCATCTCATGCCTGATTTCAAGCTTTACTACAAAGGGTGATCACCAAGACAGCATGGTACTGGCACAAAAACAGACAGACAGACCAGTGGAACAGAATAGAGAGCCCAGATAGAGACCCACAACTCTATGGTCAAATAATCTTTGACAAAGCAGGAAAAAATATCCAGGGGAAAAGAGAAAGTCTCTTCAATAAATGGTGCTGAGAAAATTGGACAGCTATATGTAGAA
>CM053606.1:34167086-34188650 GCA_028646535.1 Procyon lotor
GGACTTCATCAAGATAAAAAGCTTCTGCACAGCAAAGGAAACAGTCAACAAAACAAACAGGCAACCCACAGAATGGGAGAAGATATTTGCAAATGACACTACAGACAAAGGTCTGATATCTATGATCTATAAAGAACTCCTCAAACTCAACACTCACAAAACAGATAATCACATCAAAAAATGGGCAGAAGACATGAACAGACACTTCTCCAAAGAAGACATACAAATGCCTAACAGACACATGAAATAATGTTCACCATCATTAGCCATCAGGGAGATTCAATTCAAAACTACATTGAGATACCACCTTACACCAGTTAGAATGCCCAAAATCAACAAGACAGTAAACAACAAATATTGGAGAGGATGTGGAGAAAGGGGAACCCTCTTACACTGTTGGTGGCAATGCAAGTTGGTACAGCCACTTTGGAAAACAGTGTGCAGATTCCTCAAGAAATTAAAAATAGAGCTACCCTATGGCCCTGCAATTGTACTCCTGGGTATTTACCCCCAAGAAGAAGATGCAATACAAAGAAGGGCCACATGTACCCCAATGTTCATAGCAGCAATGGCCACAATTGCCAAACTGTGGAAAGAGCCAAGATGCCTTTCAACAAATGAATGGATAAAGAAGATATGGTTCATATATACAATGGAATATTATGCCTCCATCAGAAAGGATGAATACCCAACTTTTGTATCAACATGGACGGGACTGGAAGAGATTATGCTGAGTGAAATAAGTCAAGCAGAGGAAGTCAATTACCATATGGTTTCACTTACGTGTGGAACATAAGGAAAAACACAGAGGACATTGGGAGAAGGAAAGGAAGGGTGAATTGGGGGAAATTGGAGGGAAGATGAACCAAGAGAGACTGTGGACTCTGAGCAACAAACTGAGGGTTTTGGAGGGGAGGGGGATGGGGGTTGAGTGAGCCTGGTGGTGGGTACTGAGGAGGGCACGTATTGCATGGAACACTGGGTGTGGTGCATGAACAATGAATCTTGAAACACTGAAAAAATTAAATGAAATTAAAAAAAAAAGATATAAGAAACTATGACCCATTCAAAGGAGAAACTGACAGAAACTGTCTGAAGAAGAGACATCAGACTTACTGGGCAAAGACTTTCAATCATCATCTTAAATATTCTGAGTTCAAAGAATCCACAGACAAAGAGCTAATGGGAACCAAAAAGACAATGTGCAACAAATAGAGACTACTGATAAAGAGATACAAATTACTTCAAAAGGAACCAAAGAAAAAAAATTCTGGGACTGAAAAGTACAATAACTGAAATGAAAAATTAGCCACAGGGTTTCAATAGAACCTCTGCAAAAACATAAGAAACATCAGAGAACTTGAGGATAGATTAAATGCAATTATCCAGTCTGGGGAACACAAAAGAAAATGAAAGAAGAAAAATGAACAAAGCTGAAGAGATATGTAAGACCCCACCAAATGTACCAATATAGTCATAATAGGGAGTTCCAGAATGAGAATAAAGCAGCAGAAAGGATATTTGAAGAAATAATGGCTAAAAACTACATTTGGTTAAAAAAAAAAAACACACAAGAAACTACATATTCAAAACATTCAACAGATTCTTAAAAAGAATAAATGCAGACATTCATACCAAAACAATTATAATTGAGAGATCAAAAGCCAAAAAGAATCATGAAAGTAGAAAGAAATAAGTACTTCACTCACAAGAGATTCTCCAATAAAATTAACGGTTAATTTCTCATCAGAAATTATAAATGCAAAAAAGCAGTGGCATGATATATATTTAAAGTACAAAAAAGAGGGGGATATAGGGTAACTGGGTTATGAGTAGTAAGGAGGACATATGATGTAACGAGCACTGAGTGTTATATGCAACTGATGAAACACTGAATTCTATGTCTAGAACTAAATAATACACTACATTATTTAGTTAATTTATTATTTTTATTTTATTTTTTATTTAACTTATTTTATCATTTTATACTTATTTTTTAGTTAATTATCAATTAAGTGAATTTATATAAAATAAAACAAAAAAATAAATTTTAAAAAATTAAAATTTAAAAAAAGCGCAAAGAAACAAATAACAAAAAACTGATCCTCTACATCTAATGGGAAAATTAAAACATTCCTAGATGAACAAAGCTAAAGGAGGCCGTCATATTAAACCTACGCTACAAGAAATGGTATGGAAGTCCACCAGGGGAAAGAAAAGGATCCTAGACAGTAACTGGTAACCCTACAAAGAAATAACCATTGGTAAAACTAATTACATAGGTAATTACAAAAGCCAGTATTACTGTATTTTTGGTTTATAACTTCTTTTTTTCTACATGATTTCACAAACAAATGCATAAAACAAAATTATAAATTGACATTCCTGAGCACAGAATGTATAGACTGACATTAATGAACACAGAATGTATAAAGATGCAAGGTGTGATAACAACATAAAGGAGAAGAGATGGAGCTGTACAGGAACAGTTTTTATATACTGCAGAAGCTAAGAGATTTTTTTTTTAAGATTTTATTGTTTAGGGGCGCCTGGGTGGCTCAGTCATTGAGCGTCTGCTTTCGGCTAGGGTCATGGTCCCAGGTCCTGGGATCGAGCCCCACATTGGCCTCCCTGCTCGGCGAGAAGCCTGCTTCTCCCACTACCATTCCCTTTGCTTGTGTTCCCTCTCTCACTGTGTTTCTCTCTGTCAAATAAATAAAATCTTAAAAAAAAAAAAAAAGATTTTATTATTTATTTGACAGAAAGAGACACAGTGAGAGAAGGAACACAAGCAGGATAAGTGGGAGAGGGAGAAGCAGGCTTCCCGCTGAGCAGGGAGCCCAATGCAGGGCTCAATCCCAAGACCCTAGGATCATGACCTGAGCCGAAGGCAGAGGCTTAACAACTGAACCACCCAGGCACCCCTGAGCTACTATTAATTCAAAATAGACCATTATAAATTGGAGAGGCTATAATTCCTGGAGTAACCACTAAGAAAACAATTTACAGAAATAGAAATGAGAGGGGAATCAAAACAGTACAATACAATACAAAAAAAGTCAACTAAACAAAAAGACAGTAAAGGAATTGAGAAAACTGAGGAAAAAGGAATGACATGCCAAAAACAAACAGCAAAATAGCAGAACTAAAGGCATCCTTATCAGTAATTTTAGGTGTAAATGGATTAAACTCTCCAATAAGAAGGCAGAGATTAGCAGAATGGATAAAAAGACATGATCCAACTATACACTATCTACAAAAGACTCACTTCAGATCCAAAGACACAGAGGTGAAAAGTGAAAGAATGGAAAAATATATGTGCAATTAGCAACCAAAAGAAAAGTTGGCTGGCTATCCTGGTATCAGATAAAGTAGACTTTAATAAAAAAATTTTATAAGAGAATAAAAAGGACATTATATACTGATAAAAGAAACAATCTGTCTTATAAAAATAAGAAATAAGGGGCGCCTGGGTGGCTCAGTGGGTTAAAGCCTCTGCCTTCAGGATCATGATCATGATCATGAGATCATGATCTCAGGGTCCTGGGATCGAGCCCCGCATCGGATTCTCTGCTCAGCAGGGAGCCTGCTTCCCCCTCTCTCTCTGCCTGCCTCTCTGCCTCCTTGTGATCTCTCTCTCTCTGTGTGTCAAATAAATAAATAAAATCTTCAAAAAAAAAAAAAAAAGAAATATATACATACCTAATAACAGAGCCTCCAAATTAATGAAGAAAAAATTGACAGAACTGAAAGGAGAAATAGACAGTTCTACAATAACAGTCGGAGATACCAATATCCTACCTTCAATAAAGGACAGAACTCAACAGAACATCAATGAGGAAAGAGAGAACTTGAAAAATAGTATAAACTGACTAGATATATTTATAGAACACTCCACCTGAAAACAACATAAATACTATTTTTCTTAAGTGTGAATGGAACATTCTCTAAGATAAAACAGATGAAAACAAGTTTCAATGAATTTTAAAAGACTGAAATCATACAAAATATCTTATTACCAAAAGGGAATCTATACCTGCAAATATCTGCTTAAAAAAAAAATTTAAGGAGCACCTGGGTGGCTCAGTTGAGTGTCCAAGTCTTGGTTTCAGTTCATGACATGATCTCAGAGTAATGGGATCGAGCCCCACATGTGGCTCTGAACTCAGTGCAGAGTATGCTTGTCTCCCTCCCTCTGTTCCTCCCCCGACTTACACACACACACACACACACTCTCTCTCTCTCTCTCTCTAATAAACACACAAAACCTTAAATAAAAAAGATTCAAAATCAATAATCTAACTTTAAACCTTAAACAGAAAAAAAAAAACCTAAACTCAAAGCCAGCAAAAGGAAGAAAATAAAATTAGAGACTAATAAAACACAGAATAGAAAACAACAACAGAGAATATCAACAAAACCGTAGATCAATTCTTCAAAAAGATTAACAAAATTGACTTTAGCTAGACTAAGAAAAAAAGAGAGAAGGCTCAAATTATGAAAACCAGAAGTGAAAGTAGGAATATGACTACTGACCTCACAGAAATAAAAGTGAAAATAACACTATCAATAATATGTCAACAAATTAAATAACCTATATGAAATGTAAGAAATTCCTAGAAACATACTATCTACCAAAACTGACTCAAGAAGAAACAGAAAATCCAAACTGACTTATAACAAATAGATTATATCAGTAATCAAAAGCATCCCAGTAAAGAAAAGCCAAGGACCAGATGGCTTCACTGCTGAATTCTACCATATAAAGATTTAACACTAATCCTATGAATCTTACCCAAAACACTAAACAAGGAAAACTTCTAGGTCATTCTATGAGGTCAGAAGCATCCCAATAACAAAGTCAGACAAAGAGAGCACAGAAAAAGAAAACTACAGACCAATATCCATTGTGGATATAGATGCAAAAATCCTCAACAAAATACTAGCAAGCCAGAACATATTAAAAGGGCATTTACTTCAGGACTGCAAAAGTGGTTCAACACAGAGGAATCATTACACCCATATATAAGACTGAAGGAAAGAAAAAAACAAAACAAAATCAGTTCAAACAATGCAGGAAAAGTGTTTGAAAAAAAATCCAACCTTTCATGATAAAAACACGTAAATTATGAATAAAGGGGAACTTCTTTGACATAAAAGATATTTATGAAGAAGCTACAACTAATAGCTTATAATAGCTTAAATAATACTCAATGATGAAAGACTAAAAACCTTTACCCTAAGATCAAGAACAATGTAAGAAAGCCCACCCTTGTCACTTCTATGCAACATTATACTGCAAATTCTAGCCAGATTGATTAGGCAAGGAAAAAAAATAATAAAATACATCAAAATCAGAAGAGAAGAAGTAGAACTACCTCTATTCCCAGATATGATCCTAGACATAGAAAATCCTAAGGAACACACACACACGCGCGTGCACCACTATTAGAGCTAATAAATTCAATAAAACTGCAGGATAAAAGATCAACACATAAAATTTAGTTGTATCTCCATACACTAGCAATGAATAATCTAGAAAGGACATTAAGAAAATAATTCCATTTATGATATGGTCTAAATGACTAAAATATACAGAAATAAATTTAACGAAGGCAGTAAAAGACGTATATACTGGAAACTATAAAACACTGCTCAGAGAAGTTTTAAAATACCTAAACAAGTGAAAAGACATCCAGTGTTCATGGCCTGGGAGACTTAGTACCATTAAGAGGATAATACTACCCAAAGAAATGTACATATTCGATGCAATCCTTATCAAAATTCCCACAGCCTTTTTTTAAAAATGGAAAAGGTGATCCTCAAATTCAAAGAGAAATGTAAGGGGCCCAGAAAAGTGAAAACAATCTTGAGGGGTAGAAAAAAAAATCAAAGTTGAAAGACTCACAATTCTGATTTCAAAGCTTACTACAAAGCTACAGTATCAGTATGCTACTGGTATAGGATAGACATACAGACCAATATAACAGAACTGAGAGTCCAGAAATAAACCCATACATCTATAGCCAAATGATTTTTGAAAAAGGTACCAAAACAATTCAATAGGTAAAGAACAGTGTATACATCAAACAGTGCATAGACAACTGGATATTGATGCAGTGCCCTTCTCTTTTTCATTATTTATTATTGCATATGTTGGATTTTTCTGGATCAGTTTTTTTTCCCCAGGAGATTCCTATAGTGAGAAAGACCCAGAATATTCTTTCAGGCACCACCAACTAGTTTCTTTCTCTGCCACAAAAGATAGGCCATATATTTTCCTAACCGAAAGACAACCTGACAAATACTCCCGAAAACTGTCAAAATCATCAAAAACAAGGAATGCTTGAGAAACTATCACAGCAAGAGGAACCTAAACAGACAACAACTACAGGTATAAAATCCTGAACAGAAAAGAACATCAAGTAAAAATCATATATATTATATAATACCAAGGTTCTAAATGTTCTACTAGTTACACTTATATTGACTTTAGATAGACATATAATAGTTTGGCTTTGAAAGCACCTTAGAGGCCTGGAAGAAATGCTTCCTCTTTCCAATGAGCTGTTTTCCCCCTTCAGTTTATTGATGACTAACAAAAATGGCTATGCTCTTTGAGACAAAATTAACTTAATAAATCAAGTGTAAAAGTTGTTTTTGATGAGTTATAAATATTGCGAATTAATAGTTATCAGCTTCTCTTAATTATTACTCAGGAAACTAATTTATCACTCAGAAGCCCAAGAAACCAATAAAAGGCTAGGATTCTAGCCAAACTACTCATAGCCTTTTGAATCAGACATAAGAGGTGTCTAATCCAGGTGGTTTCTTCTTTCACCCTGAGACCTAGAGATAAGATATAAAAGTCAACTATCAGAACTCAGCAACAAACACTCAATTGACATAATTCTCAAACTAGGGAAATGAGGCCAATGGAGAACACTCAAAATCATCTGAAACTCCCCGCATAAAACTCTTACCCATTCAGAGCAAACAAGTTATTTATTGTAAGTCAAGCAACTTACATTATCTCATTAAATCTTAACAACCCTAAAAAGTGGATACCATATGTCCATCTTAACAGTGAGAAACAATTTGCAAGGAGGTTAAGATAGTAAATTTTATGTTCTGTGTTCTTTACCACAATTTTTTAAATTATGAGGGGGTAATAGTGGCAATGGTACACAAGTCAGATTTGACAGACATTTCTATTCACAGTTTACACAAATGGAACCCAATACTTTTTGAGGCAACCATAAGATTTTCAGGATGTGCTGTCCATCAGTTAGAAACGTGGGCGTAGAATTTTATTTTTGGTAGTCATCATCATACAGTTCATAAATGAAGCCACTGGCATGGATGACATTACCCAAGTAGAGGCCTGAGAATGGAACTTTATTAGTTTCCTATTACTCCCATAACAAATTACCACAAAACTTAGTAGCTTAAGGCAACACAAATTTATTATCTTATAATACTGGAGGTCAGATGTCCTAAAAAGGTATCTACGGGCTGTTTCACCCGTGGAGCCTTTGAGAAAAAAATGTTCATTGCTTTTGGAAGCTAAGGCTTCTGGACGCTGTCCTCAATCTCTGGCGCCTGGTCTTGCATTACAAACCCTTTTATTTCTCTGCTTTTGTTGTCAAGCCACCTTTTCTCTAAATTTCACCCTCTTGCCACCCTTTATAAGGACCCTTGTGATTATAATGGCCCCATCTGGATAATGCAGCATAATTTCTCCACCTTAATATCCTTAATTTAATCATCTTCAAAGCAGCTTTTGTCATGTAAGGAAATATACTGATAAATTCTTGAGACTGTTATATGAACATCATTAGGGAGCCATTATTCTTCCTATCACAAGAACCCTGAAGAAAATTTAAAATGAAAGACATTTTAAAGGCTTGTTTACTGTAATAGAACCACCATTCTCTCACTCATTAAGACATAAACTTTAATCATCTTTCAATCACTCCTTCATAACTTCTAATCTCTTTCCTCTTCAGTCACCTAATTTTGATCACTCTTTCTTAGGGATTTTTTTTTAATTCACATCTACTCTACTCCATGTCACTATATTCATTTAGATTCTCAGTACCAAATATCTAAAATATTATGACAGTGTTATAGTATTCTCTGTGTGTTTTGTATTTTCCTCTTTTGGGCCATACTACCCACCAATATCGGATTAATCTTTGTAAAATACTGCTTTAGCCATTTCATCTCTTCTATTGAAAAATCTTGCATGGGGGTGCCTGCGTGGTTCAGCTGCTTTAGCCTTCAGCTCAGGTTATAATCCCCGGGTCCTGGGATAGGGCCCTGCTCAGCGGGGAATCTGCTTCTTCCTCTGCACCTACCCTCTGCTTGTACTCCCTCTCTGGCTTTCTCTCTCAAATAAAAAAATCTTTTTTTTTTTAATCTTTAAAAAAAAAGGAAGAAAATAAAATCTTCCATAGTATTCAATGCCCATCTATAGTCTGGCCTCTGCAAACCTATTCCACTTGACTACAGTTAATTTTGTCCCCCAACATATGACATACATATGAACCCTATGATTCCCATTTTTATTTTCCTATCCGTATTCTTATCTATCCCTTCCTTCTTAACTTTACCTTTAAGATTGAGCTATCATTTGTCCATCACTATATAGCTCTCTTCCTAACTTCTACAGTATTTAGAATATACATGACATTAACAGTTAGTATACACAACATTATAAACTTTTTTCTGTATACAGCATGGTAGTTTCAGATGTTATTTTCTCAAATTAAGTTTTCCCAACCAGTTCTCTTTCTCCTTTCAACTGCCAACTGAGATTATCTTGTTTGAATATTACAAAGCTACTCAAGAGGTAGAGATCTTGATTTTCCCCCAAGGAGTAATGCAGCTAAAGAATGGAGAAAGAAGCAGAAAAAGATGGCAAATCTGAAAAAGAATATGAGGTAGTCTGAATCTATATTCTTTGACAGGCAAGGAAATGATTTTAATCACATTTAAGAGATGGCATGTTGCATGACCATCTCTGTGGATAGCTGGAGCTTCAGCCACCATACTGGAACCTCCCTTCCTAGACCACTGCCCAGATGCTTCAGGATGTAATTCTGGTAATGGGACCTGGGCTATAAAAAGACCTGCATAAAATATAAAGTAATGAGGACCTGTCCTACTTTTGAGGAAAATCTCAAGGGATGAGACTACAATCATAGATAGCTATTACTCAAAGAAAGTAGGGCACATCTTAGGGCCTATGACACCAAAGAGAGGGAGCACCTGAGGAGTTAATGTGATTTTGACAAGATGATGGAAGTAAAGGGCTTATACAAGTATAATCATATTTTGGCTATTCTTTCTCTTTCACATAGTTTTTTCCTATTATTGTTATTGTTGTTAGAGGTACTGGTAATTATACTAAGCCACTGATTATCAAAAAAAACTTAGTATTTCTGAGTCATACAGAAATGAAGCTATCATATTTGCCATATGGTATGTTGTAGAAAGAATCTGACAAGGTGAGGAGCCTATAAAGTTAGTTTTTATTTACCTAGTGATTTAGAATTAGGAGATAATGGTGCCTGTCACTTGTGAGTGGAGCTCTTTTTGGTTTTCCCCTACTCCTCTGATGAGTGTGTCAGAAGGCAAAAAAATTAGTACACATTTGTAACCAAATAACTTATCCTGGAAAACGTTCCATGTCCACTTGGAAAGAATATATATTTTGTTGTTTTGGGATGGAATGTTGTGTGTTTGTCTGTTAGGTCCATCTAGTCTAATATGTTGGTTAAGGCCTATGTTTCTTAATCTATTTTGTCTAGACAATCTATCCATTGACGAAGCAGGGTATTAATGTCCCCTACTATTATTGCATCGCTGTCTATTTCTCCCTTTAGAACTGTTAATATTTGCTCTATAATAGGTGCTCCTATGTTAGGTGACAAGTATCTACAAATATATCCTCTTGTCAGATTCATGCCTTTATCATTATTATATAATGACCTTCTTTGTGTCTTCTTAAAGTCTTTGTATTGGAGTCTATTTTATAGCAGTCTAAATATAGCAATCTTGGCTTTTTGTTTCCATTTGCATGGAATATCTTTTTCTATCCCTTCACTTTCGTATGTGTCCCTAAAGCTAAAGAGAATCTCTTGTAGGCAGCACATAGTTGGGTCTTGTTTTTGCATTCTCTCAGCAACTCTGTCTTTTGATTAGAGAATTTAGTTCATTTACATTTAAAGTAATTACTCAGGTATAGACTTATTGCCATTTTGTTAATTGTCTCCTGGCTATTTTGTAATTCTTTTTTTCCTTTCTTCTTCTCTTGCTCTCTTCCTTTCTGATTCGATGACCTTCTCTAGTGGTGTACTTGCACTCCTTTCTACTTTTTATGTATCTACTCTAAGTTTGCGCTTTATGGTTACCATAAGGCTTACATAAAACTTATTTGTAACAGTCTATTTTAAGTTGATAACAAGTCTAAATGCATTCTAAAGTTCTACATTTTTACTCTTCCCCCTCCTACATTTTATGTTTTTAATGTCATAATTTATCTTTTTACCTTGTGTTTCCATTAAAAAACTATTGTGGCTATTTTTACTATTTTTGTCTTTCAATCTTCATACTAGATTTATAAATAATTAACCCATCACCATTACAACATTAGATTATCCTGAATTTAACCACATATTTACCTTTACTGCTGAGATTTACACTTTCGTATGTTTTCCTGTACCAATTAACTATCATTTCAGCTTAAAGAAGTTCCTTTAACCTTCCTGTTAAGGCCAATCTATTGGTGATGAAATCCTTCAGCTTTGGTTGTCTGAGAAACTTTTTAACTCTTCTTCAGTTCTGAAGAACAGTTGTGCCAGGCAGAGTATTACTAGTTGGCAGTTTTTCTTTCACCACTTTGAATATATCCTACCACTCCCTTCTGGCCTGCAAAGTATCTGCTGCAAAATCTGCTCACAGTCCTATGGGGGAGGGGGACTTCCCATGTACATAACAAGTTGTTTTCCTCTTTTTACTTTTAAAATTCTCTCCTTAACTTTAGCAATTTAATTACTATCGATCTTGGTGTGGGTCTCTTTGGATTACTTTATTTAAAACTCTCTGGGAATAATGGATCTGCATATCTGTTTCCTTCCCCAAGGCTGAGAAGTTTTTAGCCACTATTTATTTTTTGCTAAGATTTTTTAGATTTTTTGTTTATTTATTTGATGGGGGAGAGAGAAAGGATGAGAAAGAGAGAACACAAGCACAGGGGAAGAGCAGAGGGAGAGGGAGAAGCAGACTCCCTGCGGAGCAGGGAGACTATTGTGGGACTCAATCCCACGACCTTGTGATCAGGACCCAAGCTAAAGGCATACGCCTAACCAACTGAGCTAGCCAGGTGCCCCTTTTAGCCACTATTTCTTCTCTTCTCTTTCTGAGATTCCTATAATGTAAATATTGAATTGATGTTGTTACATAAATCCCTTAAGTTATCCTCATTCTTTTTTCATTCTTTGTTCTTTTTGACATCTAACTAGATCCACTGCCCTATCTTCATGTTTGCTGTTTGCTTTCTTCTACTTCAACTGGTCTATTTCTGAATTCTTCTACTGAATTTTTCAGTTCAATTGTTGTATTCTTTAGCTCTTTTGATATCTCTCTGGTGCTTTCTTATATTTTCTCTTTGTTGAAATCCTCACTTTGCCATGTATTGTTGTCCTGACCTCAGTAAGCATCTCTATGACCATTATTTTGAATTCTTTTAATTTTTTTTAAAGATTTTATTTGAGAGAGACCACACGCACACATGGACATGAGTGGGAGGGAGGGGCAAAGGGAGAGATAGAAGCAGACTCCCTGCTGAGCAGGGAACCCGACAACACAGGGCTCGATCCCAAGACCCTGAGATGATGACCTGAGAGCTGAAGGCAGCCACTTAACTAAGCCACCCAGGCAGGCGTCCCTATTTTGAACTCTTTATCAGGTAAATAATTTATCTGTTTCATTAAGATCTGTTCCTAGGCTTATATCATATTCTTTCACTTGGAATATGCTCCTCCGTTCACGTTCCTTGACTCTCTGGATTGGTTGCTATGCATTAGATGAAACAGCTACCCCTTCCATTCTTGATGTAGTGGCCTTATGTAGGAGATGAACTTTATCTTTCAATCCTACCGTAGCTCTCGGTTGTCTCTCAAACCTTTATGATCATCCAAGCACGCTTCTTTGTTCCTAGTGGCTCCCAGTAGCTTAAGGTGTGCCAAAAATTATCCCAAAGGGGAGAATCTCAGCAGCCAGATGTATAGGCTGATTAGATTAGAAGCTGGATCCTCAGGCACCAGCTATAAAAGTGAGTAAATATATCTCTTTCAGGAAAACACTGGGGGATGGGTATATCTGTCTGTACTGGAGTGACAGCCACTTAAGAACTGTTTCTTTGCTACCATCCCATTGAACCCATGAACACAAGCCCTGCTGGCCACCAGAGCCAGGCTATCATCATACGTCTCCCTGCACAACAGCCACAAAAGCTGGGCTGCCAGATGTGTGCACAAGCTCCTTTCATGGATCCACCATATGGCACAAGGCAGAGCCTAAGTATGAAGATGGCAATCATCAGACTCCCCATTCTCTGGAGAGTAATGCAGTTGGCTCCTTGATGTGTGTTAAAAATAAAAGCCTGCCCCTCAGACTGCAGTATTATGATAAGCAAATAGGCCTCTTTCACAGAAAGTCTAGGCATTTCTTTTTTTTTTTCTTTTTGAGAGAGAGAGAGAAAGAGAATGAGAGGGAAAAGGTTAGAGGAAGAAGTTGGCTCCCCACCGAGCAGGGAGCCTGATGTGGGACTCCATCCTGGGACTCCCAAGATCATGACCTTAGCCAAAGGCAGTTGTTTAACCAACTGAGCCACCCAGGCACACAGTCTAGGCATGTCTATCTGCTGCCTCTGTATGTGCCCTGGAGGATTGCTGGTTAAACACTGTTTCTGTTTGTTACAGTCCTATGTATTCATGAATGCAAATCATGCTGGCCACAAGAGCCAGGCAATCAAGGGGCATCCCCTGGTCAGTACCTGCAAAAACCATGGTGCCAAATGTGTGTGTGAGCATCTTTCTGAAACAGGGAAGACCTGCTGTGAGGCAGAGGGAGAGCAGGAAGATGGTGCCTGCTAGCCTCTGTGGTCTCTAGAGATTACTGCAGTTGGCCCCTAGATAGGTATTAAATAAGAAGCCTGCCTCCCAGATTGAAGCTTTTAAGAAGGGCTCTTTCATGGAAAGACTCAGTCCATTTCAGTTTGCTACCTGTGTGGTTGGCCTTGGGGGGTTAGCCACAGTGAGTCAACAAAAGCCCTTCAAGAGCTGCCTCTGAGTTCACTATAGCCTTGTGGGTCTCATGAACATGAGCCCTATTTTCTTTCAAAGCAGGATGTTTTGAGGACACATCCCTCAGGTGGAAGTCTTAGAATTTGGGGCACCAGATGTGGGATCCAAAACCTTTTCTTTTCAGGAAGAAGCTGGGAGTTGTTCCTTCCCTCCCAAGTATGTTACTAACCAGGAATTGGTTTTTATGGAAAGATTGTGTCTCAGCCTCTCCTAATCTTTTTTGATGAATTTTATCTCATTTACATTTACAATGAGTAAGAGTCACTGAGCTTGTTTCCGTATTTCTTTCAGAGGGAGTGTTTCCATATGTGGCTGTAGACTGGGTCTGTCCATGAGAATAGCTAAATGAGCCTCCTATGCCACCATCTCAAACCAGCACACTACATACCAATTCTAATCCTCATAAATTAGGCAAATACTACACAGAGGAAAAAACTCCATCTAGAGTTCTGTCCAAGATATTGAGACATACACACATACACACACATGCACATATATTTACATATGTTTATGGAGAATGGTTCTCAGGCAAGACTGCTTTAATACTTAAAACATTTTTCTTTAGACTAATTCTAGAGTCTTTATTCTTTCTCCCTACTACACTGCCTCCTAGGAAGAATACCTATAATTAACAAACTTTCAAACAAAATAAAACAAAAAACTTTAACTGGCAAGTTTCACACTTCGTTGGGGGAATTTTAAAATGGTAAACCTCTTTGAATAACCACTAGGCACTTTCTTAAACAGCTAATATGTTACCTTATGACCCAGCAATTCCACTTCTAAGTATTTATTCAAGAGAAATAAAAATCTTCCTAAAATGAAATATCCACAAAAAGATTTATGTAAGAATGTTAATATCAGCTTTATCCATAAGTCAAAAAAGGAACCAACCCAACTATCCGTCAACAAGTGAATAAATGAACTGTGATATATTTGTACAATAGACTACTACTCGGTAATAAAAAGGAATGCATTTCTGATTCATGCATCAACATGGGAAAAATCTCAAAAACATTATGTTGAGTGAGAACAGGAAATAAAAATATATACGCTGTATGATTCTATATACATAATATTCTGAAGTAGGAAAAACTTACCTATGTCAACAGAAATGAGAATAGCAATTGCTTCTAGAGGCTGGAGAAATGATAGGAAAAGACATGAGGAAAACTTTTAGAGTGATAGGAATGTTCTATACCTTAATTGGAGTTATGATGTCATGAATAGACTTTTATTGAAATTTTAAAAACTGTACTATTAAGATCTGTATCTTATAAAAAAAAGTATACCTCAACAACAAAAAATAGTATAAAAAAAAAGTAATGAATGACAGGTCTCCCCAACGTTATTTCACTTCATGTCTTCATCTATTCATTCAACAAATATTTACTGAACATCAACTGTGTTCTAACTTCAGGAGATACAGTGAATAAAAATATAGAACATGTTGCTCTCATTACACATGCACTGTAAAGGGGTGATACAAATAATAAACAAGGTTTAAGTATTTTAAATACACACATATTTAAGATAATGATTAGTTAAGGATTACAGCAGGGAAGGAGGATATGAAACAGTGGGAAGTGACTGAAATTTCTAATAGATTGGCCAAGTAAGACCAACATTAACAAATTAACTCTGAGGGATGCCTGGCTGGCTCAGTCAGTTAAGTGTCTGCCTCCAGCTCAGGTCATGATCCCAGAATACTGAGATCAAGTGCCAAGTCAGGCTCCCCACTCAGAGGGGAGACTGTCCCTCTCCCTCTGCGCCCCCCTCCATGCTCGCTCTTTCTCTCTCTCTCTCAAATAAATACTATAGTCTAAAAAAAAAGGGGGGGGTGCCTGGGTGGCTCAGTGGGTTAAAGCCTCTGCCTTCGGCTCAGGTCATGATCTCAGGGTCCTGGGATCAAGCCCCGCATCGGACTCTCTGCTCAGCGGGCAGCCTGCTTCCCCCTCTCTCTCTGCCTGCCTCTCTGCCTACTTGTGATCTCTCTCTCTCTCTCTGTCAAATAAATAAATAAAATATTTTTAAAATAAAAATAAAAAGAATTTTTAAAATTTTTTTAAAAAAAGAAGTTAACTTTGAGGCTTGTATCTATGATTCTGGAATATGATTGAATGTGGCATTACGACAATTCTGAGCCTAGACCTTTAGAGGTATTGTGAGTTTCTGCCTGCCCTCTTATATCTGTCAGCATCACAGATGTGAACCCAGATAATCATTGGGTTATCTGTAGTCCCAGGAGGATCACAGAATGAATATGCATGGAGCTCCAACCTGCTCATGAGGTAAGTGCATTAAAACCCCTAACATGATGCAGAGCCACCCACACAAACAGTCTAGATCAGTCAACTCACAGCAAATGCCTGAATGAAAGTAAATAACTGTTGCTTTAAGCCACTGATTTTAGGATGGTTTGCTGTTCACCAATAGCATCAGTTTGGAATGAAATGTTACTTAGGATTTACATTTTAAAAAATACTCTAGGGGCGCCTGGGTGGCTCAGTGGGTTAAAGCCTCTGCCTTCAGCTCAGGTCATGATCTCAGGGTCCTGGGACGGAGCCCCGCATCAGGCTCTGCTCAGCAGGGAGCCTGCTTCCTCCTCTCTCTCTCTGCCTGCCTCTCTGCCTACTTGTGATCTCTCGCCTCTCTGTCAAATAAATAAATAAAATCTTTAAAAAATATATATATATACTCTAGCAGGGTACTTGGCTGGCTCAGTCGGAAGAGCTTACAACTCTTGATCTTGGGGTCATGAATTCAAGCCCCATGCTAAGGCTAGAGATTACTTAAATAAGTAAATAAACTTTAAAAAAAATAAAGATAAAAAATACTGTAGCAGTATTATACAATTATAAAAAGGAATGAGCAACTATTCTATTATTACAATGAAGAGACTTTCAGAATATACCCTTGTGTGGAAAAAAAAATAAAGCTGTAAAGAAGCTGGTGTAATGTACTATCATTTATTTAAGACTGATAAGAATATAAAAACATAAACATACTCTTTTTTACTTTTTTCAATGGGAAAGTAAAAGACTTTTCTTAATGTTGAGAAAAGGGAAAAGAAGTTAGAATTCTTTGAATATACTTTGATGCATAGATTTCACTTGGTAGCCATGTAAATACTTTGTTAACAACAAAGGATATTTAAAGGATTCTCAAAGATAGAGTGACAGTGACTAGTAATAGTGACTCTGGGCATGAAGCCTGCTTAAGATTCTCCTTCTCCCTCTGCTCTTCCCCCTCCCCCCAGAAAAAACAAAAACAAAAATGAAACATTTAACTAAGCCCTTGGTATTGCTTAGTTGTGTTCAGAGTTTCCTACCAATTTCACTGGAGCCAATATTTCAAATCTGCTAGTGCATTTCATTTTAGAGTCTACTGTCCCAATATACAGACTGCCCCACTTACATTACATATGTTTCTAATAATAGTTTATATTTCACTTTTCTCTATTTGAGCAAAGATGAATAGCCAGTTTCCAAATACCAACTGATACTAATACACCCACCAACCAACTAAAAAATTACACCATCATTAGCATCCTTGAGGCCTTCAGAGTGCTACTTCCTAATCACTTTCCTTTTTCCACTAAGTTAACTATTATCCTGAATTTTACCTTCTTGTTTTTCTTAAGAAAAATCTCTTCCCATGAATGGGTAAAACAACCATAAAACTTATATATGAACTAATAATATTTAGAAAATACAAGACTTATTATTCACTTACTCATTATATTTATTAAGCACCGATTCTATTCCAGGCTTAAGAAGCTCATAGTTTGGTCAGAGAAACATAACAGGAGTGAGGGGAGGAACAAAGAGGTAGAGAAGAGAGGAAGTAGAAAGAAGAAATAAAGACAGGGAAAGAGCAGTCAGGCTAGGAAACTAAAAATAATTCATTTTTATTAAAACATAAATTTATGCCAGAGAATAAATTTTTAATTAAGAATTGTAGAAAATGGGGCGCCTGAGTGGCTCAGTGGGTTAAGCCCCTCCTTTGGCTCAGGTCATGATCTCAGGGTCGTGGGATCGAGCCCTGCATTGGGCTCTCTGCTTGGCAGGGAGCCTGCTTCCCTCTCTCTCTGCCTGCCTCTCTGTCTACTTGTGATCTCTCTCTCTGTCAAATAAATAAAATATTTTTTAAAAAAAGAATTGTAGAAAATGAAAGAAGAGAGTAATAGATGAGTTGTCTCCACATCATGAGAAAAATCAGATATATCCAAGGAATACTCAAAAGCAGAGCACTTATGAGGACTAGAGCACAACATGGAGCAGACTATTACTGTCAGTGCTGCAGTGGTAAGGACAATTTGATTTCAAGAAGGTCACCAACTTCAGAAAGAAGAGAGAAGGACTGGAGTAGCAACATGACCACTCTCTATCACAGAGAGCTCAGGAGGCAGCATAGTAGACTAAAGTGTTATCGCTCCTGCATCAGGTTCACCTGGGATGGTTATTAAAAACACTGGTTTTAGACTCTGCCTTGTACTACTGAATAAGACTTTCTGGAAGTAGGGCTCTAGTTTACTAGCCATTCCAGGTGATTCTTATACTGATTAAAGTCTGTAACCCACCAGTACAATGAAAAGAGAGCCTTGCCTACCTCCTAATCTGCAGCTGGATATTTTCAGGTAAGCCACTTAAACTCAGTGCAAAAGTTTTCTCCTTGTTAAAAAGGACTACTGGGGTACACAGCTGGCTCAGTCATAAGAGCATGCAACTCTTTACCTCAGGACTGTGAGTTCAAGCCCACATTGGGCATAGAGGCTTGCTTATTTACTTACATACATATATATGTACACATACATACATACATACCTAAATAAGTAAAAATGAAAATAAGGGCTACTAAATTATACTATTTTAAATCTTACCAAACATTGCTATTCTGTTATTATTCTTTTTAACATCATCAGTCTGATTAGAACTTACATAGATGCTTTTATTGACAATGTATGTGTTCTGTGCAGACGTACATACATTTTGTCACACAGCAGTTTGATATTAGGAAATACTATCAATCATTGACTCAGCTTCAGTTTCTTTTTTTGTTTTGTTTTAATATTTTTTTCAATTAATTTTGTTTTTTCAGTGTTCCAAGATTCATTGTTCATGTACCACACTCAGTGCTCCATGCAATACATGCCCTCCTCAATACCCACCACCAGGCTCACCTAAACCCCCACCTCCCCCCAAACCCTCAGTTTGTTGCTCAGAGTCCACATCAGTTTCAGTTTCTTAAATAACTTTTCCTTGAAAGTTTTTCTTAAAACTTTAAATTTTTCTTTAAAAAAATCTCAAAATGTAGATGCTGCACCAAAATTGCATTTTATCAATTCAATATCTATCTTTCATACAAACATCTCCTTCAGATAAGTTGTGCATGCATTCAACTCACAAAAATGAACCAGGCACTGTTAGTAAGTTAGGTAACTCAGGTCTTGAAAAGCCTTTATTATTATGACACTGCATTTTTAAGGCATCTAATAAAAGCATATAAATATGCTTCTACCACCTAATATAGCACTTATCACATAGTATTATAATTGCTAGTTTATGTGCCTCTACCCCTCACTAGACTATAAATACCAAAAGTGCACAGATCACTGACCATTATGGTCATGGTCAGTGATGGTCAGAGCATAGAAAATTGTCTGGCACATGGTATATCAGTCAATTAATAGTTATTGAAAGGATAAATGGATGGATGAATTTCATAGAAATATATTTCTTATGCACTCACTGTTCAAGTATTTTAGACACATTAATTCATCCTCACAAAATTAAGTACTACTGAGGAAACTTAAGCTCAAAGAGATCAAACAGCATTACCAAGTTGCTTAGCTACTCAGCAGCAGAATCAGAACCTAGAGCCAGAATATCAAAGTGCTCAATCTTTCCACTACAACCCTGAAAATTTCATCAAGATCTTAACATAAAAAAGGAAGAGTATCTGTACCACACTCTTAGGAAGACTTGGGTTGTTCCCAAGTTTCATCAAGAAGAATAAACTATCAGTAGCAAAAGTATCAATGAAACTAATCACAATAATATAACTTTGGGGTTTTTTAATAATTTTTTAAATTTATTCATTTGAAAGAGATACAGAGACAGAGACTGAGAGAGCATGAGAAGGAGGAGAGGCAGAGGGAGAGGGAGAAGCAGACTCCTTACTGATTGGGAGCCCGATCTGGGGCTCGATCTCAAGATCCTAATATCATGACCTGAGCCAAAGGCAGATGCTTAACCATCTGAGCTACCCAGGCACCTGTAACTTAAGTTTCTAACAAAGAGGTACACCAAATATAGGGAAAGAAGAATCAGAAAGTAAGAATTTGTCCATTACTGACAAAAAAAGTTACCAAAAAGATATCTTAAAGATACTAAAAGACAGTATTCATGGAACTAATTGCATGAATATCTCAATAATAGAAATAAAGCGAGAATAATTCCCTAGACTTAGCATAGCCTGGGTAAGCCATCCTCCAAACCAATCCAGGTACTTTGTTCTGCTCTGCTTCCTTACTTACCAATTCATATTCTGATGACCAAACTGGTTTCTCAGGTATCCTAATACCAGGAAGAGGATGTCTGAATAATGATTACAAGTACTGTGGTCAATATAAAACTGTCTATCCTGTTGTAAATTAATATTCTAGTTAACAAATCTGCCTCCTGTGAAGCTATTAGTTTGAATCAATTCCCCAGAACATTATCACTGATGGATAACAGATAAAGAACAAATAATATTTAAGTCTGCAGAGCAAAGAACCAAACCACAGAATTGGGATAAACTAGCCAATCTCTCTAATTATTTGAGTCACATTTCACAAAAATATGAGCCCGAAATTTACAACTACAATTCAATTTTAGCAGAATTTTAAGGTTAGATCTTTTTCTCCATTCACTTTCAAATATATGAAGCAGGGAATTTTGTTTATGATACCACAGACATATAAATAAGTATACAAAATTATATAGGCCAATAAACATTTTTTGATATAAGCAAAATTTCCCCCTAAATAAGCAAATGATAATAAGCAGAGTGAATTATTGCTATTCTCTAAATGTCCACTATCAAGTTTCCACACTTACCCTACTGACAAACTGCTTTTCCAAAACTACTAAAAACAGGGCTTCAAAACAAAAAGTCTGAGAGATTTACTTAGCATTTAGTCACATTCCATTTAGAAAAAAAGACAAAAATTATACTTCAGTTATCAGCCCAGGCATAAGACCTCAGAAAACACAACAAGCTCTAAGATAAAATAAAATGGCAAGACACAGAAAGAAAATATTCATAATACATATATCAGATGATCCTCAAAAGCATTCAGTTGAGTGAAAGAAGTCAGATTAAGATTGCAAGCTATATGATTTCATTTATATGAGGTCCAATAACAAGCAAACTAATCTATAGGGATAGAAATCAGATCTGTGGTTTTCCAGGAAGCATGGGGATTGATTAGAAGACACCCTGAGAGGGGCACCTGGATGGCTCAGCCAGTTAAGCACCTGACTCTTAATTTCAGCTCAGATCACAATCTCACGGTCTTGAGATCAAGCCCCACCTTGTGCTCCATGCTCAGCAGGAAGTTTGCTTGGGATTTTCTCTCTCCCTCAAAATAAATAAATCTTTTTTTTTAAAGATTTTAAAAATCTTTTAAAAAAAGATTTATTTTATTTGACACAGTGAAGAGAGATAGAGAGAGAGAGATCACAAGCAGGGGGGGTGGCAGGCAGAGGGAGAGGGAGAAGCAAGCTCCCCACTGAGCAGGGGGCCTGATGCAGGGGCTCGATCCCAGGTCACTGGGATCATGACCTGAACTGAAGGCAGATGCTTAACTAACTGAGCCAACCAGGCACCCCAATAAATAATCTTTAAAAAAAAAAAAGACGACACCTTAAGGGAAACTTTCTGCAGCAATAAAAATGTACTCTATTTTTATTGGGGTAATGGGATACTACTCAACAATTTTTTAAACTACATATATATGAAAATATGGATGAAACACAACAGAATTACACTGAGAGAAATAAATCCACTAAAAGGCAAAACTAATTTACAATGACAGAAATCAGAACAGTGATTCCCAATGAGGCATGGGAACTGACTGGAATAAACATAAGGTTATCTTTCTGGAACAATTGGAATATTTTCCATCTTTGTTAGGGTGATGGTT
>CM053606.1:34199248-34212635 GCA_028646535.1 Procyon lotor
TTCACTCTCTAGCTGTGTTTCTCTGTTAAATAAAAATAAAATCTTTAAAAAAAAAAAGAGAGAGAGAGAAAGAAAACAAGCAGCTACAAGTTGTTAAAGGAAGTAAAAAAAAATTGGAGAAAATTAAAACAAAGTTATAAATACCTTAAAACTTTTAGTGAGGTTAAGCATGATTATTGTTGTCCAAACCCAATTCTATAAAGCAATTTTGTAACAGGGCAAAATACTCCTAAAAAGAGTCCTTTTTCATACAACTACATTCCACATTAGCTAAAAGACTGGAGAATGAAAAAAAGAAAAAGACTAAAAGACTACGCAAAAAAAAAAAATCTCAGGCCAGTTCTAATCCTACAAAACACCAAAATCTTGTGGTCAACTTTTATTTTCAGAACACTTCTTTCTAAGTTTGGAAGTTATGGTATAATCAAATGCAGATCTATCCATATTCCCACTAAATCAGATACTCCTACTGGGTAAGATAAAGAACAAACTCTGGAAATGACCATCACAATATTAAGTTATGAAATAAGGAAAATCAGAGAAAGAGGGAAAAGAGAAGCCAATCAAAATCACTATAAGAAAAACTATCACCTACTATGCTAGTGTCAGACCATGTGCAATGATGACAGTGTTACAGAGAGAAAAGTCTGCCTATACATAACAGTAGCTTCTAAGTTAATGCTAAAATGAATGGTTAAAAATATCTCACTACAATACTTTCTTCATGAAACATCAAAAGGCAAAAATGGTGTGCACAGGGTATTAGTTCTAACACCAAGTCTTTCATGATGGGGACAACTCTACTTTCAAAAGGCCTCCTTAAGATACTCATATATTAGTGTAACTACAGCTAGGCTAAGTAAAGGAATAACCTTTGCTTATCCTTTAAATTATTCCCGGAGTCAGGACACACATCAAGCATTTCAAATCTGTAGGGGAAGGGAATCCGCAGATAATGTAATTTATTAAGCTTACGAATTCACCAAGGATAGTTTGGTATATACAGTCTATTTGCTTCCTCCTTATCTTAATACCCTCCAAAAATTTCAATAAAGCAAAGTCTTAAATGTTTATTTCTCCCTGAAAAAAACCATACCCTCACCACTACCTTCACCGCCTCCTCCTCCTCATTCTTTACTCACCCCTTAATACAATACACCACACCCACAACACCACACTCTCCACACCCACACTCCAAACAGCACACTCTCAAGGAACAACCCAAAACTGACCCAAAATACCCATACTTAAAAGCCCCACTTAATACCCCCAAATTCTACCCATTCTCCATAAAATACGGAACACACTACACAGTACACACACACACACACACACACTAAACCACGAATCACACCCCATCACCCTGCAAATCCATACATAACAAATTATAGATACACCCAACCCAGCATATGAATTGCACGTTCCCGGATGGCCACACACACACACACACACCACACACACACACACACACGCCACGTACCGTATAAAAGCACACACACACACACACACACACACACACACACACACACACACGGGCGCGCGCGCGCACTCGCGCGCCACGTACCGTATAAAAGCCCAAACCACACACCACCGCAATGCTCTAACAAACCCTGAGAAGAGGCAACCCTTCTGGCACCGGGAAACCACGAGGTTGTAGGTGGAAGAGGAACAGGGCCATATACTTCACCTGAAAATCCGCCAGGATCATCTCCCGGTCCATGTTGGACGCCATGGCGGCCGCCGAGTTCCGCGGCTCCGGGAGCGAAGCGCGCACCTGAGAGGGAAACGGCGCCTCCTGCGGCCGTCGCCGCCGCCGCCGCCGCCGCCGGGCGCCGAGGGGCTGGCGGGGGAGCCGGCGGGCGGACCGGCGTGCCGGCGGGCGGGGCAGCGCGGGAGGCTAGGCGCTCATGCACTCGGTAACCTTCAGGCGCCCGGGGTGCCCGCCTGCGCCCCGCGGAGCCCGCGCCGCAGCCGCCCTGACAGGGAGGTTGGTCTGGATGGGGGTCCGGTCTTCCTGTTGCTGGCCAGGATGAGTGCAGGTTACGACAGTGCGCAACCGGCTCCCTTCGGCAGCGGCGAGACCGGCGGGGGCGGGGAAACCAGGCGAACAAGCAGGCGGGTGAACCCCACGGCCGCCTCCGCCTCCTCCGCTTCCTCCCTGGCCGCCTCCTCCGCCCCTGGTTGGCCGGCGCCAAAGCTGTCGCACATTTTGCCTGTCATCAAGGTCGCAAAGCACCGCTTTGCGGCTGCCACGTGACTGCCTTCCTGTCAAGCGCTAGGCGCACGACTACCGGGCGGAGATCCGCGCGCCGCTGGCGGGGTCCCCAACTAGCAACTGCGGGAGCTAGTCGTCCCGCAACTGGTTATTCCGGTTTGGAATTAAGCAAAGGCCTCAGGGTACTGCCTCCTCCTGGCTGGGGCGGGGATCAGCTTCTAAGCCTTACGGGGTTACATAGTCACATAAGTACACATCAAGCCCCACAAACCAACGTTCTCAAAACCCGTTTTACAAACAGCATTTCATAAATGTACATTTTCTCTAACAAAGTTTAACCAAAATACAACTTCGTATACACTCTTTTAGGCTCAATCTCACTACCAAAACCTGCTTACACACTGGCACACTCAATCCCAGGCCCCTTGACGCCTGCATCCTCAACCTCTCGATAACACAGAGGTAACCAGGCTGCTATGATCGACATGGGGAAGCTGAGAAAAGTGAGACAATCGATCCCCAAAAAAAGATAAGGATTTTTTGTTAGTTACGACAAATAAAAACTTTTCTATTCCTGCAGCATAACACTTATTTTTTAGACCTAAGGCAGCATCTTACAAATGGGGAAAACTTGAGTCCAGTTTTTAATATAGTTAATTTAAAATACTTCCATAAGTGAAGAAATTATATTGAAATACCAATTACTAAAAGTTTCAATTTATGTAAGAAATTGAAAGGCTTTGAGACAAGAATAGTCAAAGACTATGTAATGAAGTGTGATAATTTGTAATTGTCACTAGAGGAAAAGTTACAGTGGGATATGTTTAATTTTGACTTGGGAAAATATCATCTGGACTGTAATAGAGCATTGACTTGCCTTAGAAAGTACATTAAACCCTGAAAGTGTGAAGTAAGATTGCTGATTTTGTGCTATAAAGTAGATGCTAGTGAAATCACCATATAGACCAAGGCCTAGCTCTTTGTATTCCCTGAAGACAAAGAAGAGCACTATGGTATTCTAAAGACCTAGGTTCACCCTGTGTTTTCTTAGATGAAAAGAGCCTGGCATACAACTCCCATGCAATAATCTGTATTTAGACAAGAATTAGCTAAGTAAGGAATAGAACTATCCACGGTCACGTGAATTGAATGTATTTTTTTAATTGCCTAACCTAACCTTAGGAAGTAATTCCAAAATATAGCACAGGTGTGAATCATGAGGTGAAACACAGTGCCAGCAATTTAAACGTAGTAATTCAGTTGCCCCATTGATATATGTCATTCTCAGAACAAGGGTGAACAACAGGGGTGAATAATTGTCTCTAGTTACATGGCCAGGATTAATACAGGCGTGAAAAGTTGAGGGTTTTCTCTGTGATGATGTGTGTATACTGCAGAACCCATTCAAACCCAGTGCTGGTCCCTTTCTCCCTCTATTCTGTCCATCTGGAAATTAAAACAATGTGGTAATGTGAAAAGATGGGAAGAATACCCTACACATTCAGGTATATGGGTTCCAGGACTGCTTTTCCAACTAATTAGCTGGGGGAACTTGGATGGGTCACTTAGTATCCCTGACTTCATCTTCTGATATGACTATTCCAGGTGATGAGAAAACAAATATAAAAATGTGTGTAAAATAAAATATTTTTACAAAACAAGCATAGAAATTTCATAGTCAGCATTACTAGGATTCAATTGTGATTCTGCACCTTGGAAAAAAATCTGAGTCTCAATTTCTTTATCTCTAAAGTGGGCCTTATAGGGGCACCTGGGTGGCTCAGTGGGTTAAGGCCACTGCCTTCGGCTCGGGTCATGATCTCGGGGTCCTGGGATCAAGCCCTACATTGGGCTCTCTGCTCAGTGGGGAGTCTGCTTCCCCCTCTCTCTCCCCGCCTGCCTCTCTGCCTACTTGTGATCTCTCTCCTCTCTGTCAAATAAATAAATAAATAAATCTTTAAAAATAAATAAAATGGGCCTTATAAAACTTATCTCATAGAGTAATTGTGAACATTGAGTGATATAATGCTTGTGAAAACTCTTCAGAAACCTTAAAGCTCTCCAAACATATTAGTTGCTACTACTCTGTATACCAATTCCTAAATGCTTTTCTCAAGGCTAATGCTTTCATAAAACAAGCAAACAAGAATTCTTCTCCTTTGTAATCGCTGCTTTTACAGTCTTTCCAACACAATTTAATGCTCTGGGGAATTCTGTAATGTTTTTTCTAACAGTTTCATCTATTCATGTTTTAATCTCTTCCCAAAGGATGAAAGTTTCTTGAGATTATAAGCCATTTCATTCAGTATGGTTTTATATTCACCAAAGTTCATATATAACAAAGTATTGTGAATATAATAACAACAATTACTTTTAAACCTTTATTGGATATCTAGTATGTACAAGTATTTTACACATCTTATCTCATTCTTACAACGATTTTGCAGAATAAAAAATTGCTCTGAGAGGTTAAGAATTTGCCCAAAGTCATGCTACAAAGTGATAGACCTAGTATTCAAGGCTAGGTCAAAAACTAGTGCTCTTCCCATTTACCCTGTTGCATCCCTGCAATTCACCCTCCATGTTGCAAAGTTTGTACATTTCCCGAAGAGACTGATTTTTCCTTTTGACCTAGCTATTCATGGGTTGGGTACTCAGCATCCAGAGTGATTTTCTACTGCAGACAATGAAATGAAAGAAAAGTAAATATTGAATTAAGAAATAGTTCATTTTTCATTTCCCAAAAATTTTCTTAGAAACAATTTTATTTCAGTGTTACAAACTGGGAGAATAAAAATGTATAGAGATTCTTTGTACATAAGCATGAGCAAAGGAAAATAATTTTAATTCATTCTCATAGTTAACCTACATTAACTCACAGAGCAGCCTAATTCAAATATAGATCTTTTTCTAGAATCTCCATGTTCTTTGATCTTACTATTGCTGTTTGAAAAATAACTTTTATTTCATCTTTCTTTCAAATATATGTGATAAAGTTATTTTGCTGAATTTTCATTTCACATAATTTTATATTTATATTTATTTACCTTTGATCCAGTTTCCTCTAATGTTACCATCTTACATAACCATGGTACAGCTATCAGAACTAAGAAATTAACATTGGTATAATACTATTAATCAAATTCTAGAGACTCTATTTGCATTTTTAAAATTTATTTTAGGGAGATAGAGGGTGGGGGAAGGGCAGAGAAAGAAGAGAATCTCAAGCAGACTCCATGCTTAGCATGGAGCCTGGTGCAGGGCCCGATTCCAGGACTCAGAGATCATGACCTGAGCCAAAACCAAGAGTCAGATGCTTAACAGACTGCATCACCCAGGTGCCCTGAGTCTATTTGCATTTTTACTTCAATGTCTTTCTTCTGTTTCAGGGTCCAATCCAGAATACCACATTATATATAGTTGTCATCTTTCCTTAGAATCTTCCAATCTGTGATAGTTTTTTGATCTTGACTTTTGAAGAGTAGTGGTCAGGAACTTTATAGGGCATCCCTCAATTTGGGTTTGTCTAAAATTTTGTCAGAATTATACTGTTTATGGATTTGAGAGGAAGAATACCACAGAAGTGATGTGCCCTCATCACATATTACCAGGGCACATGATATCGACATAACTTATAGTGGTGTTAACCTTAATCTTTTGGCTAAGTGAATTAAGCTTTTTAACACTACTCACTTCTAATATAATTCATAAGAAGATTAGGGGTAATGGTACTACAGAATTAGATCCACACCTGAGTAATCAAAAGTATATTTAATCTAATGATTTAATTTCTTTAGGAGTCTAGTATCTGATCCTGGACTCTTAACAAATAGGATAGGCATAAGACTTGGGGCCCCAGGTTCTGAGTCCAAATCCTATATCCACTAATTACTGGCTTTAAGTCACAATCTCTGCAAGCCTCAATTCCTTCACCTAAAAAATGGGGATAATTACTATATTTAACTCAGAGTTGTTGTGAAGATTAAATAATGTGTGTATCATATGTTATAACCATCAAACTGTATACAAATGTTAATTGTTGCTATTATATTTAGGTTTTTGAGTTGCTTACTGGGCATTTATTCACTTACTTTACCAAATGACTTTCATAAGTGGTGGGTCTACCTATATAAAAAAAGCCTACTGAAACTCGGAAATAAAATGCCTAAGTTACAATTATGAAATGATAAGAAGGTCCCTGAGGGTGCCAGTCTGATTTCCACCTCTATTGGATCTATAAATACAACAAAAAGGAAGACTTTGATACTAGGTAAAGAAATTACAGATACCACATACACATTTCCATAAGTTAACCATTGAAAAACTGCATAATTGAGTCAATGAGAAAAAGCACAAAATAATTTGACAAATTATATTTCTAAAAGCACTTTAAAGTGAGTATGAACTGCTGGGGAAAAAATGATTTCTATAACTGTTAGTATTTAATATAAAGCCTCTTTTTTGGTGTTTGAAAGTGATATTATTATTATGCTAAAAGAGAAACCACTACTTTCAATATAATAGATGCCTAACTGTGGATCTTTCTTACATACCATATTAGAATGTAAAATTATTAAAGGTAGAGATACTCACTTTTGAATATACTTCAATGAACTAATACTTTAAAAAATATTAGATTTTCATTGGAGGTACTTATGGTGGTTACTTATGCTCTTTGAACTAAGCCTGGAACCTCTGTGCTGCCAGTTGTGGTTTATA
Source organism: Procyon lotor (assembly GCA_028646535.1). Taxonomy (NCBI): domain Eukaryota; kingdom Metazoa; phylum Chordata; class Mammalia; order Carnivora; family Procyonidae; genus Procyon; species Procyon lotor. Next base: position 34,206,183 of record CM053606.1, read on the forward strand.
CAATGAGCAGGCTAAACACATGTTTTAGCGTACAAACAAAGCCAGAATAAAAAACCAAAAAGCCTTCCTTAAAGAATGTAAATTTAATATTTCAGCAAAAGTACTAAAGTAGTCATCACGAGGAAAAATCAGAATTTTTGGACTTCTTTACTCCTATTTTTTGGCTTTGTTTTTATTTACATATGAGGTGTGATGACACCAGAATCTTTTCAGTTAGTTTAGGACCTCCAAAAATCTTAGTCTAGCTCTCTGTGCATCTTAAATTACCATAAATTTTATTTACTCAGTTATTCATCAAAAAGTATTTCACAAAAATTATAACACATATGTATTTTTACATAATGAGCATAATTTAAGATTTTTCCTCATTACAGTATCTTCTCTTAGCAGGAAATCGTAATAATTGCCAGAAAGCAACTCTTCATAAATTTGAAATGTCTAAATACATGTAAGAAATGAGAAGAGTTAATTTCTGGTGTTGTAGTTCATATCTGATTCACAATTCAAGTTTAGTTACCTAAGAAAAGAGCTCTAGTTATTTTTTTCCTCAACACTTCTGTCAAAGAAAACACTGCCAGATTCTTCCCAGTTTCAACTCTCCTTCTATCTGCTAGCCAGTGTGTTGCTAGATGATTATCCAGATGTTTCTGGTGTGTTTTGTTGCTCATACTCCCATTATACTTCAAGGGGTTGGGTACAGATGTTGCTGGACGATATGCTTACTAGAAGCCGGCTCTAATTAGACCACTTGTCATTTTCTGCTTGGTTTCATTTTGACCACTGGGTGCATCATGTAACTATGATGGGTATTTTTAAGAGTAAAAAATATAGAAACCAATAGTTAATCTTACATAGCTAAAAGAGGAGGTTAAAAGTACAGACAACTGGTGTCTCAGATGAGTAAAATAAACGATTGGGGAACAGGCTATTTACTCCTTTACAGTTGGACACCCTCCCTCTCCCCCAAAACAAGCCCCCATCTAAGTAGAAAAAGAGAGAACTTTGGCAATAAAGAAATGGCCTTGTTAGAAAAGATTCCCAAGAGTTATTGTAAATTTAGCTTTAAAGTTAATTGCTTTTCCCTTTTCCCGAAGAAATGGAATATTTCAGTTTCTCGTCCCTGAAACATTAAGTTCAGAGTTCGTCATGATTTCTTTCCTACACTTTGTCCTTAGTTTTCGTAAAAGTCATTCTATTAAAGACGTTTGCTTTTTCTGAGCACAGTTCTCGCTGCCAGTCCAGGTCTCTTCCTGCACCACCACGGCCAACTCTGCACACCACGACCCCGGGCGTTGATCTGGCAGGTGCGAGACCGAGGCCCGGGACTGAGGAAAGGCTGCGGAGTGTACACAGTGCGCGCCCCAGAGGAGGCGGCGGCAGCCGTAGGCCCGGCCGCCCGAACTTCGAGAGCCTAGCGGGGGAGCGCGGAGGCGAGCCGGCCTGACCAGCCAGGGCCAGGGAAAACTTGGTTCGCGCCAGCTCGCTCTCTGCCTTCCAGCAGCGAGCGCCGCCGAGCCTCTAAGGCCCTGCGGCTCTCCGCAGCAGTCTTAATTAACAAGCCTCTACCCCCTCCCGCCCCCGCGGGCTCCAGGAGTACTAGGTTTCGTGTCGCAGACTCCAGCCCGCCAACCAGCCTGTAGAGGCCAAAGCCGGCTCAGCGGGGCAGAACGCGGATCCAGTCGGGGACTGGCCGTGAGGCGGGCGGGCGCGAACCAGCGCCTGAGACCCGGGGCTGGCGGTGGGAAGAGAGGAGGCGGGAGACAGGGCGCGGGCGGGGGGCGGAGCGAACGAGCCAGCGAGCCTGCGAGCCTGGGCGCCGGCTGGGCAGTGGGCGGTGCGTGGGCGGTGCCCGGCCTTCCCGCTCCTGCCGCGCTGCAACTCAGCGGAGCCTCCTTAAAACTCTGCCGTTAAAATGGGGGCGGGTTTTTCAACTCAAAAAGCGCTCAATTTTTTTCTTTTCAAAAAAAGCTGATGAGGTCGGAAAAAAGAGAAGAAACCGGCACCGTCTCTGCAGCGGCAACAGAAGCAGCGATTGTTTGAGCGAAAAAAGAAGCCAGGGAGGGAGGGAAGGAAAAGCGCTCAAAGGAGGACAACGCTCAAGTATCTGTAGGGGTGAAGAGAGCAGGAACCGGCGATTTACGGGCGACCAGCTACAAAAAAACTGTCACTGGGAGCGCTGCGGCTCTGGAGGAAGCAGTGCTGCCCGGCTCTGCTCCGGGGCACAGTTAGCTGGCGGCCGCTGCCCTGTCGGCGGCACAGGCTTAGGGGCACAGGCCGGGGGACGGCGAGAGGTCGGCGAAGTGGCACCGGGTGTCGGAGCCGCTGGGCTTTCGCCGAGAGGGCGGCGGGACTGGCTGCGCCAAGGCATTGTGGCGACTCCGCATACTCAGACCTTGCTTGGCCTGCGCTTCTCTGGTCGCTCCCGATCTCCGAAGGCCCCCCAGAAAACTGGGAAAGGAAGGAAAAGACGGCGGCGACAGCTCAATGAGCGTTTACAGTGGGAAGTCTGAACTGGCTCGGTCGTAGGCGGGAAGTTACTGGTGGGTTGCCCTGTGCAGCCACGATGCTGCCGCACGCTGCCCCAGCAGCCCGGGCCCCATAGACGCTTCCCGCATCACTCGCTCCCTTTCTCACTCTGCTGGGAGTCCTGGGACCTGGTGGGGCCGGCATGACCAACTCACTCGGAGCCCGCCGCGCGCCCGGCAGTCTCCGGAGACACGCTCCGAGCCTGGCTCCCACGGCCTCTGAGGCTCCGCGGGGCTGCGGCAGCCCAGCGGGCGGGCTTCGGAGCCTTCCCGTGCGGCGTTAGCCCGCAGTTCCGCCCGGACGCGAATAAAGGCTCCTCCTGAGGAGCGGAGGCCACCGAAGAGTCGTTAAGACCTATAACTTGAGGGCCACGGAACTGCTACTCCCGTTTGCCTTTGGCGATCATCTTTAACCCTCCGGAGCACGTCAGCATCCAGCCACCGAGGCGCTCTCCCAGCAGTGGAGAACTCTGGACTACCCCTTCGGTGAGACGGATGGAGACCGAGCCCCTCCGAGGACCTGCCCCAGCAGTTCTGGCTCGTGCGGTTCAAGTCACCACCGTAAACAAGGGTGGGTTAATGCCTTTTCTTTCCCCCCCGAAATGTCTTTTCTTCCGCGGTATTTTGTGCCCTGATCTAGTCCCTTAAGTCTCCGCACACATTCCTCACAGAGATCTGTAGTGTAGATACGTGACAACTCTGCCTACATTTTACGTCCAGAATTATTTGCCGGGAATATGTATATGTCTGTGTGTCTTTCTGTTGAGTCACCAGAATTCTTCACAGGGGTTAAGCTAAAAAGCGAGGAGCGGAGCCCCTCTCCAATGGCTCAGTTTTGCTGAATAATCACGTGTGAATCGAGGGGCGGGCTTTTGGCAGGCAGATCTTACTAGTATTTACTACCAAGCTCTACTCCAGATTAACCATCCCAGTCCTTCTGTCAGTCTCCGATGCCATCATGCAGCCTGGTTAAGAGCAAAAGAAAAGGGAAAAAGAAAAACAACTAATTCATCTTTTCCCGATCGTCAGGACCCTAAAGAATGGCCGAGCCTTGGGGGAACGAGTTGGCGTCTGCAGCTGCCAGGGGGGACCTAGAGCAACTTACTAGTTTGTTGCAAAATAATGTAAACGTCAATGCACAAAATGGATTTGGAAGGACTGCGCTGCAGGTTGGTATCCAGAGAGGTGGGGAAAACAGGTCAACAATGTTGCCTACGTGATCCGGGTTTCTGGAATAACGGCTTTTAAGCTTTAAGGGGTACAAAATTTCACTGTTTTTTTTTTTTTTTTAAGCCTAGTTGGTTGCCATATTTTATATCTTTAAATGGATTCAACTCCCCAAAATGACGTACTTTGAACAAACTCGTCAAATTCAATAACATCCTCGATATCAAATGGGTTCCAGGTTTGGTCTTAATTTTTGGAATGTTTTTGTGCCGGTAGGGATTTAAAAGTAGTTGTAGCAGCGCCGAGGGGTGTGTGTGTGTGTGTGTGTGTGTGTGTGTGTGTGTGTGTGTGTGTGTTTTAAGACAGCTCTGTAAACACATTATTATGATTATTATTTGAAGTAAATACACTGCTATTAGTGGTTTCCGTGCTTTGCTCCAATAATTGACTTTAACGTTAATTTTCCTGACTACTGGCGAGGGTGTTTTTCCTTCAAATGCTTCAAGTTTTGACAAACGACCTTTCCTCATTTGGAATGGGTGGCCTGAGCACGGGGACAGGATGTACATTTCACAGTTAATGTAATACCATCTACCCATTCAGGATTGAGGAGGAATAAAAAGTTGAATTTTCTAATCAGAGCTCAGTTTGTAGTATTTTTGTCTCTGCGGTTGTGCGGTGGTATGTTCTAACTTTCAGTAATTAGATTTACAAGCAAGAAATGAAACATGTCCAGCTGCCAAGTATTGTACCTGATATTTCTTTTCTCCTCTGAATGTTAGTTATCATGTAACTTAGCTGAAAGGCTTAGAAACAGAAAAATGGCAAAGTAGTCTCAAATAGTTGCTTTATCAGAGTTCTGATGGTATTCTTATGAACTATTCTTATTCGGAAATCCAACACTGGAATCTGTTTTTGAAAATTCATTGGGGAGAAGGTTTTAGAATGCTTTGTTTAACAAGTTTTAGAAATTTAAGTGGCAGGAGATATACTAGTAACAGACGAAGTTCAGTCTGGACATTTTAAAACAATATACTGACCTTGCAAAGTTTTCAGTATTAAGGAAGCTTATATATAGATACTAGATTATTTAATCTTGTTATTTCGGGTAGATTCTGTGGAATAAGGAATTTCTTTCTTTGTCCTCCAATAGTTTTTAATAGGTTTGATGGTGATAACAATGCTACAAATTTAACACATTGAAAAGTTTCCTATTGAAAACCCAAAAAATTATATAAATCTCACAAGGAATGAGCAACTTAACCCATGTTCAGAATAAGATCTCACAGGACTTTTGACGAACAGGAAGACTGGGAGATTAATACTGACAAAGTTTTGGCATTTTTAATACAACTTGGCAATCTTGTTTATATTAAGCACACTTATCAATATACTAACACCCACTTATTGTGGCTTAACCGTAGTACACATAATGAAACACACAAACAGGAGTCTCAAGGCTTATTTTCAGTATGTATAATCCTGACTCTGAAGTTGTATCATAACTCAAGAAAGAACTTTCTTTCAAAACAATTTCCGATATCACTATTATTTTCTGTGAGAGATGGCAAATTTTTTTTCTATAATTATGTTCATTTAACTTGGTTGCAAAAGCTTTTCCTCTCCTCCTAGTGTAAGCTTTTCAGTCAGGAGGATATCAAAGGCCTTAATCGCACATTTGCTTTACAGAGATCCAAGGTGTCTGTCCCTTATTTTTTCCAGTCCAGGTCCTTAAATGTGACTGAATCTTTAGAGGTAGATTGTAGCAAAAATTAGATTGTGTTCCTTTTTAACCAAAAAGTATATTTTATTGAAATTCTCAAAAAATAAAATATGTATAATTTTTACCACTGCCCCAAAGGAAGGGCTAAGTCAGCAGGGTTTTATGAACAGGGAAGTGTAATATCTTAGCCCTCTATATAGTTTGCATTTATAAAATATTACTCATTCTAAATATATTTTATTACTTAATTTGTGATTATTTTTTAAATAAACAGTTTGAAGAGATAGACAACTTTGTATGTATTTTTCAATGGATATTTAATTTCATAAACATTTGAGAGTCTACTATTTAATCTATTTATTTTAAGTTATTATGAACATACCTAAATATAAATGAGACCAGTAAAAATGCTGAACTATTTTCTGGCATGTTAATGAGACTGTGTATTTTTTCACAACTAAATTATATGTATTATATAATTGCATGCTGCTCTATAAGACATTTTATGAGAGCCTAACAGAGACCCCATTAGAGTGAAATGTATTCAAACAGTAGATAAGTCTTTGTCATATGAATTATTTGTATGTTGATAGCAAATTTTAATACCACATTCTGACTTTTAAAATGTTGGCAGTTTACAAATAGCTATTCCTAAATATCTGATAATAGCTGCAAAAGGAAATAAGATGGCATCACCAGTTAATTATTAAATGCATTCAAACCACAAGATAAAGTTGTCTGTCTCAACATACACATTAAATATCTTATTTTCTCTTCGTTTGCTCACTTAAAAATCAGGAAGCTAGTTAGTACTTTTAAGAAACAGTAAGTGATAGAGTAGGGTACTGTTTTGTTCTTTTCAGGAATGGTTGCCATGCAATCATCTCCTGTCTAATACATGGTGTATCATGAACTTAGCTTTAGATAAATCAGTATCATAAGCAATGTAGCACATCACTGATTATTTAACACTTTAACGATCAGTAACATTTTAAAATTTCAGGTGAAGGATTCTAAGCACCAAACACACCCGGTAGG
>CM053606.1:34212735-34228213 GCA_028646535.1 Procyon lotor
GGCAATTCCAGGACCTTGAGATCGTGACCTGAGACGAAGGCAGAGGCTTCAACCCACTGAGCCACCCAGGTGCCCCAGGTCCGGTGTTTTAATAGATCAATTTCATACTAGGTGATGGAGTCTGATGTGTGGATACACTTCTTTCTGGGTTTAAAGAAACTCACTCCTTATTTCTTTTCAGTAGCTATTTAGAAAATAAATTTTATTTACACTTGATATTTCAGATTAATAACCCAGGTTTTATGTTTTATGAGCATAACAAGCAAATAAGTGACTCTCAAATTCCATTTCTTTTTTTTTTTTTTAAGATTTGTTTGTTCATTTGTTTGACAGAGATACTGTAAGAGAGGGAACCCAAGCAGGGGGAGTGGGAGAGGGAGAAGCAGGCTTCCCGCTGAGCAGGCAGCCCAACGAGGGGGCTCCATCCCAGGATTCTGGGATCACAACCTGAGCGGAAGGCAGACACGCAATGACTGATCCACCCAGGCACCCCTCAAATTCCATTTCTTTTATTTTAATAAATTCATGAAATTATGCAAGTCTTCATGGGATATAGGAAACTGAGTTGTGGGTGAATTTTCCACAAGTTGGACTAGCTCTATTTTATTGATCAATTTATCCTACTTTTGGGTCCGTTTAAGATATTCCATCATAGAAGCTCAATTTTTAGAGTTCTTCTACTTTTACGTACTAGTACTTTCTTCCCTGCAATTGAACACTTCAAACTCCACTAGGTGGGTCTTCCCCAATCACTGTTTCACCAAAAATAAAGTTATATAAATAGGAGAGATGGATATTTTAAAATATTCTTGTAAGAGCACTTGAAGGATTCTCCCGTTTTCTCTTCTTTCCTAGGTTATGAAACTTGGAAATCCTGAGATTGCCAGGAGACTACTACTTAGAGGTGCTAATCCCGATTTGAAGGACCGAACTGGTTTCGCTGTCATTCACGATGCAGCCAGGGCAGGTTTCCTGGACACTTTACAGACTTTGCTGGAGTTCCAAGCTGATGTTAACATCGAGGATAATGAAGGGAACCTGCCCTTGCACTTGGCTGCCAAAGAAGGCCACCTCCCTGTGGTGGAGTTCCTCGTGAAGCACACGGCCAGCAAAGTGGGGCATCGGAACCATAAGGGGGACACCGCCTGCGACTTGGCCAGGCTCTACCGGAGGAACGAGGTCGTTAGCCTAATGGAGGGAAACCAGGCGGAGGGAGCTTTGAATTTGCAATGAATGTGGGGAGGGCTCTCCCACACTGCCTTCTATTAGTTAATTGGTTGCCTGTCCTATATTACTATCATTTGTTAAAATTCAGTTTTGTCATATTTTAAACAGCTAGTTAAATCTCAGAATGCAAAGTGGAAATCTTAGTACAGGTTTATGAATATATTTAAGCAGCATCCCTTTCACCTGCAAAATCCTGAGTTCTAACATATAACTGCAAATAGCTTTGGCTTTTTCCTGAATATGTTATCTTGTCTTGACTTTTTCCTTGCTTCTCCCTTTGCCAGTCTCAAAACCCAACTTAAGAGACTTTATTTTAAAAAATGGTTTGTCCTGATGCTTCTTTTGCCTAATTAAAACACTTTTTCAAAACAGGACAATGTTTTTCTGTGTTTTCCACTCTATTACCCCCACGTAGTTTGCCACTTGCTAAGAAGTGTTCTAAAAGATCACAGTGTTGTAAGTTTCGACATTAGAAAAGTAGACAAAGTAAAAAACTAGACATATTCTATTGATGATTCAGTTATTCTTTTCTTCCCTCGTGTCTCCTCCCAAAGATTTTACTTGGTGCCTCATATTTCTCTTTACAACAAAACAAGGCGACATTTTTCAAAGACCTGAAATTATTTCAATGTGAATTTTTCCTGATGTTCAATCTTCCCCTTTTCTCAAAGTTAAACAGTTGAAAAACAGGCTTCAGAAGTAGCGATCTGAAAACAAATATATATTAGTTCTAAAAGTCATTTTTAAAAGAAAATGTCACCTTAAAAGTGCTTTCCACTAGTTGTTTTTTTTAAATCACAAAGTGAAACAATTGGTTAAATAATACATTTCCCAAAATTATACCATAAGTATACTATCACAATTTTTTCTCCCTGAATGTCAGAAATATAACATTACAAAATCTTAAGTCTTAAAATATAATGCAAATACAAATTTTTAGGGGATAAAAAGTGCAGCAAGAAAAAATACATAAATTACATGTAAAGGTCATAACTAATTATATATACACTTAAGGGTCTTAATTGCAATATAATAAATAAAGAAACTTTTACAATAATAGGCCACTCCTATATTTGGTACTTGATTTCCACAAAACTTTTTAGTAAAGGCTTATAAAATCTTGTTAAGAATACATTTAGCTAAAAATTAAAAAAATTAAGTGAAATAGAAATATCAAATTTCCAAGAGAATTGTCCAGCATCTGCTACTTACTTTAATTTTAATTAAAGATTTTCACCGAAGGATTTCAATGCAGTAACCATTTATAAATTTATAAATACTTTATTCATCATCTCTGACATGAACAAAGATGTTTTATGTGAAAGCCCCTTCCTTCTGCTTTATAAGCTCCCTGCCCTGGCTTCAAAAAGAACAAAATACTTTAAGGTTTATTGAAGGACATGGTTCTGATGCCTGCCCTAACATTAGGATTGGAATGGTCGCAGGCAAGTGGTTTTCAGTAATTTATTTTACATGATAGTATAAAAGAATATAGGAGAAAAAGTTTTATCCTTTTCACTTATCACTAAAGTTCACCTTCTTTAAGTGCAATAAGACTTCAACTTCTGCCACCCTAAGCACAAATTACTGAATAAATTTATTTTTGACAGCAACATGAAATTAAATTTAAAATATTTAATTTTAAAGTTTAGAAAGAAGTAGAAATTGGCATGTTTTGAAGGAAAAAGTGTTGTGTTTTGGATTTTAAAACCGGAATCAGTATACAAAATACACTGCTTGGGGAAACTGAATACTTTCTAAACACAACCTATTACTAAAAAATAAAAACCCTTTTTACAAGTTGCAACTGTAAAGATGGATGTTTCTGAATTTAAAATGGAGTTTAGTTAACTTTTCAGTATCCAAGTTTCAGCATTAAAATTACTCTTTAGAAAATTCAAACCTAAAGGCACAGCGTGTCTATAAAGCTGGAGAGGAGCACTTCTACAGTTGCTTTGTTCTTAAGAGGTTGGAACACAGTAAGAGGAGTGGGAGCTCTCTTTCTCTCTCTCTTCATTAGCCTAAAATTTGCTAAGCATTAAAACATCGGCACATTTCTTTGGCTCTTAGCAGGAAATAGCTTTACTAATCTAAGTATTTTAGAAATGAGTTATGTGGTCCCCCTCTAGGAAATATGAAAAACTATTATTCAATCTCTCAAAAACCTCGACAATATTCAGCAAGACTTTGTGTGGAAATATATACGATGGAAGAAAAGGTGCTGCTGAGTTTAATGGGCTCGAATTTGTAACGAGCTGAGGTAGAGGAGGGTCTGAGCTTAATTCAGATGGAGAGTGGGGGCGGCAAGCGCAAATGGATAGAGTGATCGGCACCCCTGGAGACAACGCTATATAAAGGATGGAGGATACTTAAGCAGGGATGCTTTCTCAAATTCAGTTCTTCACTTCGTCCGAATCCTGGTCTGGAAACTCGGGCTCAGCCTTTGCCCAGTAAATTGAATTCAAGCTTATACCTGGGGGAGGAGGGTGACACTAATAGCACCACAGGCCACATTCGGGTCTTTGAGCCACTGAGCAAACTTCATTTTACCATATTTCGGTAGTGAACCAATAGTTTTCTGATAAACATTACACATCTCACAATGAGGTGATGCGCTCCTACACGCACACCACCCTGGGTGAGTGATCAATAGATAAAATAATTTTATCTCAGGAAAGCAATTCAATTGGCAATATTATAAATTTTCCTGATCATTCTGATGAAACAAACTTTGTGGAATCCGTAGCCCGGGACTGGTTTCGAAATCTCAGTTCCCAAAAAGGTGCTTTTGGCTTTTGCTACGGGGTAGAAGTAATAGTTCAGAAGCACTGGAAGATCACCGTGCTGGAGCAAGAAAGGGCCTTCCTGACTGCCCTAAGCTACCTTCAACGAAGACTCCACTGGGCGGTGGGAGGGTGGGGAGGGGGGATTCACGGTCTTGCTGTCTAGAGACTGTTTTGATTTTATATGGCAGTTCAAAAAAAAAAAAAAAAAAGGCAGATCCACGGTGGGACCTACTTAGAGAGGCAGGAGACAATTTTCCAGCCTGAGACCCGGAATAAAGCTCTGCCCATTGTCAACCTAAGCCAAGCCGTCTATGCAGGGGCTGCGAAGACATCCTTTCCGTCCCTTCGAAACTCTCCAGACGCCAACGGCAGCTCCGGCTCCCCAGTGTGGAAGCTGAGCCCAGAGCTCCCTCAGGGCGCGCAGAAAAGCCCGGCGTGGGGGTGGGGGAGTTTCAAAACCGTTAGCTCGCATTTTTTTTTTCCCCTCCCTCGCTAAGGTTTCTTTTCTTTTCTCTTCCTGTCCAAATATTTCAAATTTCCGCGCCTTAAATAACAGTCTCCTTTTATTTAGTTAGTTTCCTCGGCAGGTTTGGGCGCCCGCTTGTCTCTGCCCCCCATCGGGCCCGGGGCGTCTCGGGCGCCTCGGAGCTGCCTGCAGCCCCTGCGCGCTGCCCCCGGCCCAGGCTGCGTGGCCCGAGCGCGCCAGCCGGAGCCACAGCCCCTTCTTGCCGCGACCTCGCCTGACCCGGCTCTCAGGGCGCCCAGAGCCAACTAAGGCCGCCCCCCGCCCGGACGCCAGTCTGCCTCCCAGTCCGACTCCCTCCCCGGACTTTGGAGCCTTTTCTGCTTCGGGGTTTGGATCCCGTTCGCCCAGGAGCGGCGGAAGAGCCGCGGCAATAGGAAAGCAGCGGAGAAGGCCAGTGGCCGGAGCCTGCCCCAGCCCCCACCCCGCGGGTAACCTTGGAGGCGCCCTCGGAGTGAGTGTGTGAGTTGCTGCGCCAGCCCGCTGGGGCGAGCGGGCGCACCTCGCAGCGGGCAGGAGGCGGGAGCTGGGGGCGGGGAGGGGGAGCGGGCCCCGGCGCCTGCCGGCCGCTGCCACAGCGCCCGGAGAGCTGCGGGCTACCGAGGCGGCCAGTGTCCCTCGGCCCTGGCCTTCAGGCAGCGGTCCCTGAGGAGGAGGCGGCCATCCCACTGGATTGTTCCGGCGACCCGTGCCGGAGGACTGGGGCCGGAGGGCGACCTGGGAGCAGGGGCAAGCAGGCCGGTGAGTGCCTAGCTCTCCGGCAGAGGTGAGCTGGCGGAGGGACGCGGCTCGGCGGCTGGAGCAACTCCACGCCCAATGCCAATGCCAGCACTCACTTCTCCTCCCCCCGTGACAGCTGAGGACAGCCGGGCTCGGAGGCTTGCGTCCAGCTGCGAGGAGGCAAATGCACCTCAGGCTTCTCAGCCCCTTAGACTGTTCGGGAATTTGCCCTGTGAAGTTGCTTCCCCCCGCCCCTCCCCAAACTGCTAGTCGTCCAGCACTGAAAATGCACGTTCTTTCGGAAAGACCCTCAGCGCGAAATACAGAGATTGCAGGCCCGCCGGCACTTTGGGTGGGGCCCGGGCGTGCAAAACACCTAGAAGGGGTCTTCTGGTTCTGTTTTTACTCGGAATAGATCCGAATATCGAGTATGGATCTTCAAGTGGTGTCTCAAAGAATAAAAACTCTCCAGATCTGGACATGGACTCGGTAAATTAAGGTTCTAGTGAAATGTTTTGCCATCTGCTACAGAAACATTGTACAAGCTTCAGGTGTTAGGATGTGGGTTTGGAATTTTCTGTACTGTCCTTAATTCTCAAAGACATTAAATAATAGCATGGTAACACACCCCGCAAGTGAGCAAAGGTTATCCTTGCCACCATAGCACCTGCAAAAGCACAAGTGGAACTCACATATTTTGCTTCCTGAGTTCTAAAATGGCTTCTGAACGGTCCAGAGGTACCAGCACATTCAAGGAGGGGAACAGGAGACGGGAAAAGAATTTGTACATAAAAAAAAAAAAAAATACACTGACATTATTATACTTCAGTTAATCCACCTCGCCTCTCTTTCTATCAGCCCCCATCCTCATTGGTCAAGGAAGAACTTTAGTGTAGGCCTATTCTATAATTCTATGTACAGACTTTTTCTTTTCTCACTCCCTATCCCCCTAAAAATACCAGTCGGCCAGAAATATCAGCTCTTGCGGAGGAAGTTAAAAAACCACCTATCCTTATTCAAACTTCTTTTGCGTCATTTCTTTTGTGTATTAAGAAGAAATCCTACATATAACCAATACTATGAAAGAAGAAATTATTTACCTGGACCTCAAACACGTTTAATTGGTATAATTAAAGTGCTATTAATTATCTTTTAACATGAAAATAATGGGACAGTTTCTGGAATTGATGGGTGAAAAGCTAAAAAAATCACCGACATGTTTGGAGGCGTAGTTTCTGCTCTTTATATTTTATCAGTACAGTAGTTACTTAGGGAAAAAATAGATCCATTATCTTGACCACCTAAAGCAATATAATCTGACTTATTTTATTTTAGTTATATGCCTTAGTTTTTCAGATTAGTTATATATAGTGATAGTTCATTATAGAGCAAAACTGACATAATGTTAAATTTTTAATTTGGAAATGTAACCAAATTATCACAACCATAATAAAATACAGTTTACTCCCCTGTTTCTTCCAAATGTACAATGCACACAACTTGCTGATTGCCTTGAGTTTAACTTATGCCTTGGAAACATGATTTCCTAAAGTAAAAAGTAACTCACTGGTCTTTAAGAATTCTATAATTTGGCTATTCTGTGTGCAGCTAATGTAACAGTATCTCCTTGTCTTACATTTTGGAACTATTGTAAAAGGCATTTGGGCCCAAATAGCCCTTGTTCCATAGTTTTCTCCTTCAGATATTTTTACTAAAAAGCGGCTGTCATTGATGCAGCAGCGTTCTGATGTCCGTTCTGCTAATCCAAAAAACTTCAGCCCAAACCTATACAGGCCATTTTAAAAGGAACATGAATTTCTTCTTATGTCAAAGCTTAGGAGAGATATAATTGAATGTTAACATTTGAAAGTCCAAAATAATTTGCAAATCAGTTATTATAGTGTAGTGATGATTCAAGATGAAATTTTTAAAATTTAATATTTTAGAAGAATAAGTGGGATCAAATTATTAAAATAAGCAACATTTGATGATGATTAATAGTATAGTGTTTCCTATCTCAATACTCAAATAAGCAACAGTGTGTATTTTGGTATGATTTTTAACTGTCAAGATAATAATATATAATAATCACTGTTAGATATAGGAGTAATTGTTCTAAAGTCTCTTTTCCATTCTAAGTAAAATATAATTAAAACACAGCAGCTCTTTTTAAAAACACTTCACTCCATAATCATGTATATTTTTGGCTGACCCCTTGTTTTTTTTTTTTTTTACTTTTTTTTTTTCTCCACATTTTAGGTGATGGACAAAAATAGCATGTAGAAAGAGGTTTCCAAGCCATCTATTTCTCTATTCACAAACATTACTTCAACTTTAAAAATCATATATTGTGATGCTAAAAAGTAATTGTTATTCTCATTAATTTAAACTTATCATAGGCCTATAAGTGAAAAAGCACTCAATCTGTATTTTATTTAAAATAAAGTTAAGTGAAAAAAGTGTGGATGTTAGGTTGTAGCAAGTGTGTATTTATGTTTTTAATATAAACTTCCTGGAATCTTAAAACCTGCCGAGACTTTTAGTGCAGGATCAAGATCTAGAAAACCTTAAATTTCTGGTCTTCAGAAAATAATATATTTTAATTTGCCATATTAAGACCAGTTGTTTTAACAATAAAATGTTAAAATGTTGATATAGAAAAATTTGAAGGTACAAAATATCATTATACCACTATGATATCAAATCTAATGCAATGGCTTTTTAAAATAAATTATTCTTACTGGTAAATTGTATATTTTAGTTAAATGGTCACTATTTTACAGTTAAATTTTGCCTTTGGCACACAGACCAGAGTTTTCTATGTTTATCTAAAAGCATATAGTTGTTATCAGGCAGGTATTCAAAGTAATACTTTGTGATCCTGTCCTATATGGGCATTTTTATGTACATATGTGCATGTTTAGATATTTCTTACTAAAGCTCACTACTGAGCAAATAGATATTTTGAACAAACAATATCAATTCACTTCATATTACTATTTTAAGATTTAAAATCATGATTTGCTATAGATATGTTAGCTGATAATTTTTTAGATATAGGTGAAATCATTTTCATTAATGATCCAGGCAAGGATATAAATTAAAATGTGAGAACAGAAAATTCTGATGCAAGTCCTAGTTCTACCTAGGTTGTTGTTTCAAATTCTTGTCATGAGGCAAATGTATATGAAAGCGACTTTACATCCACAATTAATATAATCAAATTTGAAATAATAGAAATAGAATTGTGATAGTGACAAGAGGGAGAATGGATACTTAAAATGTTTTAGATAGTCATGACTGTAGGTTAATTTAATTTCAATCACATGATAGGTAATTTGCTAACTAATCCAAAAGCAAGGGCCAAACAAGACCAGTAAAAAGATATTTCCCCAAGAATTCGAAAGCAGGGCAAACAAGATCAAAAATTTTTTTCATTGTACCACCATGGGAAATATAAACACGTTAATTTTCTTGGTATGGATAATTTTAGTTTCCAGTGAAGTTTTCTACCCTTTCACTTGCTTAATGCTTTTAAAACATATAGCTAGAATATAACAATTTACTATTTACAGTCATATTTTAAAATTACATATATATTATGTTTTACTTAAATACAACAAACACATATTCTAACCCAGAAGAGTAAGTTCAGCACCATTCTGAAAGGGAGAGTGATACTGTTGGACGTCTGGACTAGACTGAGGGGCTGTTTAATGTGAAACCCAGCCATGTAGGGCTACATGGGAGAGAGCACTGAATTGACTGAATGCTGGCTAATTTGCTTAAGAGTAATCAAAATGGCTCTGAGCCTGGTATACATTGTCTATAGTTGTTTAAATACACAATATACCTACTAGGAAAGCAAATAACTTTATTCAAAGACACGTAAAGGAAGATATATATATATATTTTTTGCATCCAGAAGGACATCACAGATGTCACAGGGAAAACATTAATGTAGCAACACAAAAGAGAACTGCACATAATAACATCAGCTGAAGATAACTGATTGGTTTCAATTTCTTAAGAAAGGCTAATGTTTTAAAGATTTAACATGCACAGTTCTTCAAACATGTGACTTGTATCTATAAAATACACAACACAAACATTAATATTCTAATTTTTTAAATTTCCACAAAAAAAGTACTCCAAGGTGACTTTTAGTTCATCAGATCCTATTGAAATATCATGTATCATACCCAAAGATCAACAATTAAATGTTGTGGCTTATCAACATAAGAGAATTTTAAAGATTAGTGCTTTCTAAAGAAAATGTCCTTCTTGAGCTATTAGGATGAAGATATGAGAATTTTTAGTAGCACATTTTATCTTCTACAAAAAAAACCCAGATTATATTTAGGATCAATGTAAAATTAATTTGACATTTCTAAAGTAAAGTAATATTTTATATCATTGTTTTAAGTTTAAATATGTAGAATTTAAACAAAAGAACTCTGTATGGTCTTTGTGAGATTTCTCTTTTTTCAGCAACTGGATAGACTGAAGAGAAATTAGATCAAAGCATAAAATTCAGACAGAATTCAAATTATAGAACAACAATGATATTAAGTCAACCAAGAGAAAAATTGTCTCACATCATAATCTTGTTTATTTGGGGAAAAGAACTTAAGAAAAAATATTTAAATCCCTTTCATTAGATTAAAAGATTGCTACCTTCTTATCCAATATTGTAGGGAATAAAATCCTAGGTATTTATAAAAGAGATATGAACATCTTAAAAAACAATTGGCTCCCTGCTTAGGACGTGTGATAATAATTGATGTAAGATGGTTCTCTGAGATATTTTAAAGGAGTTATGAATGTGTTAGCATACAAAATGTGTTGAATTTTGTCATCATTTAGTAAGCTATTAAATTGTACATATATAAAGAAAATAGGGGATACTTTAATAAATATATTTTCTTTTTGGAACTTCTTAATTTATACATCTACTAATTCAGTTTACGTTTCAGTAAAAGGAGAAAGAAAAAGAACAAAATCCAGGATGTTAATAAATCAATATTTATTATTGTGTATATGTATTACTTAATTTAATATTCAAAATTCCTCTAATGGATTGGGCTTTATTCTTGCATTTTACAAATCAGGAAACTCAGATTTAGTGATGCTGAGTAGCTTGACCATAGTCACAAGCTAGTAATTTTAGCATAATGATACAAACCCTTCTTTAACTTCATTATGGCCAGATGGAAAGATCTTTCAGGAGAATTACTACATATCAGTCAATTCAACAACTACATATTAAGTACTCATCATTATAGTCACTTAATAGATTTATGATCTTGGAACTAATTATATCAGTTTACAGATATTCCCACAGCTGTAAAATGAAGATAATAATACCTAGTTTGCCATGGTATGGTAAATAATAAATAAAATGTGTGTAAATCTCCTGTATTCAGTAAGCCTTTAATAAGTTGCAGTTATCATTACAGAGAATACAAAGTAACAGAAAATCCATTCTTGACCTTAAGGAACTTCAAAACTGTTTGGGTAAATAAAGTTTATATATATTGCATACACGTAACAACTGGAAAGCAAGGCCTAAGTGAGTACATGGTAGTTTGTGATGCAGATTGCACACACAAAAAAAGCAGTTTCATTAGGGAAAATTTTATTAAGAACACTTATGATATGGATTTAAATAAGCTATAGTGGAAAACTTCCCTTATTGAGAAGAAAAAGGAAAAATCACCTCAAAATAATTGACTATTTTTCCAGCATGTACTCTCTGACGGTGCAAATACATCAGGTGAACAATAGAAAGTTGCAGCAAGAACATGAAAAAAATTATTAAAAGCATAAATAATAGGTATTTTGAAAGGTATCTTTCATTATTTTGGAATAAGTGACTATGATATTCTGATTCAAATGGGAATAGAAAAATACCTAGGAATTTCTTTAATCATTACATAATGGGATCCATAAAAAGTAGTCAGTACAGGCTAGGGAGTGAATGGTTTTAGAGCCAAATAAACTTCATTTCCAATTCTGGTACATTATATGTATCTCACCTTGGAACAGGCATTTACCCTTTCTGATCTTCGTTTCCACATTTGTAAAATGGGTATAATTACATTTACATTACAACATTATAACAATTAAGAAAAATATTTTTTAATAAGTCATTTTGTGGTCTAATATAAGAAACTTGTTTTGATATAAACCAACAGGTTTCCTGAGAAGTACTAGTTATATTAATTATATTAATCAGAAAGAAAAGAAAATCCCTCTTAGGTGAACATAACCTTAAGTAACACAGATATTTGTGGATTAAGAATAAAAACTTTGAGTTAAGACCAGAAGTCATTATTCCAAGCAGCTATGTACACATATGTTCATGTGACCAATATACAAATACATTCTGTTTAATAACCACCTATTAAATACCTATTATATGAGGTATTTTTCTATATGCTACATATACGAAGGTGAGTAACTGGGAATTCAGTAAGGGAAAAAAATACCATATACAGAATATAATGAAGATACATAAGAAATAATAAATTGGACTTGGAAAGTAATAAGTACCTGAGAGAAACCAAACTCCATTTCAGAAAGTTACTCTAGAAGAGTCAGGTAGACTTTCATTTCCAACAAAATGAAGCCTAGATTAAAAAAAAAAAAAAAATCCCTCAGCATGGTTCTCTCTGCTTGACTTATTTCACTCTGCATAATCTCTTCCAGTCCCATCCATGTTGATACAAAAGTTGGATATTCGTCCTTTCTAACGGAGGCATAATATTTCATTGTATATATGGACCATATCTTCTTTATCCATTCATCTGTATTGAGGAGGGCACATATTGCATGGAGCACTGGGTGTGGTGCATGAACAATAAATCTTGTAACACTGAAAAAATAAAATAAACATATTTGGGGGAAAAAAAAAGAAAGTTCCTCGGTGGGGGGGATCCCCAAACAAAACAAATAAACAAATAAATTGTTGGATAAAATATTTTTTAAAACATACTTTGGCACGCAAAGTGCACTGGTAAGAAAGTAAGGGAAATTGTGTTAGTTTCCTGGGGCTACCATAACAAGTACCACAAACTGGATGGCTAAAACAATAGACATGTATTGTCTCACATTTCTAAAGAGTAGAAGTCTGAAATTACATTGGTTCCTTCTGAGGGCTGAGGAAGGACTCTATTCCATTCCTTTCTCCTAGATTCAGGTAGCCTCAGACATTTCTTGTCTTGTAAATGGTGTTCTTCCTAGGTCTTTCTATTGTCTTCCCTTTCTGTGTGTCCAATTTTCCCCTATTTATAAAACACCAGTCATAATGAATTAGGGCCCACCTTAAAAACCTCATGTTACATTGATTATCTGTTAAGGCTATTTCCAAATTATATTCACAAGTATTGGAGGTTAGGACTTCAGTGTCTTTTGGGGGAGACACAATTCAGCCCACAACACCTGGTAAACTGAAGTTTTGGTTTTAAAGAGAGGCTAAAAGACAATGGCTAGGGCAATCATGATGTAGGAAGATAAACAGAAAGCCCTTTATGAAGCTAGAAACCACCCCTTCCAAATAGTAGTATGCTCAGAGAAAAGTTAAACTAAGGGTCCGTACAAATATTTGGCCCATTTTTATTGTTTTTCATTTGTTTATTTTTTTATTGAGTTTTGAAAGTCCTTTGTATATTCTGGATACAAGACCTTTATCAATATGTGTTTGTAAATATTGTCTCTCAGTCTGTGCCTTGTCTTTTCATTTAACCTTGTCTTTTGTAGAGAAGTTTTTAATTTAATGAAGTATAATTTATCAATTTTTAAAATTCTTCTGATCATGCGATGTGTGATCCAAGAAATCTTTGCTTAAACCAGGGAAAAAATTTTTTCTCCTAGAAGCTTCATAGCTTTATAATTTACATTTAGGTATGTGATCCGTTTCAAATATATATGGTGTGAGGTAAGGGTTGAAGACTTTTTTCCTTGAATATGTGTATCTAGTTGTTCTAGGATCACTTATTGAAAACACAATCCTTAACCATTGAATTATCTTGACATCTTTGTGGAAAAATCAATTGACCGTATATATGTAGGTCTAATTATGACTTTCTATTCTGTACCATTAATCTATATGTCTGTCATTATGCAAATATAACACTGTCTTGATTACCATAACTTTATAATAAGTCTTGAAATCAAGTAACGTTGAAACCAATCCAACTGTATTTGTTCAAATTTAATGTTGATATTCCAGATCCTTTGATTTCTGTATACATTTTCAAATTTTAGAATTAGTATGTCAAATTCTCAAAAAATGATTGGAATATATTGAATCCATAAATCAATTTAGGGAGAACTGACATGTCAATAATTTTGAGTCTTCTAACCATGAATATCTCTCTACTTATTCAGGTTTAAAATTTCTTTCATTAATATTTTACCACTTTCTATACAGATATTGCATAAAATTTGTCAAACTTGATCTTAAACATTTCACATTTTTAAGCTATTTTCATTTCATTTCATTCATATTTCATTTCAATTTGCAATTGTTTATTACTAGCATACAGAATTATAGTGACTTTCTAAATTTCAGTATAGTTAACATACAGTGTTATTATTAGTTTCAGGTGTACAATACAATGATTCCACAATTCCATACATCACCCAGTGCTCATGATGACAAGTGCATTTCTTAATCCACATCACCTATTTCACCCACACCGTTCCTCCCTCCCCGGTGGTAACCATGAGTTTGTTCTTTATAGTTAAGTTGGTTTCTTGGTTTGTCTTTCTTCCTTCTTTTATCCTTTCCTCATTTGTTTTGCTTCTTAAATTCCACATGTGAGTGAAGTCTTATGGTATTTGTCTTTCTCTGACTGACACCTAACTTAGCATTATACTCTCTAGCCCCATTCATGTTGTAGCAAATGGCAAGATTTCATTTTTTTTAATGGCTGAATAACATTCCATTGTCTATTATACCACATTTTCTTTATCCATTCCTCTATTGATGGATACTTGGGCTGCTTCTATAATTTGTCTATTGTAAACAATGCTGCTATAAACATAAGGATGCATGTAACCTTTTTAGTTAGTGCTTTTGTATTCTTTGGGTAAATACCCAGTGGTGCAATTACTGGATCATAGGGAGAAACACAGTGACTTTTATATACTGAACCTTAAATCCTCCAACCTTGCTTAACTTACTAATTATTCTAGGTTTTGGGGGAGTTTTGGGTAGATTTTCATGGATAGCCATATTTTCTATAAGTAAAGAGTTTTATTTTTTTCTTTCCAATGTGTATGCCTTTTATTTCTCTTTCTTGCCTTACTGCACTATCACCTCCAATACAATGTTTAATAGAAGTGATGAGAGTAGACATCCTTGCCTTATTTCTGATCTTAGGAAGAAAGCACTTAATCTTTTACCATCATATTAGCTCTAGATTTTTCATAGATGCCCTTTATTAGGTTAGGGAAGTTTCCTTCTATTCCTAGTATGTTTACAGTTTTTATTTTAAAATCATAAATGGATGTAGAGTTTGATAAATTTTTTCTGCTTTTATTGAGTGATTATTTGTTGTTTTTATATTTTTGCCTGTTAAGAGGGTTAGTTACATTGATTTTCAAATATTGAATTTCCCTTGCATTTCTAGGAGAAATCCCACTTAGTTTTGATGTATTATACTTCCTACATACTACTGGATTTGATATACTAATATTTTGTTAAAGATTTTTATGAGTATGTTCATGAGTGGTATTGATTTATAGCTTTCTTTTCTATTAACATCTTGCTATAGATGGATGTGTGTCCCTGCAAAATTCATATGTTGAGATATAATGCTCAGTGTGATGCTATCAGGAGATTGTGAGAACTACTTAGCTCATGAGGGTGGAAACTTCATGAATGGGATTAATGCTCTTAAAAAAGAGGCCCCACAGAGCTCTCTGGTCCACCTATGAATCATAAAAGCAGGCCCCCATCAGACACTGATTCTGCCAGAGCCTTGATTTTGGACTTCTCAGCTTCTGGAACTATTCTGAGAAATAAATTTCTGTTGTTTATAAGTCACCCAGTCTATGGTATTTTGTTATAGCGGCCCAAATGGACTAAGACAATCTTTTTCTGGCTTTGATACTAGAGTAATGCTGACCTCATGAGTTGGGAAGTACTCTCTTTTCTTCTATGTTTAGAAAGAGTGTATATAGAATTGGTATTATAACTTCCTTTTTCAGTGAA
>CM053606.1:34228313-34249881 GCA_028646535.1 Procyon lotor
TTGCTGTCAAATTTTTGAAAATAATTTTGTCATAATATTGACTTTTTTTTTTTTAAAGATTTTATTTATTTGACAGAGAGAAACACAGCGAGAGAAGGAACACAAGCAGAGGGAATGGTAGCGGGAGAAGCAGGCCTCCTGCAGAGCAGAGAGCCCGATGTGGGGCTCGATCCCAGGCCCCTGGGATCTGACCTGGGCCAAAGGCAGACGCTTAACGACTGAGCCACCCAGGCGCCCTATTTCCTTATTTTTTAAATATATGTAGTATATGAAGTTATACCCCCTCTTAAATTCTTAATATTGGCAATTAACATCTCTCTCTTTATTTATTTTGATCAACTGAATATATCAATTGTATCAAACTTTCAAAGAATCATCTTTTGGCTTCACTGATTTTCTTTATTATTTCTCTGTTCTCAATTTCACTGATATCTGTTCTTACCTTTATTATTTCCTTCTGGCTCTTTGCTTTCAGTTTAACTTGCTCTTTTTTTCTTAAAGTGAAAGCTTAGAACTTAGTGATTCAAGACATTTCTTGTTTTCTAAAAGAAACAGTTTCTTAAATTTCCTTGTATCCCACAAATTCTAATAAGTTACATTTTCATTTTCAGTCAATTAAAAATTTATTCTTTAAAGATTTTATTTATTTATTTATTTGACAGAGAGAAAGAGCAGAACATAAGCAGGAGGAGTGGCAGAGGGAGAGGGAGAAGCAGGCTCCCTGCTGAGCAGGGAGCAGGATATAAGGCTGGATCCCAGGACTCTGGGATAATAACCTGAGCTGAAGGCAGTTGCTTAACCAACTGAGCCATCCAGGCGCCCCTAAAAATATTTCTAATTTCTCTTATGACTTCCTTTTTGATCCATGGGCTATTTCCACTGTCTGTGGTTACAAAATATACTTTGTATTATTTCAGTTGAGATCAAATACATAGATCATATCAACAAATGTAAATGGGTTTGTTTTGGAACACCTGGCTGGCTTAATTGGTAGAGAATTTGACTCTTAATGTCAATGTTGTGAATTTGAGCACCACATTGAGTATAGAGATTATGTAAGAAAAGTAAAATATTTATAAATAAAAATAAATAAATAAATAAATAAATAAATAAAGACTTATTTCACTAGTAAAAGAAAAAGATATTCACATTTCAGGACAAAACAAAAGTTAACCTATGCTTTACTTAAAAGACATACCTAAAATTAAGTGAAGCACAAAGCCTAAAAAATAAATAAATAAATAAAGGGGATAGACAGAGATATACCAAGTAAATATAAATAAGCTTACCTAAAAAAAAAAAAAAAAAGAGGTATAGGAGAAACACACTAATTGTATGAATCTATAATGTTATTCTAAATCTAACACATCAATTTTAACAAAACATGTAAAAATAAAAAAATTCTAGGGGTGCCTGAGTGGCTTAAAGCATCTGCCTTTAAGGGGTGCCTTTAAGCATCTTAAAGCATGGTGGGTTAAAGCATCTGCCTTTGGCTCAGGTCATGATCTCGGGGTCCTGGGATCAAGCCCCGCATTGGGCTTTCTGCTCAGCAAGGAGCCCTGGCTGCCTCTCTGCCTACCTGTGATCTCTCTCCCTCTGTCAAATAAATAAATAAAATCTTTAAAAAAAATAAAAAAAAAATAGAACAATTCTAAACAGTGTAACAGATATGGTAGCTTTAATGCATATATCCAACTTTACACTCTGATAAGAAATACACCTACTTCTCTAGTGCACATTTATGAAATAGGTCACATAGTGAGTAAAAAAAAATCTCAACAAATACCATAAAGTAGATATATTATAAACAACATTCTCTTATTACAATCTAAGAAAACTAGAAATCAAGAATAAAAGTTTTTATTTATTTATTTATTTTTAAGTAATCTCCATGCCCAACATGGGGCTCGAACTCACAACCTTGAGATCGAGTGCCAAAAATCACATACTCTACCAACTGAACCAGCCAGGTGTCCCCTTTACTTTTAATTTTATTTTATGAGTAAAAATTATCTGTTTGTTTGTTTATTTATTTATTTATTTAAAGTATCCTCCCCACCCAGTGTTCAAGCTTTATGTGGGACTTGAACTCCTGACCCTGAGATTAAGACCTGAGCTGAAATCAGGAGTCAGATGCTTAACTGACTAAGCCACCCAGGTGCTCCCCAGAGGGAAAATTTTTTAAAAAGTTGCTTCCAACTCTCTAGCAAATGACTCTTAGCTGAAAAGGGAAAAACAAATGAAAATTCCAGAATTTCTAAAAAATAACAATAATGTCTAGATATCAGAATTTAAGTGATGTAAACTAAAGTAGTGATCAGAGGAAAACCTATAGCCTTAAACTCTTATATCAATAAAAATATGAATTAATTTTTCAATTCAGGTAGCTAGAAAAGGAAAATAGACCAAATAAAAGCACAGGAAAGGCATAATAAATACAGAAAGAGATATTATTGAGGTAGAAAACAGAGAAATGGCATAACTAATAAAGAAATTAAAATTTCTGTTTCTTTGTAGAAAGTCAATACAATAGCTTACCTGATAAAGTGAGAGAAAGCACACATACACAAACAAGAAATGACAAATGGGAAATAAACACTGATATAGAGAATATCAAAATAAATTATTAAAGACTACTTTGCACAACTCTATGCAAACACATTTAAACATAAAAGGCCAATTTGCATAGAAGAAACAAAATTATCAAAGAGTTATCTCTCAAAAAAGGCATCAGGTCAGATGTTTTGATAAGGGAATTATATAGCCTCTCACATGCAATGATTCCAGTGCTACATATATTATTGCAGAGCATCATAAAAGAAGGAAAACTTTAAAATGCTAAATTTGATAAAGATAGGGAAAAAAGAAGGATACTGTGCTAGATTGAACTATAGGACCAATTACTCAGTGTTCTCTATATCTGTATTCTTTGCCAGATTGAAAGGAGAGGTGTATGGGGGGGAAACCAGAGGGGAAGATGAACCGCGAGAGACTGTGGACTATGAGCAACAAACTGAGGGTTTTGGAGGGGAGGGGGGTGGGCGTTGGCGAACTTGGTGGTGGGTATTGAGGAGGGCACATATAGCATGGAGCACTGGGTGTGGTGCATGAACAATAAATCTTGTAACACTGAAAAAATAAAATAAACATATTTGGGGAAAAAAACCCCCACATTCTTCCCCTAAGAGGCAGACTGTACTTCCCAGTCCCTTGTACTTAAGCTCCGTCATATGATTTGTGTTGGCCAATGGGGCTATTTGAGTTAGCTATGTAACCAACCACCTCAAAACTTAGTGGCTTAAAACAAGATTCATTGTTTAATATGGTTGTGTGGGTTAGCTAGACTGTTCTCATGTGGGGCAGGTCAGATGATGTTGGATACTCTAGAATGATCTTTAAACATTTCAAAAATTGTTCAGCTTCACTCAAAATTAGATAAATGCAAAGTAAAAATACAACTCTCACTAATAAGTTGGGTTAAAAAAAACTTTAATAAAAAAATGTACTGTGTACCCAGTTGGTTAGGCTATGGGGAAACATGCACTCTATTCATTGCTGGCAAGAATAAAATAATGGTACAATCTCTATAAAGTGAATTTGGCAACACATAACAAACTACATATGTTTTCATGTTTTAACCCTATAATTTTAGTTCTAGGAATTTAACCTGGAAGTCCACTTTCAAGATAAGAAAAACAGGGGCACCTGGATGGCTCAGTCAGTTAAGCATCTGCTTATGATTCCAGGGTCCTGGGATGGAGCCCCACGTTGGGCTCTCTGCTTGGCAGGGAACCTGCTTTTCCCTCTGCTTGCTGCTCACTCTGCTTGTGCTCTCTCTTTCTCTGTCAATTAAATAAATTAAATTTTAGAAAAAGGATAGGAAAAATACATGCACAAATATTTTATTGTGTGTATTTGTAATAGCATCACAAATAAACATTTTAAATAGCAAAATATTGTAAATACTTTAAATATCCAGCCACAGGGACTGATAAGAATAAACTATGACACATTTACACAATAGAAAATTATGCAGCCATTTAAAAACTTAGGAAGAGCTGTATAATCTGATATAAAGTGAGGAATGGATAGACAAAATATGATAAATCCATACAATGGAATATTTTTGTCAGAAAAAGGAATGAAGTACTAATAAATGGTCAACATGGATGAAAATTATGCTAAGCGAAAGAAGATTGACACAAAAGACTACCTATCATATGAATCCATTTAAATAAAATGCCCAGAATACGCTGCAGAGACAGAAAGTAGATTAAGTGTTGTAAGGGGTTACTGGAGGGAAGAAATAGGGAATGGCTGCTAATGGGTACAAAGTTCCATTTAGGGGTGATAAAAATTCTTGAACTAGAAAGTGGTAAACACTGGCTCAATTTTGTAAAGATACTAAAAAACATCACTGAATTGTGCACTAGTGAAAAAGTAAATTCCATGGTGTATGAACTATCAGTTTTTTAAAGAGGAAGAGAGAGGCAAAAACAACAAAGAACCCAGGCATTTGTCTATTCCCCTTTATTCTGAACAAAGACGATGATCTCTAGAAATAGGATTTATTCTTTAGATATTTTATGTAATTCTTTCTTGGAGTGCTGAGAAGATACTATTTCCTTATTTATTTTCATCCATAAGAATGAGGAAATGTGTTTGTTTTGGTCAAGTATCTTCAATTTCTAGCATGGTGCCTGGCACATGGTAGACACCCAGTAAATATGTTGAATGAAAAAGAAAAATAGAATGAACGATGATGGGAATTAAAGAGGGCACTTGATATGATTCAACTAATGAATCATTGAACATTATATCAAAAACTAATGATGTACTATAACTTGGCTAATTGAATTTAAAAAAAAGAATGAATGGTAGAATTAAATCATATCTCGTAATTTCCAATGCAATACTTAGAATTGTTGTATGAAAGTTTGATGGGTAATAGGATAGTTCCATGACCCAAAGGACCACCCCTAGGATTACTTAATCATGAAGGAGAAAGGTATTATTACAGTGGAGAGATCTTTTGGACACCACTTTAATCATGTGATCAAACTTAGCAAGACCATGAGGGAATTAATTGACATTAAGGTACTTTCTGATGTGATACAAAGGGAGCACACAATACTATGTAGGAAATTTCTTGCCAAGAATGTTTAACCTGAATCTAATTTTGAAGAGGCAATCAGACAAAGATTTTGAGATCTATGAGACAATTGGCTAGACTGTTAAAAAATATCAATATCATCAATAAAAAAACAAAGTGATATCTCATTGTGGTATTAATTTTCATTTCCCCAATGATAAGTGATGTTGAGCATCTTTTCATGTGTTTCTTGGCTATCTAGATATCTTCTTTGGAAAAATGTCTCTTCAGGTTCTTTGCCCATTTTTAATCAGATTATTTGTTTTTTGGTGTTGAGCTGTGTAAGTTCTTTATATATTTTGGATATTAATCCCTTATCAGATATATCATTTGCAAATATCTCCTCCCATTCAATAGGTTCTCTTTTTGTTTTGTTGGTGATTTCCTTTGCTGTGCAGAAGCTTTTTATTTTGATGTAGTCCCAATAGTTTTATTTTAATAAATATAATAGCTTAATTTTGGTTTTGTTTCCCTTCCCAGAGGAGACATACCTAGAAAAATGTTTCTGTAGTCAATAGCAAAGAAATTACTGCTTGAGTTTTCTTCTAGGAATTTTATTGTTTGAGGTTTCACATTTAGGTCTTTAATTCATTTTGAGTTTATTTTTGTGAATGATCTAAGAAAGTGATCCAGTTTCATTCTTTTGTATGTAGCTGTCCTGTTTTCTCAATACCATTTATTGAAGAGACGACCTTTTCCCATTGTATGTGCTTGCTTCATTTGTCATAGATTAAATGACCATAAAAGCATGAGTTTATTTCTGGACTCTATTCTGTTCCATTAATCTATGTGTCTGTTTTTGTTCCAGTACCATGATGTTTTGATTACTACAGCTTTTGGAACCCTAATGTACTGTGAGTGGGAATACAATTTGACGTAGCCACTGAAGAAAACAGTAGAAAGTTCCTCAAAAAATTTAAAATTGAATTGCCATATGATCTGGTAATTCAAATATTGGGTATTTACCCCCAAAACACAAAACACTAACTTGAAAAGATATATGTATCCCTATGTTTATTGCAGCATTATTTACAATAGCTAAGATATGGAAGCAGCCCAAGTGTCCAATGATAGATGAATGGATAAAGACGTGGTATATATAATGAAATTTTACACAGCCATAAAAAAGAATGAAATCTTGCGATTACAACAACATGGATGGAACTAGAGGGCATGTTAAATGAAATAAGTCAGATAAGTTTGTCTTTCTGTAAAGACAAACACCATATGATTTCACTCCTATGTGGAAATTAAGAAACAAAACAAATAAACAAAGGAAAAAAGAAACAAACAAACCAGACTCAAATATAGGGAACAAAAAGCTTATTGCCAGAGGGGAAAGTGGGTGATAGGATGGTGAAGTGGATTAAAAGTACAGTTATATGATGAGCAGTGAGTAATGTATAGAATTGTTGAATCCCTATATTGTACACCTGAAATGAATATAACACATCAATTATACTGGAATTAAAAATATCATTACTAAAAAAAAAAAAATTTTTTTAAGATTTTATTTATTTGACAGAGAGAAACACAGCGACAGAGGGAACACAAGCAGAGGGAATGGTAGCGGGAGAAGCAGGCTCCCAACGCGCAGAGAGCCCGATGCCGGGCTCGATCCCAGGACGCTGGGATCATGACCCGAGCGGCAGGCAGACGCCCAACGACTGAGCCACCCAGGCGCCCCATTACTAAAAATTTCCAAAAGACAAATGACCCAATTTAAAAATTGGCATAACAATTTTAATAGATACTTATCTAAAGGAGATATACTAGTGGTTAATAAGCATATAAAAGGTGATCAATATTATTTGCAAATCAAACCCAAAGGAGATACCTGAACTTCACATCCAGCAGGATGGCTGTAATCTAAAAGACTGTAATAGAGGCACCTGGGTGGCTCAGTTGGTTAAGCATCTGACTCTTGATATCGGCTCAGGTCATGATCTCAGGGTCATGAGACTGAGCCCGGCATAGAGCTCAGTACTCAATAGAGTCTGCTTGAGATGCTCTCTCTCCCCCTCTCCCTCTGCCCCCCTCTCTCGATCTCTCTCTCAAATAAATGAAGTCTTACAAAAAAATTTAAAAACTGTAATAAGTTGACAAGGATGGGGAGAAAATTTTTTAAAAAAGATTTTATACTTTTTTGACAGAGAGAGTGAGAGCACAAACAGGGGGAGCAGAGGGAGAGGGAAGCAGGCTCCCTGCTCAATTTGAAGCCCAATTTGAAGCTTGATCCTGGACCCTGGAATCATGAGTCAAAGGCAGATGTTTAACTGACTGAGCCACCCAGGTGCCCAGGATGTGGAGAAATTGAAATCCTTATAGAGCCACTTCAGAAAACAATGTGGCAATTCCTCAAATTCTTAAACAAAGAATTACCATATGGCCCAGAATTCCACTCAGTGTGTTTATCAAAGAAAAATAAAAACATATTCCATAAAACTTGCACACAAATATTGATAACAGCATTATTCATAATAGCCAACCAAGTGGGTACAACTCAAATGTCCATTAACTGATAAATGAATAAATAAAATATGCATATCCATACAATAAGCAAATTTTGATGAAGCCATTTTTATCAATTTTTTCTGTTATGGTTTTCTGGCTTCTGTCTACAAAAACTTAGCTTAATTCATGACCATGAAGATAGCCTCTTATTTTTTTCTTCTTCTAATGGCTTTAGCTTTTATATTTATGTCTGTTACCCAACCTATCATTTGTTGACGGATGTTTAAGTCTCCAACTATAGTTGTGGATTTGTTGATTTATCTTTTGAGTTCTACCAGTTTTTACTTTACATGTTTTGCAGACCTGTTGTTTGGTGCATATATATTTAGGATATGTCATCTTTGTGGGTTAATCATTATATAATGTATTTCTCTGTTTCTGGTTATTTTTTTCGCTCTGAAGTACTTTATCTGATATTAATATAGCCATTACTATTTATTTATTTATTTATCACTACTTCTTAAAAATTTAACAAGTTTACTTATAATTGTTATAAAGCTGAACTGCTGAAATTTGTTCCTTGAAACACTTTGACTTGCATTAAGGCTTTATGTCTCCACATTTATATTAAAAATTCACACACAAATTAAAATGGAAAAACTGCCACTACCTGATTTCTGTCTTCTATTTTTCTACTTGCAGTCATATACTTCAGGTACCTTTTGACCCTATGGAAAAAAAAATCTAACATTCAGAACTACCAATAACAGGAAGATAATTTTATTTTAAGAATGAAATGTTTTTCATCATAGTGGATTCTTTTTCTTTTTTTTTAAAGATTTTATTTATTTGACAGAGAGAAACACAGTGAGAGAGAGAACACAAGCAGAGGGAATGGTAGCAGGAGAAGCAGGCTCCCCGTTGAGCATAGAGCCGGATGCGGGGCTCAATCCCAGGACGCTGGATCATGACCTGGGCTGAAGGCAGACACTTAATGACTGAGCCACCCAGGCGCCCCGTCACAGTGGATTCTTAAGCATGCTCTCTACCTATGTGGCATGCTAGCTGAATGTGTTTTGGTATAATTTTTACATGTTTGGCATGGAGAGCATACATGTTGTCTTCAAAAAGGTCCATCAGATAGGCCTCATTTGTCTCCTGCAAAGCACCAAAAGCTGGAGTCTGGAAGCACAGATCTATTTTGAAGTCCTGAGCAATTTCTCATACTAGCTACTGGAAAGGAAGTTTTGTTTTTTGTTTTTAAGATTTTATTTCTTTATTTGACAGAGGGAGAGAGCGACAGTGAGAGAGGGAACACAAGCAGGGGGAGTGGGAGAGGGAGAATCAGGCCCCTTGCTAAGCAGGGAGCCCGACAGGGGCCTTGATCCCGGGGGCTCTGGGATCATGACCTGATCCGAAGGCAGATG
Source organism: Procyon lotor (assembly GCA_028646535.1). Taxonomy (NCBI): domain Eukaryota; kingdom Metazoa; phylum Chordata; class Mammalia; order Carnivora; family Procyonidae; genus Procyon; species Procyon lotor. The sequence goes on from CM053606.1 coordinate 34,237,347, forward strand.
CCTAAACAACTGAGCCACCCAGGTGCCCAGAAAGGAAGTTTTTGAATCAGAAGTTCAGTGGACTTCCGATAACATTTAACTTCACAGAATGCCACAGTATCAGGCCTGTATCAATTAGGTTTCTTCACCCTTCCAGTAGAGGGCACACTCTTGCCTTCAGCTTTTGTATTCAGTTGCTTCCTCAATGCTTTATCACCAGTGGAATTGCAGTCCACTTTGTAAGACCCATGGTATAGAGATCTACTTACTTACACCTCTTCTCCTCCAGCCGGAACTCAGGGAGCTACAGGGGGCACTAGAGTGATCAAGCGACCATGGCAGGCAGTGACTGGGAACACTATCACTTTTAATTAATGTTTGTATGATGTTTCTTTCTCCATTCTTTACCTGTCAAACTGACTGTATCATTATATTTAAAGCGAATTTCTTATAGACATAATATAGTTGGATTGTATTTCTTAATTCACTCTGACCTTCTCTTGATTTGCATGTAGATAATTTACATTTGAGGAAATTATCGACATTTTAGACCCTGAGTAATCATTTCATTTTTTTACTTTCTGTTTGTCCTGTTTTTCATTTTCCTTTCTTGCCTTCCTGTGTGTTGCTTGAATATTTTTAGAATTCTATTTTGATTTTTTTATAGTTTTTGAGTGCATTTGTTTATGTAGCTTTTTAAGGGATCAGCTTAAGTATTACACATACATAACTTATCAGTCTAGTGATGGCATTTTATTAGTTTGAGTGGAATATAGAAACCATACTCTTTTTCATTTTCCTTTACATGCCTCCCCTTTGTAATAAAATAGTCTTAAATAGTTCCTCTACACACACGGACAACCATATCATTATTAAATTTTTTGCTTTAAGTGTCAAACATATTTTAGAAACCTCAAAAAAAAAAGGAAAATCTAATATATTGAATTATATTTTCCCTTACTGTATTATTTCATCCTTTCTGATGCTACAAATTTGCTTTTTTAATCTTTTTTTTTTAAGATTTTATTTATTTATTTGAAAAAGAGCAAGCAAGGACAAAAAGAGAGAAAGCACAAGCAGGGGGGAGGGGTAAAGGGAGTAGGAGAAGCATACTCCCTGCTGAGCAGGGAGACACCTGGGGGCTCCATCCCAGGACCTTGGGATCAAAACCCGAGCCTAAAGCAGATGCTTAACTGATAGAGTCATTCAGAAGTCCCTAGTCCCTTATTTTCTGTTTAGAGAACTTCTTTTAACCATTCTTTGTATGTGTGTCTGTTGATGACAACTTCTTAGTTTTCCTTTATCTGAGAACGTCTTGGTTTTCCCTTCATTCCTAAAGAATATTTTTGCTGGATATAGAATTCTGGGTTCAGAGTTCTTTTCTTTTAGTATTTTAAAGGTGTTGTGTCACTTTCTGACTTCCATGGCTTAAAAAAAAAAAGATTAATTAGTTAATTAATTAATTTCTGACTTCCATGGCTTAAAAAAAGATTGCTTGATCAATTAATTAATTGATTGATTTAAAAAAATTTAGAGAGAGAGGACACGCAGGGGAGGAAGAAGAGACACAGACTCCTCGCTGAGCACAGAGCCTGATGCAGGGCTGGATCCCACAACCCTGAGATCATGACTTGAGTCAAAATCAAGAGTCAGTCACTTAACTGATTGAGGCACCCCAGCACCCTTGACTTCCATGGGTTTTGATGAGAAATACATTGTCATTTGTATTGTCACTGCTTTTCTCTGATAAGTAATGTGTTGTTTCTCTTTCTCTGCTTGCAAGATTGTTAATCTGTCTTTAGTTTTCAAAAGTTTAACTATAATGGGTTTTGTTTAGATTTCTTGGGTTTATCCTTTCTGGAATTTAGTCATATTATTGAATATGTAGGTGTGTGTCTTTTCTCATATTTGGGAAGCTTTCAGCCATTATTTCCTCAAGTACTTTTTTAACCATTCCCTCTTTCTCTTTTCCTTATGGGACTCTGATGGCATAAATATTAGATCTTTTGTTATAGTCCCACAGGTTCCTGAGTCTCTGTTCTTTGTTGTTGTTGTTGTTCTTTTTGCTCTATTTTCTCTTTGTTCAGATAGCATAATTTCTATTTTTATTATTTATTTGTTTATTTATTTATTTATTTATTTTTAAGATTTTATTTATTTATTTGACAGAGAGAGAGATCACAAGTAGGCAGAGAGGCAGGCAGAGAGAAAGGGGGAAGCAGGCTCCCCGCTGAGCAGAGAGCCCGATGTGGGGCCCGATCCCAGGACCCTGAGATCATGACCTGAGCCAAAGGCAGAGGCTTTAACCCACTGAGCCACCCAGGTGCCCCAATTTCTATTTTTAGATCTTGTAGTTTATTAGTTCTTCCCTCCGATTCCTCTGTTCTGCTGTTGAGTCTATCCACTGAGTTTTTATTTTGGTTATTATATTTTTCAATTCTAAAATTTCCACTTGGTCCATCTTTACATTTCCTATTTTTTTTTACCAAGAACTTTTATTTTTCTGTTTCAAGCATGTTTTTACATTTGTTTCTTGAAGTATTTTTATGATAGCTACTTTAATCTTTGTCAGATAGACCTAAAATCTCTGTCATCTCAGAATGGCAGCTATTGATTATCTTTTTTGTTTGGTTATTTGCAATTTAGTTTGAGATTTTCCTACTTCCAGGTGGGTTGTGTGGTTTTTTTGATTGAAACTTTGACATTTTGGGTTTTTGTGTTATGAGATTCTGGATTTTATTTATTAAAGAATTCTTTAAAGTATGAAAAAACCAGCCGTAATTTTTAGCAGTAATTCTTTATTATCATCAAATATCCAGTTCTAAAATTATTTGTAAAGATTTTATTTATTTATTTGACAGAGAGAGATCACAAGTAGGCAGAGAGGCAGGCAGAGAAGAGAGGGAGAAGCAGGTTCCCCACTGAGCAGAGAGCCCAATGCGGGGCTCAATCCCAGGATCCTGAGATCATGACCTGAGCCGAAAACAGAGCCTTTAACCCACTGAGCCACCCAGGCGCCCCTAAAATTTTTCTTATTTGTCTCATTTCCTTTGACAGACCATTTGAATCAGAATTCTAATAATGTCCACAATGTGTTTCATCAATAAATCTCAAGTCTTTTTTAGTCTATAAGTACTCTCTCCCGTCCTTTAAAAGTTTTCTTACAAAATTTTTGTTGTTGTTGTATTGTTATTGCAGAAACTGGGTGATTTTGGGGTGCCGGGATGGCTCAGTTGGTTAAGCCTCTGCCTTCAGCTCAGGTCATGATCTCAGGGTCCTGGGATAAAGCCCCGCATCACTCTGTTCAGCAGGGAGCCAGCTTCCTCTTTGTTCTCTACCAGCCTCTCCGCCTACTTGTGATCTCTCTGTCAAATAAAAAAAAAAAAAAAGAAAGAAACTGGGTGATTTATACTGTCTGGATTTTGTCAATTGCTTCACCATTGAATTTAACTTCCTATGCTTCTCTGTCCTTTTATTTAGGGGTTGGATTGAGCCATGGATATTACTTAAATATCCTGTTTTAGACAGCTTTCTCTGACATTTCTATGGCAGGGGAAGGGAAGTGGCCACCACCTCATTACTGCCAGGTGGGGCAGAAGTCAGGATACAAGTCCAGGTTTCCAGTTTGGACTCTGTTTGCATGCAAGATGGGGGCTATTCATTACTGTTGGGCAAGGATAGAAGTTTTGGTTCCCCACTAGTGCTCCAACTGATACCAATCTGCCTGGGAAAGATAAGTGCGCTTTGTTTCTTCTCCCAATAGGACCACCCATGGACACTATGAGGGAGAACAAAATAATTTCATTATTGTTGGGCAGTGGTGAACATCATGACTCTCTACTAGACCTCCTCTGAAACCACCCCCCATTATCCTTTTTTAAAAAGTAATGTATTTAATTGTAAGTTTGTATGATTTAATTTTTTTAAATGACTATTTCTAACAATTGGGTCATAAAATTCTTGAAAATTTAACAATCAACTCTTACAAGCCAGCTCTGGCACAACTCAGTAAAAATGCACATAACCTTTGATCCAACAACTAGGACCAAACCCTAAGGAATTCTAAATTTATCTTAAACTCATCTATGCAACTGTTCACTGGGCATGTCTTATACTCATGTGTGTCTAATAGGCATCTCAAATTTATAATATCCAGAACTAAACCCTTAATTTTTATTCCATAAAACCTGTTTCTTCTATGTTTCCCATCTTGGTATATGGCTACCATCACCCAAATTCTCAGGTCCATCAGTTGTGACTCTTCTTTTTCTCTTAACCATTTGATCTATTAGCAAATCCTGCTGACTGCATCACCAAAATATATTATGAATCCTTTGACTTCCTTCTTTTTTCATCATTGAGTCTCATTGATTTTAAGTAACCAATCTTTGAAGTAATCACTGTGGCTTTGTCTGGCCAAACCTGAGTTTACCCATCCCTGGGAGTATTGAGTCAATCCCACCTAAGCACTTGCATAAGTGGATTCTGGCAAAAAGACAATTTTGTCTCTAATGTTGCAGCGTGGTCATTTAATTGCTTATGTTCTCTGTTACAGATATCACATAATTCTATACATATATAGCATATTAAGTAGGAAAAAAGAAAAGAAAAATAAACCCAGAATTTATTGCTTATAATGCTCTACATTTTCATGTGTAGCATGTTTTAAAATGTAAATTACTTCACATGACCTTTTTTAATCCTTTTTTAAAGAGATATTTTAAATTATAAGAGCCAGTTGTTCTTTTAAAAAGGTCATAATGCTTCATCTGTTTTTTTTCACATAGAATGGAACAAAGTGATTATATATGAAAATTCATGGCAAATTCCTCTATATGGCAAGCATACTTTTTTCTAAAGTGCTCTTTATTTCACTGTTCACACACTTACAAGTAAACATAAAAGAAGACTCGTTTTACGCCTTTGTGCCAGTATCCTTTTAAACCTCTGTTCTGTTTATTGCTGATTTCTTTGGTTTCTTCACTAGACCCACAAGAGAATAGTTTTCTTCATTTGAAATATATAATTGCCAAATAGAACATAGTTCTAAATCTGAAATGTTCTGACTCTTATAAAAGTTACCCTGACTTTTTAACTGCAAAATTTCAGAAAAATTATAACGTATAATTACTGCTACTCAAGAAAGTTACATCAATTAAATGAAATTTTTTTGTTTCTTTGTTTGGGAAGAATTTAATAAAGGAATTTTCTTTTCTTTTCTTTTCTTTTCTTTTTTTTAGATTTTTTTGTTTGTTTGTTTGACAGCGAGAAACACAGCGAGAGAGGGAACACAAGCAGAGGGAATGGTAGCAGGAGAAGCAGGCTTCCTGCCGAGCAGGGAGCCTGATGCGGGCCTCGATCCCAGGACCCTGGGATCATGACCTGACCGTAGGCAGACGGCCAACAACTGAGCCACCCAGGCGCCCCAGGAATTTTATTTTCAAAGGCATGAGCAGAGTTTAAGGAAACAAACAAGGGATGATGCTGTATCCCAAGGCTAATAACAGTAAGAGAGCTAGTAAAAGTAGACATTTTTTCCCCAGATATGTTTATTTTATTTTTTCAGTGTTACAAGATTCATTGTTCATGTACCACACCCAGTGTTCCATGCAATATGTGCCCTCATCAATACCCACCACCTGGCTCACCCAACCCCCACCCCCTCCCCTCCAAAACCCTCAGTTTGTTGCTCAGAGTCCACTGTCTCTCATGGTTCATTGCCCCCTCTGATTTCCCCCTATTCCCCCTTCCCTTCCTTCTCAAAATGCCCTCCATGTTTTTCTTTATGCTCAGCACGTAAGTGAGACCATAAGGTAATTGGCTCTCTCCGCTTGACTTATTTCACTCTGCATAATCTCTTCCAGTCCCATCCATGTTGATACAAAAGTTGGATATTCGTCCTTTTTTAAAAAAGATTTTATTTATTTAAAAGAGAGAATGTGAGGGAGAGAGAGCACGAGTGTGGTGGGGGGGCAGAGGGAAAGAGAGAAGTAGACTTCTTGCTGAGCAGGGAGCCTGACATGGGGGTCAATCCCAGGACCCTGGGATCATGACCTGAGCTGAAGGCAGACGCTTAACCAACTGAGCAACCCAGATACCCCAAAAGTGGATATTTCTTACTAATATTCTTAGCTGTTGGCTTTGCCCTCCCCAGCCCATTCTTACTTGGTACCTTAAGTACTTGGGCAGATGGGTAAGTACTTTTCTCAGTGCATCCCTGCTGCTGGTAGGTACTAGTCTGTATGGCTATTTGATGGTTTATAGGAAACCATGTGTGAAAGACTGAGGTAGATGGTAATTCATATATTCAATACACATTTGAGTGCCATTATATACATGTGAGAACTGTGATAAGTGCTTAGACAGTCAAGACAAATCTGCTTTTTGTCTAAATGGAATTACAGATTTGGCCTACTTATATAGATGGTGTTGCACTGCTTGCATATAATCTAATGCTTAATATAATTTTTTTTTCAGCCAACCCCCAATGCTTTGCTCCTACTGACTTCATTGTTTTTCAGATCTAAGAGTGCTAATGACTCCTGGCTGTCTTTGGTTCTTGAGATCCTCTTGTTCCCTTGTTTCTTCCTTTAAATTTGTCTACATCTCTGTAAATAGTCCTTAATTTAAGTTCTTTTGATCATGCCATCCATTTAATGCAAGAACTTAATTAATATAACCTATTTCAACTTTCATTCTGAATGAAAGTTGATGTTAGAAATGTTCAAATTCTGGTTAACTATTGACTCGTTTGTGAAAATGCTTTAAAGAGCTACCATCACCATCACCTCCTTTATTCTCCATCTCAATATTATGCATGTTTCCACAACTCTTACCTATTTTACTTTTTATTTGCTTATTTATAATCTTCTCCATTAGACTGTAAGTTGCATAGGGCAGGGACCATGCCTATTTTTTCAGCATTGTATTCCTTGTGACTGGCATATAGTAGATGCTCAATAAATATTTGGTCATTCATTTTTTTTGACAAATATTGAGTTCCTATATGCCAAGTCCTGTTTCAGATTCTGAAAATAGAAAAAATAAACCATGTTTCTTCTTTTGTAAAATGAAGAACTGATTGTGTTCCAAGTATAGATATATGAGGTGTTAATAGCCTTTATATGAAAACAGCATTCTATGGACAAGTAAACTTGGGAAACAGTTATTCAAAGGTTGAACTGACTTTTTGTTGCAGGTTTTCTCAACTATCTTACTAAGCAAATGTGAATTTACAAGAAGGGATTGGTAGATATGCAATATTTCCCAAACTTTTTCCACAGAGCCTCATTTTCAGTGACCAGTCAAAATTAATATTTCAAAATAGACCACAATTGGGGGGCATGGTTGTTGTTTTGGATTATTTAAGTGGGTCAGAAAAAATATGACTATGAAATTTCCCTATCTAATCTGCTTCCTACTTATTATCCTTTTATCAATTGACTTAAAATATACAACACAAAATGATCTTTATGATTTAAGAACAAGTCATACCTTTTTTATAAGATATAAAACAAATTTAAACAGTTTTACAGTTGACTCATGAGGTGATTGATGTACAATTAAGAACAGATCTTTGATATAATAGTTTGGTCCTCAAAGATGTGCATACAACATTGAAACAACTGGCATAATTTCAAATTCATCTGTTTTTAATTCTGAGTCATACCAACACAGCTCTAATGCATTTTGCCAATTCAGCAAGATGACCTACTGCACAAACCATACATTCTAATTTTGTCCTTTAAATGTTCTTTTCCTCCCAGAAAAAATTTATTTCCACCTCTTAATTGCTGTGTCTTAGAAAAAATGTATCATCTCTGAGGCTCAGTTTCCTCAACTATAAAATAACGTACTAACACCTATCTCATAAGATTAAATAACTATATATAATTATATAATGTTATATAATTATATTATAGCATAGCATATTATATATAATATACATTATATATAATATATTTAATATATTAAATATATTTATATTTTATATGTATATAAAATTCTTTTCATGAGGGGGAAGTTACAGACAAACCAGGGGAACAGAATACACAGAATCATGAATGTGGTAATGAATTAAAGTTGGAGACATCTAAATTAAATGAATTAAAATTGAAGACAGTAAGAATGCATGTTTAATTACTATAGGTACAGATGGTTAAATATAGAAATATTTTTAGATATGTGTGCACACATGGGTTAGTATATACACACATACTTCTTTGTTCTCTCCACTGAGAAAGATTAGAAGAAATGACACCCCAAATACAATGAACACACTAAGGGCTTAGATCTTGGCATCTAGTACCATTATTCATGAAAAGGAACCCAGGTTCTTTGGAAAATGGCTTATTCTATGACGGAGGAAGACAATATACAAGGTGAACATGAATCAGCTTGTGGTGTCAGAAAATAAGGGATTGTTTAATGCACATACAAACACACTCATATACGCTCATATACACACATATATATACACACACATATACATAAGGGATTGTTTAATACACATACAAACACACTCATATACACACTCATACACACTGGTGGGATATGTCAAAGGGGCATAGGAGCCTACTGCAAGGACTCTTAAATGGCCAAAAATGTAATAATTTGAACAACAAAATAAAAGTAGCATCAAATTATAACCCAAAGTATAAAATAAATATCCCCGAATCCATAATGATATAAATACATGACTAAATTAATTAATTAATGGGGAAGAATAGGCAAATTTCCCATGCAGAAGAATTCCAAGTATATTTTATAGATACTCAAACTTAAAAGAAGGTGAGCTTAAGTTCCTACTCCTTAAGTGTAGGTTGCACATAGTGATTTCTTCCTAAGAGTACAATATGCAAAGTCAGGGGGTAGGAATATCTTCATAGTAGAAAAGCCTAACAAACACTATGGCCAGCAGATCAAGGTCAACATCAACAGTCCTATGTCACATTGGTGGTAGGTAACCTTGATATCCTATGATATCTTCCCCCAAAAAACCAGTAACCCGTACCATTACACACCTATTAGAATGGCTTAACTCCAGGTCGTTGACAACGCCAAATTTGGGCAAGAATGTAGATCAACCAGGACTATCATTCATTGCTAGTGTGAATGCAAAATAGTACATCCACCTTGGAAATTTCGTAGTTTCTTATAAAACTAAACATACTCTTTTCATTTGATCCAGTAATTTTGTCCCTTGGTATTTACCCACAGTAGTTGAAAAGCAATATTCATGGAAGACCTGCACCTGGATATTTGTAGCACATTTAATCATAATTGCTGAAGCTTGGAAGCAAACCAAGATATCCATCAGTAGGTAAATGGAGAAACTGAATATTATTCAGAATATTCAAGGGAATATGATTCAGTGTTAAAACAAAGTGAGCTATCAAGTCATGAAAAGACATGAAGGAACTGTAAATGTAAGTAACTAAGTGAAAGAAGCCAATCTGAAAAAGCTACATATTGTATGAGTCCAGCTTTATGACATTATAGAAAAGATAAAACTATGAAAAGAATAAAACAATCAGTGTTTGCCAGAGGTAGAGTGTTTGGAGGGATGAATAGGAAGAGCACAGAACACTTTTAGGGCAGTAAAAACACTGTATATGACACAATGATGGAAACATACCATTATTTATTTACCCAAATCCATAGAATGTACAAAACCAAGAGTTAATCCTAAGGCAAACTATGGATTTGGACGTGATTATGATGTGTCAACTTAGGCTCATCAATTGTAACAAATATACCACTCTGGTGATGGATGTTGATAATGGGGTAATGAAACAATACATGTGGGGGGGGCAGGGAGTTTATGGGAAATTTCTGTATTTTCCTTTCAATTTTGCTGTGAAACTAAAACAACATAATAAAACAATAACAAATAACAAACATTATTAATACATACATTAACTTCCAATTAGCACATTCTTAATCATCTTAAAAATAATTTATCATTTATTTTTTGTCATTGAAACTTTATATGCTATATAGAAGTCAGTTTGGAATCAGCACTCAACATCCTCAAATACAGATACACATTTGTTTTAGACTAAACTCATAATGGTTCAGAATTGCTTGAGTTCACTACAGATGTTGTTCTTGTCTTCAACCTCTGTGTTACTACATATTTCTGCATTTTTTTTTTTTAAAGATTTTATTTATTTGACAGAGAGAAACACAGCGAGAGAGGGAACACAAGCAGAGGGAATGGTATCGGGAGAAGCAGGCTCCCTGCTGAGCAGAGAGCCCGATGCGGGGCTCGATCCCAGGACCCTGGGATCATGACCTGGGCCGAAGGCAGACGCTTAACGACTGAGCCACCCAGGCGCCCCTATATTTCTGCATTTAAAAAGTAAATTTGATACAAAAATGATAACACAAAGATTGTAAAGATGAAGAAACAAACTTAGTTCCCTGAATTCTGTCATTTTACATAACAATATGGAGTCCTTATTTGTGTTTAAAATTTAAAATGCAGAGACATTTCAAAGCTGCTAAAATTAATACTGAAGAAACAAAGACACATAATTTCTAAAATTTATTGTGAAACAGGATTTTTGTGAATCTCTGCCAAGCTTATCCTTTCTGCTTAAGACTTTTACTATTTGTAGATATGTTGCTTCATTAGTTTATTTTTCCTAAATACTTTTTTATTTTTTAATTTTTTCCCCCAAATATGTTTATTTTATTTTTTCGGTGTTACAAGATTTATTGTTCATGCACCACACCCAGTGCTCCATGCAATACGTGCCCTCCTGAATACTCACCACTAGGCTCATCCAACCCCCCCCAACCCCCCTCCAAAACCTTCAGTTTGCTGCTCAGAGTCCACAGTCTCTCATGGTTCATCTCCCTCTCTGATTTTCCCCAATTCACCCTTCCTTTCCTTCTCCCAATGTCCTCCATGTTTTTCCTTATGCTCCACATGTAAGTGAGACCATAAGATAACTGGCTCTCTCCACTTGACTTATTTCACTCCGCATAATCTTTTCCAGTCCTGTCCATGTTGATACAAAAGTTGGGTATCCATCCTTTCTGATGGAGGCATAATATTCCATTGTATATATGTATCATATCTTCTTTATCCATTCATCTGTTGAAGGGCATCTTGGTTCTTTCCACAGTTTGGCGATTGTGGCCACTGCTGCTATGAACATTGGGGTACATGTGGCCCTTCTTAATACTGATATGTTGCTTCATTTGAAAGAAGCTTTTCAAAATTAAAGTCAATAAAAAGCTTTTTTGGGGGGTTGTTGTTATTTATTTATTTATATTGTGCTATGTTGATCACTATATAGTACATCATTAGTTTCTGATGTAGTGTTCCATGATTCATTGTTTGCATATAATGTTTGCGTATAACACCCAGTCCTCCACACAATCCATGCCCTCCTTAATGCCCATCACCAGGCTCACCCATCCCCCCAACCCTCTCCTTTCTAAAACCCTCAGTTTGTTTCCTGGAGTCTATAGTCTCCCATGATACATTTCCCACTTCAATTTCTCCCCTTCATTTTTTCCTTGTCCTAATGTCCTCCATGCTATTCCTTACGTTCCACAAATAAGTGAATCCATATGATAATTGACTTTCTCTGTTTGACTTATTTCACTTAGCATAATCTCCTCCAGTTCCATCCATGTTGATGCAAAAGTTGGGTATTCATTCTTTCTGATGGTTGAGTGATATTCCATTTTGTATATGGACCACATCTTCTTTATCCATTCGTCTGTTGAAGGGTATCTTGGCTCTTTCCACATTTTAGCTATAGTAGACATTGCTGCTATGAATATTGGGATGTATATGGCCCTTCTTTTCACTATATCTGTATCATTGGGGTAAATACTCCATAGTGTAATTGCTGGGTCATAGGGTAGGTATATTTTTAATTTTTTGAGGAACCTTCACACTGTTTTCCAAAGTGGTTTCACCAACTTGCATTCCCACCAACAGTGTAAGAACCAGAAAAGACCCTGAATTGCCAAGGAAATGTTGAAAATGAAAAACAAAGCTGGGGCATCACATTCCTGATTTCAGGCTATATTACAAAGCTGTGATCACCAAGACAGCATGGTACTGTCACAAAAACAGACACATAGACCAATGGAACATAGTAAGAGAGCCCAGATATGGACTCTCAACTCTATGGTCAACTAATCTTCAACAAAGCAGAAAAAAAATATCCAATGGAAGAAAGACAGTCTCTTCAATAAATGTTGCTAAGGAAGTGAGACAGCTATATACAGAAGAATGAAACTGGACCATTCTCTTACACCATACACAAAGATAAACTCTAAATGGATGAAAGAGGTCAATGTGAGAAAAGAATCCATCAAAATCCTAGAGGTGAACATAGGAAGTAACCTCTTTGACATTGGTCACAGAAACTTCTTTCAAGACATGTTTCCAGGGGTGCCTGGTGGCTCAGTGGGTTAAAGCCTCTGTTTTCAGCTCAGGTCATGATCTTAGGGTCCTGGGATCGAGCCCCACATCAGGCTCTCTGCTCAGCAGAGAGACTGCTTCCCTCTCTCTCTGCCTGTCTCTCTG
>CM053606.1:34250381-34268260 GCA_028646535.1 Procyon lotor
ACTCCGCATAATCTCTTCCAGTCCCATCCATGTAGATACAAAAGTTGGATATTCGTCCTTTCTAATGGAGGGATAATATTCCATTGTATATATGGACCATATCTTCTTTATCCATTCATCTGTTGAAGGGCATCTTGGTTCTTTCCACAGTTTGGCGATTGTGGCCATTGCTGCTATGAACATTGGAGTACATGTGGCCCTTCTTTGTACTGCATCTGCTTCTTTGGGGTAAATACCCAGGAGTGCGATTGCATGGTCACAGGGTAGGTCTATTTTTAATTTCTTGAGGAATCTCCACACTGTTTTCCAAAGTGGCTGCACCAGCTTGCAATCCCACCAACAGTGTAAGTGGGTTCTCCTTTCTCCACATCTTCTCCAGCATTTGTTGTTTACTGTCCTGTTGATTTTGGCCATTCTAACTGGTGTAAGGTGGTATCTCAGTGTGGTTTTGATTTGAATCTCCCTGATGGCTAAAGAGGATGAATGTTTTTTCATGTGTCTGTTAGCCATGTGTATGTCTTCTTTGGAGAAGTGTCTGTTCATGTCTTCTGCCCATTTTTTGATGGTCAAATAATCTTTAACAAGCAGGGAAAAATATCCAGTGGAAAAAGAACTGTCTCTTCGATAAAAGGTACTGGGAAAATTGGACAGCTATATATAGAAGAATGAAACTTGACCATTCTCTTACACCATTCACAAAGATAAACTCGAAATGGATAAAAGACCTCAATGTGAGGCAAAAATCTGTTAAAATCCTAGAGGAGAACATAGGCAGTAACCTCTTCGACATTGGCCATAGCTACTTCTTTTAGGACATGTCTCCAAAGGCAAAGGAAACAAAAGCAAAAATGAACTTTTGGGACTTCATCTAGATAAAAAGCTTCTGCGCAGCAAAGGAAACAGTCAACAAAACAGACAGGCAACCCACAGAATGGGAGAAGATATTCGCAAATGACACTACAGACCAAGGTCTGATATCTAAGATCTATAAAGAACTCCTCAACACTCACAAAACCGTAATCACATAAAAAAAATGGGCAGAATACATGAACAGACACTTTTCCAAAGAAGACATAGAAATGGCTAACAGACACATGAAAAAATACTCATCGTCATTAGACATAGGGAGATTCAAATCAAAACAACATTGAGACTCCACCTTACACCAGTTAGAATGGCCAAAATAAAAAAGACAGTAAACAACAAGTGTTGGAGGATATATGGAGAAAGGGACACCCTCTTACACTCTTGGTGGGAATGCAAGTTGGTGTAGCCCCTTTGGAAACAGTGTGGAGATTACTCAAGAAATTAAAAATAGAGCTTCCCTATGATCCTGCCATTGCACTACTGCATATTTATCCCAATGGTACAGATGTAGTGAAAAGAAGTGCCACGTGTACCCCAATGTTCATAGCAGCAATGGCCACAATCACCAAACTCTGGAAAGAGCCAAGATGCCCTCAACAGACAAATAGATAAAGAAGATATGATTTATGTATAGAATAGAATATTATGCCTCCCTCAGAAAGGATGAATACCCAACTTTTGTATCAACATGGACGGGACTGGAAGTGATTATGCAGTTTGAGATAAGTCAAGCAGAGAGAGTCAATTATCATATGGTTTCACTTACATGTGGAGCATAAAGAAAGATATGGAGGACATTGGGAGTAGGAAAAGAAGGGTGAATTGGGAGAAATCAGAGGGGGCGATGAACCACGAGAGACTGGACTCTGAGAAACAAATGAGAGCTTTGCAGGAGTGGGGGATCAGGGGTTGGGTGAGCCTGGTGGTGGGTATTGAGGTTGCATGGAGCACTGGGTGTGGTGCATGAACAATGAGTCTTGGGACACTGAGAAAGAAAATAAAAATTTTAAAAAAGCAGTAATAAAGTTAATCTACATTTTACATACATTAAAAATGATTAATATATTTTCACCAGTCTATATAATGGTTTCCTGAACTATTCACAGTTCAGGAAATGCTAGCCTGATCTTGCTTAGTATACATAGAACTCTTCCTATTTCATTAGATGCTCTCTTCTTTTCCTCCACTCTATAGATGGGGCTAAATGAACTTGGGAGGCAAAGGCCAAAAATATGTAGAAATGCACAGGCATGTGCTTTGGAATCAGATAAACATGGATTTACATGCCAAATACCCCATCCAATAGTATAGGCTTTTTAACCTCTATGTGCTTTCAGTTTGCAAAGACAGTATGAAATAGTGGGAAAAGTACATAGGCTTAAGAATCTGAGGGTCTTGGATTCTAATGAAGCTGTGGCTTTGGGCAGTTATTTAATATATTACTCAATTTCCTCATCTATAAAGTAAAGATAATATCTCCTTCATAGGGTTCTTGTAAAAATATACAATAAAGCACCTGGCACAGAAGGTGTAATGTAAATGTTCATTTTTGTTGCTAATATAGGGTAGTCATTAATTTTCTGCCTAAAATAATTTGTTCATTAGTAAGAAGACATGTAACCTGGAAAGCTGGTTTTTTTCTTTTTTACGACTGCTACCCTCCATATAAGAGTAGGATGATTGTGTTTCGATATTACTAATAACCCATATCACTAGAAATTAAAGCCAGAAGTATATTCCTATTAGCAAGATTTACCCACAAATACACATTTCGAAGGGAATGAAAGGCAGAAAGAAAGCACTGCCAGCTTACAACATTCCTTTTGCGTCCACTTTCTGTTTTCTATTACAGGTGGAATCTCATTTTAATGAATACCATTTTAAACATCTGTTTCTGCAGACTGAGGCTATTTTTGTGTTCTAGCAGATGGGTCACAGGAACTGTGCTTTGTTGACTTGGCTAAAACAAATTCTAAAAAAATGAAAATTCTTTCTTTACAATTACTGTTTATGCAGAAATAAGTATTTTAATAAGAGGTAATTATCATTTGTAAGTGATATGCTCTGGCCAAAGCTACTTCCAAAAAAAGAGAAGCGGGTTGTGGGTGGGTGGAAGGCAAAATGGATTGGAAAGCAAGAGAAAATTAGAGAAAAATGGAGCAAAAACCTCAAGTTAGCTCTGTTGGAAAGTACAAACCTTCAGCCAGAACTCGATTTGTAAACATAACCTTTCTTCTTCTAGGGCTTACTACACATGTCGCTCCTCTACCAAGACTTTCCATTTCTCTCTAGATGTATAACTCAGATCTCTCTCTAGTATTCACACTTTTCCTGAATCTTTTGTAGTAGCATTTACCAGTGTTCATCTTACATTTTAAAAAATAATTGTTTTGTGCTCTGTCTCTTCCTTCCACCAAGAATGTGAGCTCAGATTTCTAGGCCAAAGATTGATTCAACTTGCATGACCAACCTAGCAGAGCTTAATTCAGAATAGATGTTCAACAAATTCTCATTGAATTTAATATATATGAAGTACTGATATACTCCAATCGAGTATTTTTATCTATTTTGGATGCTCCCCGAGAGCAAAAAAATGTTTCATTGCCATAGGATTTGACACACAAATGCTCAGTGCCATGTGTCAGTTGAAAAAATTACTGACATCAAAATACCAAGTTGGTAAAAACCGAAATCAGGTTTTTAACGTTTAATTTCTCTTAGGACTTTGATGCACAAATAAATCTACTACACGCTGCTGAATTAAATGCTGATAGCAGGTGACTAGAATATACTGTGTGCCCAGGAAGACCCAGTTTAAGGCTTAATTCTAACCACTAGGGGGGGGGGCCAGACGGAAAGCGAAGCTCCCCAGGACAGAACTTGACAGGACTCGGAGGGCTTGGCATATCACTGGGTTCGGTGGGCTTCGGAAGCGGGTTACTTCAAAAGAAGCCGAGTGGCCCACTGGAAGCATACTGGAAGGCTTAGTCCTTTTCCCTCAAATTATATCAACCCAGAAGGGGGTGCCAACTTGCACAAGTATCCGAGTAAGGCTACAACTTCCGAAGTCCCAGCCCCGGCTTTACCACCCCCTAGCCTGGACTCTCGCCCGTGAGGCTCCAGCTTCCGGCGGCGAGACCCCAGCTTCCTGGCAAGGCACCGCCCAGTCCCGGAAATGCTAGAAGGCACCTCACCTCCAGGCTGTCCGAGAGCGGCGGCTGCAGGAGTGGTGGTCGTCGGTGGTTATGCAGCTCCTCGCTTGCTCCAGCCCAATCTTGTTTCTTTCTTCATTCTTGCCGTCCCAGCAAGCTTCAAAACTTCTGAAAAACTGCCCCGCTCTTCTCGCTCCTGTGAACATGGGCTTCAGTGGAGTCGCCTACTGCAGGTCTGAGAAGTGGCACCCACTTTCGCCTCATTTTTCTCTCGCTCCCTCTTTGGTACCCACTGGGCTTTGGAATTTTGTAGTTGATGACCGTTTTCTGATCCAGAGTCCCTGGAAGACTCTGGGCTTTCGTTAACTCCTCTGGCTTGGTATGAGGAACCTCTTGTCCTGTTTGTTTTTAAGGGAAAGTTCAGAATCTTCTTAAAAGGATGATGAAAGTGCTAAATCTAAAAATGTTGCCCTGTTCTGGCCCTTCCAGAATAGTTTTTGGAATAATGAGATAATCCTGTTTACCCTGCCATACATCTTAACACTTTCCGGAAAGAAACCAAAACTAATTTCCTACCACGTGCAAATTAAGGTAAAATCCAAGAGTCTCTCCTTCATATATAAGCTTTCTTTTACAGGAGCTTTAATGGTAACAAAGTGTAAGCACTGTCAGTGTACACAGTAGTATCTATGACTAACTTATTCCAGAATTAGGATTTGCTGAACGTTATGAACAAATAAAGCTAGAACATGTTTTTCTTTATTTTTTTTTTTTTTAAGATTTTATTTACTTGACACAAGAGAGATCACAAGTAGGTAGAGAGGCAGGAAGAGAGAGAGGGGGATGCAGGCTTCCTGCTGAGCAGAGCGCCCGATGCTGGGCTTGATCCCAGGACCCTGAGATCATGACCTGAGCTGAGGGCAGAGGCTTTAACCCACTGAGCCACCCAGGCGCCCCCAGATCATGTTTTCCTAAATGCAATTCATTTTATTCGCTGTCAAGAATGTATATTCTAAGTTAGTATTCTACTCTTGAACCTCTATATTCCCACTCTTCTCTGATTTTATGCCACATATAAATTTAATTGTAAGCCTTCTTAATGTGCTTAGTGAATAGGAAAAAGAAACTTCAAAACACCTTAGAAGTTGGTATAAATATAATAAAATGTGGGTTAAGTCAGATGGACCTAAGCTCATTATTTATTAGCAATGTATGACTTTAAGCAACTTCTTTACCTTAAATTGGGTTTCCCCACAACTAAGACTCTGAGGCAAGGATAGGGATACAAAGAAATTTAGGAAGCATACTGAGGAAGTGAGACAAAGAAGGAAGAAAAGCCAATAAAATGTGTTAATGAGCGGGTTACCACTGACGGAAATTGCTACTTAATTCTACTGGTGATCCATTAAGAGGCTATATAGAATAAAACTCAGAATTGTTTCACTGAGGGACAAGAAAACTAGGATTTTTATCTACCAATTCCCCTCCCTCAGTGGTTAAGGGTTATTCTTGGGCGTCTTAACTCGCTGGTACTTCCCTCAGGTAGCATGCTCCTGTCGATTGAGAAAACTTTCAGGCAGAAAGATGATTGAGATAGGAAGCATTAGTATAACACTAATGGGAATTGCTACATATGGGCAGGCCACTGATGATGTCCAATACATTCATTGATCATTAGTTTGTTTCTCTGCAAAAGAGAATAATTAGAGATTATAACTAGAGTGATATTAAGTTCCTAGCCCATAAAAAAACCCCTAAAAATCTTTGTAAATGTTAACATAATAATATTGTATAATAATAGTTATGTACCTCTTTTTATTTTTATTTTTTTATTGTAGTTGACATACTATGTTACATTAGTTTCAGGTGTACAACGTAGTGATTTTACAACTCTACACATTATGCTTTGTTCACAATTGTAGCTAACATTTGTCACCATACAATGCTATTACAATATGATTGAGTATATTCCCTATGCTGTATGTTTCATCCCGTGACTTCTTCATTCTGTAATTGGGAGAATTGTACAATTGTAATTGTACCTCTCACTCCCCTTTACCCATTTTGCACATTTTACAACCCCCACCCCCGACTCTGCCAACCATCAGTTTTTTCTCTTTTAAAAAAATTTAGTACACATTGTTGGGGCGCCTGGGTGGCTCAGTCGTTAAGCGTCTGCCTTCGGCTCAGGTCATGATCCCGGGGTCCTGGGATCGAGCCCCGCATCGGCTCCCTGCTCAGCAGGAAGCCTGCTTCTCCCTCTCCCATTCCCTCTGCTTGTGTTCCCTCTCTCGCTGTGTTTCTCTCTGTCAAATAAAAAAAAAAAAAATTTAGTACACATTGATATTTAATTATGGTGCCACTCTATTGTGGAACACATTTCTGTTTCCTTTCGTGTACTTATATTCAAACTTATTTGGATATTTAGCTGTCATGTGACCTAGAAGAGTTCCTAAACTCTTTAGATAACTGTTTGATTCTTAAGTACCCTGTTCCTTTCCCTGGAATTATTTCTGTCACCTCACTAGACCATGATGAGAACAAAGACTGTGTAATTTATCCTTCAACAAAAATGTATGAAGCACTGTGACAAATGGGGGATCATAAATATTAAAAAGAAAGCCCCACTCTCAGGATTTTATAGTCCAGGTTGGGTATAAACCAAAAGTTAAACAACTAAAATATTTTATGATACTCTGATAAAGGTAAACCTGAAGTTTTATAGAAACAAATAGGAGGAGTTAACTCCAGAATTTAGTCTGGAAGGATACAAACCAGACTGGTAATGATAATTATCTGTGGAGAAGAAAGTGTATGTGTGTATATGTGTGGTATTTGGAAGAGAGAGGTGAAGATAAAAGAATAGTTAACTTTTTACTCTGTTGTATTGTGTGAATCCTTTTAAAGAATGTGTACTTATCACTTGCTTATACAACTAAAGGAAAAAAAGTTCATGTGATGAAGGGGTTGAAGGAATACCAGAGAGGGGAAATAGTTGCAAGAACACAGAGATTTGAGCTCAGGAGAATTCGTTATATTCAGGGAGGTACAGAACACATTGTAAGGTTGTCCCATAGTGAGCCTAAAAGGAAGTGTCATGAAATCAAATTAGAGAATTATATTTGGACCAGCCCAATTTTGTAGGCTATTATAGTAGGCAAACAGAAAAGCATGAGAGCATTAGCCAGCAAAGGTCAGGGAGGAAGGCATGCAGGGTACCAGAGATAAGAGTAAAAGCTTCTAACTTGATGTGTAGATATGGAAGGTAAATGAGCCCTGTCTCAACTGAGTTCTGCAAGAGGATTAAACCCTGGTGCCCTAAGGCATCTATTGTATGTAATGGATTAATTTCCTATGCATCTGGAATAGTATTAATTATGTACTGATCCTTGGAAAAATTGAGAAATAATTATTTTTTGTGTTTAAATAAAGGCCCTAGATTGAGAGAGGCCTTGGTAATTGTATGGAAGATGGTTTTTTATTATTTTATAAAATGTATCCTATATGTATAGAAGCAAATATGAGTTCAGTTTTCAGTATATTGAATTTGAGGTATTTATGGGACATTTGGGAGGAGAGATAGTTGAGTAAAAGATTATGGAGCTTATAGTGGAGACCTAGACTGGAAATAAGGTTTAATGAGTCATCAGCATATAGGTGTTGTAATTAAAGTCATAGATTCAGATGAATCACCCAACTACTGTGAAGAAAAAAAACAAATATTTATTCTGTGAGGGAACTACGACATTTGGGAGATGGGCATTAAAAGATGAGCTTGATAAAACTAAAGCAAGAAATGGAAACCTGAAAAAATGTATGGCATGGAGGGCAAGGAAGAAAAGAATTACAAGAATGAGTGAGGGATCAACTAACTGTGTCAATACTGTAGAAAAGTGTCCATTGGCCATGGTAGTATGGAGATCAATGTGGACCTTAGTGAGAGCAGCTTTGGAAGAATGTATGGGCAGAAGTAAAAGAGTGAATTGAAAGTGAATAGGAAGTGAGAAAGCAGAGATGGTGAGAGTGAACAGCTGTTCAAGAGGCTTGACCATGAGGAATAATAAAGGGCTTATTTGTCTTGAAGAAGGAAGAGGCTTTTGGATGTTTATTATATTTGAAGAGAAAAGATGAATAGGGAAAGAAGAGGAAGAAATAGTACAGAAGGAAGAGAGAAGTGATGATTAATGGTTTCTGAGCTCAGGTGGAACATTAAGTCATAGATAGAAGGGAGATTCTTCAACCAAGACTGGAAAAAAATACTAATGCAGATTAAATTACAAGTGATTTGGAGGAAATTAAAGGAGTCTTGGCCTAATGCCTCCAAATTTCTGTATGAAATAGGGAATTAGGTCATCTGCTGAGCTAGTGGGAGAATGAGATTAAATGAGAGTTTGAATAAAAAGATGAAATTTTGGAATAGTTACTGAAGGGAATGAGAAGAGGAGAAAGGAACCAAGACTTGTTGAAGGTCTAATATATGGTAGCCTGTATAGTGAAAGCTTTATATACATTATTGCATTTAATTCTAATAATTGTCATTTTATATATATATATATATATAAAGGGTAAACATCTTGCTCATTTCTCATAGCTAGTAAGTAACAGAGCCAGAATTTGAACCCACAGCTTTTCTAGCTTCAGATCCTATGACTGATAGACCTCTAGGGTTTAACAAAACCCAAGGCAGTATAATTTAATTTGTGGACTATGAGATTTTGTGATGGATAGGGAAAAAAGTAGAGCTAGAAGTAAACCCAGAGAGTAATAATAAATTGGGGGGAAATGGGAGGGTCAAGGGTTTAGGACTATCAAGGAGGTAGAATTAAAATTATGGTAGGATTAGGTAGTAAAAGTTGGAATAATGATCAGAGAAAAGTGTATTATGGTCAAAGAGTAGAACATAGGAGTTAAAATTTCAGAGGTGAAGCAGATTGGGACTGAGGTGAGGTGAAGGTGAGAAAGGGCATGGACAGTAGAGGGGAGTGATTAGTTAGCATTTATTAAGCTTTTAGTATACTAGATACTATATACTAAACACTTTATATACATTATCTTATGTAAGCCTCACAGTCCTTAATAAGGTAGATACTATCACTGTTTGCATTTGCTAGATGAGGTGGTTTTGACTATTATTTTCCTAAATTAAGCTAATGGGATCAGATTTTCATCAGGCAGCTTTTATGGTTAATTTTCTTACTACATTTTATGGGTTTTTTATGGTTAATTTTCTTACTATATCCTCCCCCTCTCCCTTTCCCCCTCTCCACCACCATTTTCTCCATTCCCCCACCCACCCTCTGAGTGAATCATCAGTTTATTCTCTATAGTTAAGAGAGTCTCTTAAATATAAGATAGATTATAAGGTTGGTCTCTCTCTCTCTTTTTTTTCTTTGCTCATTTGTTTTGTTTCTTAAATTCCACATATGAGTGAGATGATATGGTATTTGTCTTTCTCTGATTGACTTATTTTGCTTAGCATTATACTCTCTAGCTCTATCTATGTTGTTGCACATAGCAAGATTTCATTCTTTTTTATGGTTGAATTGTATTCCACCTCTTCTTTATCCTTACATCAATCAATGGACACTTGTGCTGCTTCCATAGTTTGGATACTGTAAATAATGCTGCAGTAAACATAGGGGGGATGTATCCCTCTGAATCGTGCTTTTTTATGTTGGGAGTAGATTCTCAGTAGTGTGACTACTGGATTGCAGGGTAGTTCTATTTTTAACTTTTTTTTTTTTAAGATTTTATTTATTTATTTGACAGAGAGAGAGAGAGATTACAAGTAGGCAGAGAGGCAGGCAGAGAGAGAGGGAAGCAGGCTCCCCGCCGAGCAGAGAGCCTAATGTGGGACTCAATCCCAGGACCCCAAGACCATGACCTGAGCTGCAGTCAGATGCTTAAGGTACTGAGCCACCCAGGTGACCCTGCCCATTTTTAAATTGTACTATTTGTTTTTTTGGAGTTGAGTTGTATAAATTATTTATATATTTTGGATACTAACCCTTTGTCAGATGTCATTTGCAAATATCTTTTCTAATTCTGTAAGTAGTCTTTTAGTTTTGTTGATTGTTTCCTTTGCTATACAGAAGCTTTATTATTATAATTATTATTTTAAAATTTAAATTCTAGTTAGTTGACATACTGTTCAGTTGGTTTCAGGAGTAGGGTTCAGTGGTTCATCATTTGAATATAACACCCAGCTCTGAGCATAACAAGTGTCCTCCTTAATACCCATCACGCATCTATCCCATCCCCCACTGACCTCCCTCTTTCAGCCATCAGTTTGCTCTCTATGGTAAGAGTCTCCCATGATTTGTTTTCCCCTCTTTCTTTTCTTTCCCACTTCTGAATGTTCATCCATTTTGTTTCTTAAATTCCACATATGAAGGAAGTCATATGGTATTTTTCTCTCTGTATGTAGAAGCTTTCTATTTTGACGTAGTCCCAATAGCCAGTGTCAGAGAAATTACTGGCTGTGCTGTCTTCTAGAATTTCTATGATTTCAGGTCTCACATTTAGGTCTTTAATTTTTGTATATGATGAAGGAAAGTGATCCGGCTTCATTCTTTTGCATGTGGCTGTCTGGTTTTCCCAACATCATTTGTTGAAGAGATTGTCTTTTTCTTCTTGTATATTCATTTATCCTTTGTTGGAGATTAATTGGCCAAATAATTGTGGGTTTACTTCTGGGTTTTCTGTTCTGTTTCATTGATTTATGTGTCTTTTTTTTTTTTTTTTTGGCTTAAAACATTAGGCATTTATTTTTCTCAAGTAACAAGTCTTGAATACATTATAAGTTTTTACTTCTAACATCGAGTGGTCACATACCCAAGGGATGAATAAAAGATTTAGGGGCGCCTGGGTGGCTCAGTCGTTAAGCGGCTGCCTTCGGCCCAGGTCAGATCCCAGGGGCCTGGGATCGAGCCCCGCATCGGGGTCTCTGCTCTCCAGGAAGTCTGCTTCTCCCGCTACCATTCCCTCTGCTTGTGTTCCCTCTCTCGCTGTGTTTCTCTCTGTCAAATAAATAAAAAAATCTTTAAAAAAAAAGATTTATCACAGTCGTTGCATAATATATTTCTCACATAGGTCTCTTATTGAGATGCTTTCTCCCATTCTTTACATTCGGTTTTTCTCTGCGGTTAGCATTTGCTTGTATGCCTTTAAGAATGAGAGTTAACTAAAAACTATTGCACATGGACATTACTAGGAGTTTTATCCAACATGAATGCTCTCATGATGCAACCGAAGGGATTAGAGCTTACTGAAAACATGTCCACAGACATTGCATCAATAGGGCTTTTTGCCAATATGGACTCTCTTGTGCACAGTAAGATTACCCCTTACATTGAAGGTCTTCCCACATTGATCACACTTGTAGGGTTTCTCTCCAGTGTGAGTTCTTCTGTGCCTTTTAAGGGATACATGCCTCCTAAAAGCTTTTTTACACTCAGTATACTTGAAGGGTTTCTTTGCCCTGGTGTGCTTTTTCTTATGTCTCCTATGAGATAAGAGACCACCAAAGGCTTTCCCACATTCCTTACACTCATATTATTTCAATCTCATGTAAATTTTCTTGTGCAGTGAGGAAAGATTTCACTCTGAAGGCTTTCGCACACTAGTTACATACAAAAGTTTTCTCTCCAGTATGAATTTGCACATGTTCTTTAAGGCATGAATGATCCCTGAAGGCTTTCCCATAGTCATTGCATGTACATGGTTTCTCTCCAGCATGCATTTTCTTGTGCACATTAAGACTACAGCTCATTCTAAAAGTTCTCCCACACTGATCTCACTTGTTAGATTTCTCTCCAGTATATATGTACAGGTCTTCAGGAATGATGGACTACTTAATGCTTTTCCACAGTGGCTTACTCAACGCATTTCTCTCCAGTGTGGATTCTCTTATGTCGTGTAAGGTATGAAAGAATACTGAAGGGGCAGATGGGTGGCTCAGTGGGTTAAGCCTCTGCCTTCAGCTCAGGTCATGATCTCAGGGTCCTGGGATCAAGTTCCACATCAGGCTCTCTGTTCAGTGGAGAGCCTGCTTCCCCGTCGCCCTCTGTCTGCCCCTCTGCCTACTTGTGATCTCTCTTTCTCTGTCAAATAAATAAATCTTAAAAAAAAAAAAAAGAAATACTGAAGGTTTTCCCACAATCATTGCTGGCATAGGGCTTCTCTCTGGTATATATTATCTTGTGCATTGTAAGCCTAGAGCTTCTACTGAAGGTTTGCTGCACTGATCACATTTGTAGGGTTTGGTTTGTCTCTTGAATGAATTCCTGCATGTAATCTGAGAAGTGAAGGATCTCTGAAGGTTTTTCCACACTCTGAAGGTTTTTTTCACAGGGCTTCTCCCCAGTGTGAATTCTCCTGTGCCATGAAAGATGAGATTGAACTGTAGACTTCCCCACATTGGTTATATTTAAAAGGATTTTCTCCACTGTGGGTTCTCACCTGCAATGCAATGGATGAAGCCTTACCACACTGGCTACATTCAAGGCGATTTTATTCTGTTCAGTGGATCTGCCTCCATGAGTTTGCTCCTTCTTCTTGCCACTGAGTGCTTCCTTCTCCAAAATATTTTGTTTATGTTGTGATTGTTTGGTTTTAAGGAGAACCATCCCATTTGAACAGTTATCTTGGTTATTTCTTGTCTCTGTTTTCATTTCATCTTCTTGTTCCATCTGGGTGATCAGAGTGCGTTTGCTGAGCTCCTTTTTCAGAGATGCCAAGCTTCTATAGTTCTCCAGCATCACAATTCTGTACAGTTTTCTCTGCTGTGAATTCAACAATGCCCATTCCTCCTGGGGGCAGTCCATGGCCACATCCTCAAAGATTACTGAGTTCTGTAATGCAGAGGAGATATTTTCCACCTTAGTGATCCTCTCATGGGCACCAGAAGGGTCTAATATAGCAGACAAATGTGTGGCTGCCATTTTGCTAGTCTGTGAGTAAATATGCCTAGGATACTCTTCTTGCTTCTGTTGATCCACTGCAGGCAGCCCCAAGAGACAGAGAAATCCATAGATCAGTGAGGTAAGCATTTGGGCTAGGCTGCTGTTCACATACTCCTCAGCTATAACATGCTTTCAATCTCTATGTATCTATTTTTATGCCAGTACAGTGCCGTTTTAATTCCTGCTGTTTTGTAATATAACTTGAAATCTGGAATTGTGACACCTCCAGTTTTTTCTCTTACTACATTTTTTAGCAGATTTTTTTTCCAATGGCATTTCTGACTAATGCTTAGAATTTTATGAAATAATTTTAATTGTAATAATTAATGACTTAATATTGTATAACAAAGTGCTTTAAAACATCTGTTTATTGTGTTTTAATTATATTTTATTATGCTTTTCAGATCAAATAAAAGGGAAACAATATCAGTGCTGAAAAAAAAATTTATGTTAGGCAGCTACCATCTCCAAATTTAGAGCAGACTATACTTCAAAGAATTTAATTTATTAGAGTATTGGGAGAAAAATTTTATGGATTTTGGAAAAACAAAGAGTTCCAACAAAAAATATGAAATAAAGGCAAAATTGGCAACAGAAACTTTTATCTGGAAATATATTAAGAATCAGTGTGTAAATTAAACAAAAAGAATATCAGTGAAAATGTAGAAATACCTATTTTAAAAAGATAGGAAAAAAGAAACTTAGTTCTACTTAAACAGCTAAAGCAATGTTGGGAATTTTAAG
The DNA here is from genome assembly GCA_028646535.1 of Procyon lotor. Classification (NCBI taxonomy): domain Eukaryota; kingdom Metazoa; phylum Chordata; class Mammalia; order Carnivora; family Procyonidae; genus Procyon; species Procyon lotor. The sequence goes on from CM053606.1 coordinate 34,264,108, forward strand.
TTTGAAGAAACACAGAGGTAGGGGTGCCTGGGTGGCTCAGTCGTTGGGCGTCTGCCTTTGGCCCTGATCATGATCTTGGGGTCCTGGGATTGAGCCCCACATCGGGCTCCCTGCTCGGCGGGAAGCCTGCTTCTCCTGCTACCATTCCCCTCTGCTTGTGTTCCCTCTCTCGCTGTGTTTCTCTCTGTCAAATAAATAAAAAATCTTTAAAAAAAAAAAAACACAGAGGTATAGATTACATATTAGAAAGGAATTTTAAATAACTTTAAGAAAGAAGACAATTGAAAAGAATACTAATTCAACATACTTTCATAAATTTTAACAATGTGATCTGACACATGACTAGTATATGCATTGAGGAAAGCACATCACATGGGAATTAAAAAGACTTAATAAGCATCTCAGTATTAAATTTAACCAGTGCTCTTCAGGATGATGAAAACAATCATTTCAAACTAAAAATGAAACAGAAATTATGTTTTTAGTACATTGCTAACATCGCTTAACTCAAAGTTAATTTATCTGAGTTTCAGAACATAGAAACCATATGATTTGTTTCAGTCATTGCCTTTTAAAAATGTTTTATGTATTAAACAGAAAAATAAAAGGAAAACACCCACAGTGTTTTGTTTAAAGCATGTCGTGAAGGATTATGATTTTAAGTAGTTTCATAAATGGTAGAAATACTTGGCAAGTGTTCTCAGAAATATTATTTACCAAAATTTGACCAAACTGGAAAGCAAAAGTCCTTCATTCTTAACCTCTGAAACAAAAATCAACCAAAGTTCAAAAGAGTCACCAGGCTCCGGAAAATGTAGGTTTGATTGTAATAGAATAAGCATACAAAAGATAACTCAAGAAAGCGTTGGAATATAGCGAATAACAGATTTGGAATAGTTATCCAGTTTATTAAAAAAGCAAACAAAAGTAGAGCAGCTTTAGAATTTATTCAAGAAAAGCTAAAATTCCTATTTTCATTTAAATTGGCAATAACTATGATCTTTCAGAACATCTTGAAAGAACTTCACTCAGATCTACCAAATAATGTTTCCTTTTTTAAAAGATTTTACTTATTTATTTATGAGAGAGAGAGAGAGAGAGAGAGAGGGAGAGAGAGAAAGAGATCACAAGTAGACAGAGCAGCAAGCAGAGGGAGAGAGAGAGAAGTGGGCTCCCTGCTGAGCAAGGAGCCTGATGAGGAACTCTGTGCTGAAGGCAGATGCTTAACCAACTCAGCCACGCAGGTGCTCCAAAATAATAAGTTTCTAAGGCCAAATAGGAGATGTCATGAAAAAATCAAAAGTCATATATGATGAATTTAAATTGATAAGTGGCAAAGATGAGATAGGTATCTAAAGTAAAAAATGTTCTGAAAAGAAACAAAATGTAAATCCAGAATGTGATCTATAGTCAATATCAAATTTGAGTTATTAAGTCCTATTCAAATGATGTAAATATATCAAAAAGAGTAATCACTACATTTATTGGAAAATTCATGGCAGTCTCCTAACAAGTCAAATATATTATTAAAAGCTAGAAAAACTATAGTTTTCTCATAAATATCTTTTTTTTTAATTACAGAAATGAAGCGTCAGAGGGAAACAAAGGAACATTGTTCACAAATGTAGAATTTTCTTCTGATGGATTTAAAATCAAAAGCCAAAGAGTCTTACCCAGATAAACTAGATGAGAAAACTAATTTTTACATGCTCCTTAATAAGATGGAGTATTCATCATCAAAATTGAACTTTCATAAGCCTTCTCCTTCAAGTACCTTAAATAAAAGAAAGAAGTGTTCCACAGATGATGAAATGGTTATAATAACTGTTGGTAAGCTTTAAATCACAATGTTTTTCCTCTGATAGAGTATACATTGTTAATATTTTTATTATGTTATTTATGAATACTCTAAGGTTTTTTTTTTTTAATACTCTAAGGTTTGAACAAGGAGTCTATAGGCTATATATTTGTCGAGCAATTTCACAGGCTGTACTTTTGACAGTTAAGCAGTTGTACAATTTTCATTATTTAGGCTTATGTCATTATACTGAAATATATCCCAGATTGTAGAGAAAAGTTTCTGAAGACATTATTTCTCTGTGTGTAATATGAAAGAACTGTCATAAGGATATGAACACCTGAGACTGCCATACTTATCTTGAGTGAGAAATAAAGGATCAAAGTAGTTTTCCCCACTCCCCAAAATTCTTTCAGTTTTATGTGTGATGGTACTGTACATAACAGGAAGCTCTTTAAATATGAGGTTAAGCAGAATATATGGGAATCTCATAGTGAAATTATAACAAGTCTTTCTAGCAACAAATTATTTCTCTTTTGAAAAAATATTTGAAACAATTTTGAAATGCTTATGACAATTTCTCTTTCGTTACACTAAACATAATACAGTTTCCTGTACACTCAAGCTGACAATGCCCCCTTTACCCCTTTAGTGTACATTTGATAACATGGAAGATGAAAGTAGGTCTGTTTAGTAGGCCAGATGAGTTCCAGGAGAGATTTTCTTTTTTTTCCTGTCACCTGCTCTTAAGTTGTCTTACACTGATTGGAAAACAGAATGAAAATGCTCTCTTCTCTTTTGAATGAACATATAAGGAAGCCCAAACAAGGTTCAATTAGTTCTGTATTCCAGTTTTACAATGATACAATCCAAATCACACAGAATATACATGTGAGAGATGAAAAGTTGAACATGGTACCTCTAAATCCAGCTTCCCTTGCATACAGTATACGCCTGGAGTAGTACTCCTTCTCTTGGACACTCTTTCTACCTTTGAAAAATACCCCATGAAGACCTTTTTTTTCCTGCATCCAAGGAGAAATGATTACACAGGGCATGTATACCAGGGGAAAGGAATCATATTCAAATTCTTAGTAGCATATTTTTTAGAAATTTTTATGCTAAAAGAGCATTTGTCTCTATTGACCTTGAAATATATTTCAAAGCCTTCTTCTGTTAACTTTACCTTTGCAGTTCCCATACCCAGTTGCTTTCTCCTGATTCTGGAAGGTTCTTGGTGGTGGCATTGTTTTTCCCTTGAGTGCAGCAAATAGGGAGTGTAATAAAGGCATTCTGCACCTAGCTCTAAAAGAGTTTACAATCTAGTGGAAGAGAAAATTTCTCAGCAACAGGAGTTCCTGAATTTCCTTAAAGAAAAGGGGTTTAAGAATTAGCATTCTCATTTGGTTAAGTGTCTGCCTTCAGCTCCGGTCATGAACTCAGGATCCTGGGATCCAGCCCCATGTTGGGCTCCCTGCCCAGCAGGGAGTATGCTTCTCCCTCTCCCTCTGCCCCTCCTCTTCCCCTTGCTTTTTGATCTCTCTCTCTTTCAAATAAATAAATAAATCTTTTTTTTTTTTAAAGAATTAACATTCTTACTGCGATCAAGCATTCTCATTGAAAGTGAGGCTTAAAGTATGAAATGGACACGGTCATCTGAAATTAAGGATAGTGGTAGATGGGGTTGAAAACTTGAGCAAAATGGAGAAAGATCAGAATATCTTCAGTGGAAAATAAGGAACTAAAAATCTGCATAATTCATTGAATTTAATTTATGTCATTAAAAAATAGGCAAAGCAGAAGTCATCGGAGAAATAATTGTTTCTAAAGCCTCTGACTACCCACATAAGCCATTTGATCATAGAACCTCATTTTTATTTATTATTGAGAATAAAAATTCTCATCCTTCATGGTAGTTATGTTCTATAAAGTTGCTGTGAACACTGAATTAACAAATACTGAACAGTTGCTCCCAAAGAAAAATATAGGGTTAGGTCCTTGCAAGCTTCTGATTACATTTTTGCCAACCAATCAATACATAGTTTTGTTTTATATGTGTTTTTATTTAAAGACACCTTATAGGGGCACCTGGGTGGCTCAGTTGGTTAAGTAGCTGCCTTCGGCTCAGGTCATGATCCCAGAGTCCTGGGATCGATCTCTGTATCGGGCTCCCTGCTCAGCAGAGAGCCTGCTTCTCCCTCTCCCTCTATCTGCCTCTCTGCCTACTTATGCTCTCTATCTCTCTGTCAAATAAATAAATAAAAAATAAAGATACCTTATAAGAGATAGTTTGATTCATTAACATTGAACTCTGCCAACAGCAGCACCATAGCTCATAGCTGAATGAAAATTATC
>CM053606.1:34268760-34308511 GCA_028646535.1 Procyon lotor
AAAAAAAATCTCCAAGAGACTCTATTTATTTTGAAATATGTAGTCTTTTTTAAATATGTAGTATTTAATTTCATTTTCATTGTGTTCAAATTTTTCTTTTCCATTGCTTCTTTTAAAATATGATTTAAGTTTTTCTTTTAAAAACTGCTTTACTGGGGCGCCAGGGTGGCTCAGTAGGTTAAAGCCTCTGCCTTTGGCTCAGGTCATGATCTCAAGGTCCTGGGATAGAGCCCCGCATCAGGCTCTCTGTTCAGCAGGGAGCCCGCTTCCCCCTCTCCCTCTGCCTGCCTCTCTGCCTACTTGTGATCTCTCTCTGTTAAATAAATAAATAAAATCTTAAAAAAATAAATAAAAAATTAAAAAATAACTACTTTATTGAAGAATAATTGAAATACATATTTATGACACTTTGGACAAAGTTTTGACATATGTATACATGTAAATCACCACAATCAAGATAATGAGCATATTCATTACCCTCAAAAGTTTTTGTTTACCCTTTTGTAATCCTTCCTTCACATCTTTCACTGTCCCCTATCTGTTAGCAACCATTCATCTGCGTTCTGTTACTGTAGATTAGTTTGCATTTTCTTGAGTTTTTTATAAATGGGATCATACAGTATGTAGTTTCTCTCTCTCTCTCTCTCTCTTTTGGCTTTCAGCAGAATTATTTTAAAATTTATCCCTGTTTTTGTGTGTATCAGTAGATTATTTCTCTTTTTTTGCTCAGAGTATTCCATTGTATGAATATGCTATATTTATCTGTTAGTAGACACTTGAGTTGTTCCCAGTTTGTAGTGGTTTTCTCTTGCTGATTAACAAACTACTACAATCTTAGCTGCTTAGAACAACAGTCATGTATTAGTTTTTAGTTAGGTCTAGGTCTAGAGCAGAAGTCTAGATACAGTGTGGCCAGATTTCTCTGCTTTTGGCATTAAAAGGCTGAAATCAAGATGTCCACTGGGCTGCATTCCTTTTTGGTGGTTCTGGTGAAAAAAACACGCTTCAAAGTTCTTTCAGGTTGTTAATTGAATTCAATTCCTTCTAGTTGTAGGACTGAGGTCCTCATTTTCTAGCTGACTGTCCTTTAAGGGCTGCTCTCAGCTGCTAGAGGCTACCCTCATTTCTTGCTACATGGCTCCCTCTAGAGAATTTACCACATACAAATTCCTCTGAAGCTTCAAATCTCTGACTTCCCCAGTCTTTGAACTCTAGGCCCAGATTTTTTTTCATGTTTTTATTTAAATTTTAGTTAGTTAACATATACTGTAATATTGTTTTCAGGAGTAGAATTTAGTGATTCATTACTTAAATATAACACCCAGTGCTCATCACAACAAGCGCCCTCCTTAATATCCATCACTCATTTATTCCCCCCATTCCCCAACCTCCCATCCAGCCACTCTCAGTTAGATTGCTCTCTGTAATTAAGAGTCTATTTCCTGGTTTGCCTCCCTCTCTTTTTTTCCCCCATCCACAATGTTCATCTGTTTTGTTTCTTAAATTCCATATAGTTGTGAAATCATATGGTATTTGTCTTTCTCTGACTGACTTATTTCGCTTAGCATAATACACTCTGGCTTTATCCACGTCATTGCAAATGGCAATATTTCATTATTTTTAATGGCTGAGTAATATTCATATATATATAAATATTATATATACCCCACATCTGCTTTATCCATTCATCAGTCAGTGGACATTTGGACTCTTTCCATAATTTGGCTGTTGTTGATAATGCTACTATAAGCATCAGGGTGCATGTGTGCCTCTGGATCAGTATTTTTTAGCCTTTGGGTAAATACCTAGTCATGCTAAAAATACCTTTTTAGCCTTTGGGTAAATACCTAGTTGTTGCTGGGTCATAAGGTAGTTCTAAAAGGTTTTAATTAAAAAAATTTTTGCACTTTGAAAATGCTAGTATAATTAAGATATGGTATCATTTTAGTTTTGGTTGTAAAATGTAGCGACTCAACAATTCTATACATTACTCAGTGCACATGACAGTAAATATACTGTTAATCCCCTTCACTTATTTCACGCATCCCCTACCAACCTCCCCTCTGGTAATTACCAGTTTGTTCTGTATATTTAAGAGTCTGGTTTATTTTATTTTATTTTATTGTTATTTTATTTTATATTTTATTTAATTTATTATTTAATTTAATTTATTTTATTTTATATTTATTTTATTTTATATATTTTTTATTTTATTTTATTGTTTTTTGTCTCTTCTTTTCTTTTCTTTTTTTAAGTAGGCTCCACACCCAGCCCAGAGCCCAACACAGGGCCTACACTCACAACCCTGAGATCAAGACCTGAGCTTATGCTGGTCAAATGCTTAACCAAGAGTTAGATGCTTAACTAACTGAGCCACCCAGGCATGCCTGTTTGTCTCTTCTTTTCTTTGTTCATTTGTTTTGTCTTTTAAATTCCACATATGAGTGAAATCATAAGGTATTTGTCTCTCTCTGATTGACTTATTTCACTTAACATTATACCCTCTAGATCCATCCACTGTGTGGCAAATGGCAAGATTTCTTTCATTTTTATGGCTGAGTAACATTCTACTGTGCATGTATCTTACATCTTTTTTTTTTAAATTTAGTATAATTGATGATGTTACTTTAGGTTCAGGTGTACTTCACTAAGTTTGACAAGTTTATACATTATACTATGTTCACAGGTGTAGCTACCATCTGTCCCATTACATAGCTATTACAATATCGTTGAGTATATTTTTTATGTTCTGATTTTTATTCCTATGACTTACTCATTCCATAACTGGAGGCCTGTATCTACCTTTCCCATTCATCCACCCCTCTCCCCTCTGGCAATTATCAGTTTGTTCATTGTATTTATAGTTCTGATTCTGCATTTTGTTTATTCATTTTTTTCAGATTTCATTTATTAGTAGAATTATGTGGTGTTTATTTTTCTCAGTCTGACTTATTTCATTTACCATAATACCCTTTAGGTCCATCTGTGTTGTCTTAAATGGAACGATCTCATCCTTTTTATGGCCATGTAATATTCCATTGTGTGTGTGTGTGTATATATATATACATTTTATCCACATTTTATGTATTCATTCATCTACTGATGGACATTTAGGTTGCTTCCATATCTTGGCTATTGTAAGTCATGCTGAAATAAACCTGGGGGTGCATCTATCTTCTGGAATTAGTGTTTTCATTTTCCCTGGGTAAATGCCCAAAAGTAGAATTATGGGAATGTATGGTAATTTTGTTTGTAATTTTTTGAGGAACCTCCATACTGTTTTCCACAGTGGTTTTACCAATTTACATTCCTATCAGCAGTGCACCAGGGTTCTTTTCTCTCCACATCCTTGCCAATATTTGTTGTTTCTTGTCTTCTTTATTTAGCAATCCCAACAGGTATGAGGTGGTATCTCATTGTAGTTTTGATATACATTTCCCTGATGATGAGTGATGTTGAGCATCTTTTCATGTGTCTTTTGGTATACCACATCTTCATCCATACATTTATTGATGGACACTTGGGCTACTTCTGTAGTTTGGCTACTGAAACTAATGTTGCAATAAACATAGGGATGCATCTATCCCTCTTAATTAATCTTTTTGTATTTTGGGGGTAAATACCCAGTAGTGCAAACATTGGGTCAAAGTGTAACTCTATTTTTAACTTTTTGAGGAACTCCATACTGTTTTCCACAGTGGTTACATTAGTTTGCATTCCCACCAACAGTGCAAGAGGATTCCTTTTTCTCCATATCCTTGCCAATACTTGTTGTTTCTTGTGTTTTGTGTTTCACCATTCTGATAAGTGTGAGGTGATATCTCCTTGTTTTGATTTACATTTCTCTGATGATCAATGGTATTGAGCATCTTTTCATGTGTCTGTTGGCCAGTAGGATGTCTTCTTTGGAGAAATGTCCGTTCATGTCTTTTGTCCATTTTTAATTGGGTTATTTGATTTTAGGGTGTTGAGTTGTTATCTGTTTTTTATATATTTTAGATACTAACCCTTTATCAGATATGTCATTTGCAAATTATCTCTCATTCCATAGGTAGCCATTTAGTTTTGTTGATTATTTCCTTTGCAGAAGCTTTTTAAAAAAAATTTTATTTTTTCAGTATTCCAAGATTCATTGTTCGTGTACCACACCCAGTGTTCCATGCAATATGTGCCCTCCTCAATACCCACCACCAGGCTCGCCCAACCCCCGCCCAAACCTTCAGTTTGTTGCTCAGACTCCACAGTCTCTCATGGTTCATCTCCCCCTCCGATTTCCCCCAATTCACCCTTCATTTCCTTCTCACAGTGTCCTCCATGTTTTTTTCTTAAGCTCCACACGTAAGTGAAAGCATATGGTAATTGGCTCTCTCTGCTTGACTTATTTCACTCAGCATAATCTCTTCCAGTCCCGTCCATGTTGATACAAAACTTGAGTATTCATCCTTTCTTCTTTTTTTTTTTAACTTTTATTTTATTTTTTCAGTGTTCCAGGGTTCATTGTTCATGCACCACACCCAGTGCTCCATGCAATATGTGCCCTCCTTAATACCCACCACCAGGCTCACCCAACCCCCTGACCCCCTCCTTCCAAATCCCTCAGTTTGTTTATCAGAGTTTACAGTCTCTCATGTTTTGTCTCTCCCCCACCCCCCGATTTCTCACAATACACCCTTCCTTTCCTGCTCTGGGGGCATCACGTTGTCTGATTTCAAGCTTTACTACAAAGCGGTGATCACCAAGACAGCATGGTACTGGCACAAAAACAGACACATAGACCAGTGGAACAGAGTAGAGACCCCAGATATGGACCCACAACTCGATGGTCAAATAATCTCTGACAAAACAGGAAAAAATATCCAGTGGAAAAAAGACAGTCTCTTCAATGAGTGGTGCTGGGAAAATTGGACAGCTATATGTAGAAGAATGAAACTTGACCATTCTCTTATGCTATATACAAAGATAAACTCAAAATGGATAAAAGACCTCAATGTGAGGCAAGAATCTATCAAAATCCTAGAGGAGAACATAGGCAGTAACCTCTTCGACACTGGCCACAGCAACTTCTTTCAGGACATGTCTCCAAAGGCAAAGGAAACAAAAGCGAAAATGAACTTTTGGGACTTCATCAAGATAAAAAGCTTCTGTGCAGCAAAGGAAACAGTCAACAAAACAAACAGGCAACCCACGGAATGGGAGAAGATGTTTGCAAATGACACTACAGACAAAGGTCTGATATCTAAGATCCATAAAGAACTCCTCAAACTCAACACTCAAAAAACAGATAATCATGTCAAAAAATGGGCAGAAGACATGAGCAGACACTTCTCCAAAGAAGACATACCAATGGCTAACAGACACGTGAAAAAATGTTCATCATCATTAGCCATCAGGGAGATTCAAATCAAAACCACACTGAGATACCATCTTTCACCAGTTAGGATGGCCAAAATCAACAAGACAGTAAACAACAAATGTTGGAGAGGATGTGGAGGAAGGGGAACCCTTACACTGTTGGTGGGAATGCAAGTTGGTATAGCTACTTTGGAAAACAGTGTGGAGATTCCTCAAGAAATTAAAAATAGAGAGCTACCCTATGACCCTGCAATTACACTACTGGGTATTTACCCCAAAGATGCAGATGTAGTGCAAAGAAGGGCCACATGTACCCCGATATGCTTAACAGCAATTTCCAAACTGTGGAAAGAACCAAGATGCCCTTCAACAGACGAATGGATAAAGAAGATATGGTTTATATATACAATGGAATATTACGCCTCCATCAGAAAGGATGAATACCCAACTTTTATATCAACATGGACAGGACTGGAAGTGATTATGCTGAGTGAAATAAGTCAAGCAGAGAGAGTCAAGTATCATATGGTTTCACTTATGTGTGGAGCTGTGCAGAAGCTTTTTATTTTGATGTAGTCCCAATAGTTTATTTTTCCTTTTATTTTTCCTGCCTCAGGAGACCTATCTAGAAAAATGTTTGTAGAGCCAGTGTCGGAGAAATTACTGCCTGTGTTCTCTCCAAGAATTTTTATGGTTACAGGTCTCACTTAGAGGTCTTTAATCCATTTTGAATCTATTTTTGTATATAATCAAAGAAAGTGGCCTGGCTTCATTCTTTTGCATGTGGCTGTCCAGTTTTCCCAACATCATTTGTTGAAGAGATCGTCTTTTTCTTGTATATTCATTCCTTCTTTGTTGAAGATTCATTGATCATATAATTATGAATTTATTTCTGGGTTTTCTCGTCTGTTCTGTTGATCTGTGTGTCTATTTTTATGCTGTACCATACTGTTTATATCACTACAGCTTTGTAATATAATTGGAAATCCAGAATTGTGATGTCTCATTTTGCTTTTTTTTTTTTTTTTCAAAATTGCTTTTGCTTTCAGGGTCTTCTTTGGCTCCATACAAATTTTAGGATTGTTTGTTCTAACTCTGTGCAAAATGCTCTTGGTATTTTGATAGCAATTGCATTAAATGTGTTCAAAGGGATATATGCACCTTGATATTTATAGTAGTATTATCTACAATAGTGAAATTATGGAAACGACCATATGTCCATTGACCAATGAATGGATAAATAAGAGGTAGTACATATGTATATATATATATGTATGTATAGCCACACACACATATATAAAAATATATAATGGAATATTATTCAGCCATAAAAAAGAAGGAAATCTTGTTATTTGTAATGACATGGCTGAAGCTGGAGAGTATTATACTAAGTGAAATAAGTCAGAGAAAGATAAATACCATATGATTTCACAAATACATGGAATTTAAGAAACAAAACAAATGAGCGAAGGGAAAGAGAGAGAGACACACACACAAACCAAGAAACAGTCTGTTAACTATAGAGAACAATGTGATGGTTACCAGAATGGCGGTGGGTGGGCAGGGAGGGTTAAATAGGTGATGGGGATTAAGGAGTGCACTTGTTGTGATGAACACAAGGTATTGTATGGAAGTGTTGAATCACTATATTGTACACCTGAAACTAATATTATACTGTAGGTTAACTAACTAGAATATAAATAAAAACTTAAAAAAAATGGTCCTATGATTTTTATCCTTCCTCTTATTGATGAGACATATTACATTGATTGTTTTATCTATATTGAATCACCCTTGCATCTTCAGAATAAATTCCACTTGATCATGATCATCATAAATGATTTTTTTAATGTATTGCTGGATTCGGTTTGCTAATATTTTGCTGAGATTTTTCTTCTATGTTCATCAGAGATATTGACCTGTAGTTCTCTTCTTTGTGTGTGATTTCTTTATCTGGTGTTTAAATGTTTGGTAGAATTTGCCTGTGAAGCTGCCTGATCCTGGACCTTTAGTTTTTGTGAGTTTTTAAATTACTGATTTAATTTCATTGCTGGTAATCTGTTCAAATTTTCTATTTCTTTCTACTTTAGTTTTGGTAGGTTATATATTTCTAGGAATTACCCATTTTGTCTGAGTTGTTCAGTTTGTTGGCATGTAGGTTTTCGTAATATTCGGTTACAATTGTTTGTATTTCCGTGGTGTTCGTTGTTATTTCTCCTCTTTCATTAGTGATTTTATTTGGGTCCTTTTTCTTTCTCCCTTTTGCTCATTCTCTCTTTCTCTTTTTATAAGTCTGTCTAAAGGTTTATCAATTTTGTTGATCTTTTCAAAGAACCAGTTCCTGTTTTCATTGATGTGTTCTATTGTGGGGTTTTTTGTTTGTTTGTTTGTTTGTTTGTTTCTATATGACTTATTTTTGCTCTAATATTATGATGTCTTTCCTTTTGCTGTGTTTGGATTTTGTTTGTTCTTTTTCTAGCTTCTTTAGACATAAGGTTAGGGTTTTTTATTTGAAATTTTTCTTTCCTCTTGAGGTATGCCTGTATTAACTTCCCTCTTAGAATTGCTTTTCCTGTATCCCAAAGATTTTGGATTGTTGTGTTTTCATTTTCATTTGTTTCCCTGTAATTTTTAATTTCTTCTTTCAGTTTGTGGTTGACACATTCATTGTTTAGCAGCATGTTATTTAACCACCATGTATTTGTGATCCTTCCAAATTTTTTCATAGTTATTTTCTAGTTTCATAGCATTGTGGTCAGAAAAGATGCATGGTATGACTTTGATTTTTTTCAATTTTGAGACTTATCTTGTGGTCTAATATGTGATCTCTTCTGGAGAATGCTCCATGTGCACTTGAAAAGAATGTGTATTCTGCTGCTTTAGGATGGAATGTTCTGAATATATCTGTTAACTCCATTTAGTCCAGTGTGTCATTTAAAACCACTGTTTCCTTGTTTATTTTTTGTTTGAGTACTCTGTCCATCAATGTAAGTGGGGTGTTAAAGTCCCCTACTATTATCGTATTACTATCAATTATTTTCTTTATTTGCTATTACCTGCTTTATGTATTTAGGTGCTCCCATATTGGTGCATAAATATTTATAATTGTTACATCTTCTTGATGGATTGTCCTGTTTATTATTATATAGTGTCCTTCTTTGTCTCTTGTTACAGTCTTTGTTTTAAAGTCTACTTTGTCCAATATAAGTATTACTACTCTGGCTTTCTTTTGACATCCATTTGCATGATGAATGTTTCTCCATCTCCACAGTTTCAGTCTTCAGGTGTCTTTAGATCTGAAATGAGTCTCTTGTAGGACGCATATAGATGGGTCTTTTTTTTTTAATATAATTTTCACCCAGATTTTCACCCTATGTCTTTTGATTGGAACAGTTAGTCCATTTACAGTCAAAGTAATTATTGATAGATATGTATTTATTGCCATTTTTTAATTGTTTTATGGTTGTTGATATAGATTTCTTAGATCCTTTATTCTGCTCTCTTCTATGGTTTATTGGCTTTCTGTAGTGATATACTTGGATTCTTTTTTATTTTTTACATATCTATTACTAGTTTTTTTTACCACCTGGATTGTTTTGTTTTCTATTTCATTGGTTTTCACTTTAATTTTTAATATTCTTTTTCTTCCGTTTACTTCAGGCTTAATCTGCTCTACTTCAGTTTTTCCCTAATATTGCAGTTTTTTGGTGTAAAATCTTCCCTAAGTTCTGCTTTAGTGGCATTCCACAAATCCTGATAAGGTTGTATTTTCATTTTATTTGGGTTGAGTGTTCTATAAATGTTAATTTGATCCATGGTGACACATGGCTCCAAAGTTCCCTGGGGATCATTTCCATCCCAGTCAAACCTAAAAGGAGAAAGAACATGGAGATAGGTGTTGGAGAGGTTTTTATGACATCACTTCCATTCAAATTCTATTGGTTAGAACTCAGTCATATGGCTTCACCTAATGGTATGGGAAGCTGGGAAACAGTAGTCTAGCTTTTTGCCTGGGAAGAAGAGGAAAATGTATTTGGACAAACAACCAGCAATCTCTTTCTATTTTCTGGAAGAGCTTGTATAAGATAAGAAATACTTGAATCATGGGTATACAGTAGAAATTGTAAAGTTATTGGGGCCTGCTGTTTTCTTTGGGGGAAATTTTGTAACTGCTGATTCAGTTTAATGGATACATGTTCATTTAGGTTTTCTATTACTTCTTGAGTCACTTTTTGTAAGTCACTTTTTAGGTACATATAATTTTGTATAAGTTTTAAATTGTATTAGCATAAATTTGTTTGAAGTATTTTCTTATTTTAAACTCTGATGTAATTGTAATTATGTTCTTTCTTCATTTTAAATATTGTTTACTTACACTTTTTTTTTTAACTTGGTTGTTAATCTAACTAGAGCTTTGTTCAATCTCCTTAGTCTTTACCAAAAACTTAATTTTTATCCTATTAATTTCTGTTCATTATTTATTTCTTTTCTCTACATTATCTGTGCTTATTTTGCTAGTCTTTTTCAACTTGTAATTTGAATGATAAGCTCATTATTTTCCAGATTTTCTTTTCTAATATATGCATTTAGGGCCATATATTCCCCTTGAATTTGGCCTCAGCTTTGTTGCTACAAGTATTTGTACATATAATTATTGATTACTTCTATGTATTTTCAAACTTCTACTGATTTCTTCTTTAATGCCTGAGTAATTTATAGTGTGATTTTAAATTTCCACAAGTATGGGAGCTTTTCTTAGGGTATATATTAGGTTATTAATTTAAAAATTAATTTCATTATTTTCAGAGAATATGGCATGTGTAATAATGATTCTATAAAACTTATTGAGTCTTTCTTGCTTTATGGCCTGGTATATGCATGTTAAGTTTGAGATGTCTTCCTGATTTAGTTTTGTTTTTATGTTATTAATTCCTTGCAACATTATCTTATTTATTTATAATTACAGTTGTGTAAGATAGATAGTATGACTCCCATTTTTCAAATCAGAATATTGAAACCCAGCCACCACAATAAGTAACTTTTCTATATTTGCAGACAGATCTAGTTAGTCTTACAAACACTAACTAAAAAAGTATGGTCAACTTTTTATACTGGTTGCATACGAGCCTTGCTTATATCTCATTATAGATTTTTAAACCTTTAGGGCAAGGACTCATTTTTATTTAAATGGCTTTTTATCCCTCATTTGATATCTGAAACAATATTCTAGACATATTTGGTGTTTAAAAGATTTTTGTTGATGGGGTACCTGGTGGCTCAGTCAGTTAATGGACCAACTCTTGGTTTTGGCTTGGGTCATGATCTCAGGGTTGTGAGATCAAGCCCCATATTCACCTCCACACTTAGCACAGAATCTGCTTGAGATTCTTCCTTCCCCTTCTTCTCCCTCCCCCTCTACTCCTCCCCCGCTCACTCACTCACTCACTCAAATAAATATATAAAATCTTAAAAAAAAAAAAAAAGATTTTTGTTGAATTGAAGTAAACCTGAGATTGAAATCTGGAAAAATTCTAAAAGCCTGAACAATAAATTTTGTAACACTGAAAAAATAAAATAAACATTTTTGGGGGAAAAAAAAAGAGTATAATAAACAGGTAATTAATGAAGACTGAAAAAATAAAACAAGGACAAGAGAAAAGATGGTGGAGGATTAGGGGACCCTATTTCAACCAGTCCTATGAATTGAGCTGGATATCTACTAGACCATTCTGAACACCCACAAAATCATCCCAAAATGTAAGAAGATATATCTGGATCTACATGAACAGAATATCTCTAGCAATTGGTTTCGAGGTATGAAGTGGGGAGCCATGATTCTGTGGGCAGATATCAGAAGATAAACAGAATGGGGAGGGAGCTTCCAGGATCCTGTGCCACCAGAGTGCAAAAGCCTCACATGCTGGGGAGGGACACAGACTCAGAGATCAGTAGTGGACTTGAGGGCTGCCACCCAGATTGAAACCTGGAGCTGCAGGGACATGCCTATGAACTGGGGGCGGCTTGCAGTTTTAGAAGCACAAAGGGCAGAGACATGCCTGGACCTGGAAGCAAGGGCTGAGAGTGCTGCTGTGGGGCATACAATCCAGGACTTGTGGTTTCTTAGCAACACAGACAGAAATGGAGATAGTGTGGCCTGGAGTGCTTAGTGGAGAGCAGACTGTGATCTCTCTGTTCTGAGACAGAGGACTGGATATGGTCACTTCTGCTCAGACTCTTGGAAGAGACACAGAAAACTGCCAGGGAAAGCTGCCAGAGAGCAAAATCCCCCAAAGTACAGTTTTCACCAAGCCCATTCCCCCCACCAGGGGGCAGGACAACTCTGCCCAAACAAGATTGCCTGAGTAACAGTGCAGCAGGCCCTACCCCAGAATACAGGCTAGAAGAAGAAGAGGCCGACAAGCCTAAAGTCCCTTTAAAACAGATGCATCTTGTTTGGGTTGTGGTCAATAATTTGGACTCTGTACTTTCTCCAAACCACCCCTCAACAGAATGACTAAGAGGAGGAACCCCCAACATAGGAAAGATTCAGAGATTGTGAGCTCTCCCACAGAACTAATGGATATGGATATAAGCAAGATGATGGGAATAGACTTCTGGGTAACAGTTATGAAGACAATAGCTAGGATGGAGAAAACCATTAATGGCAACATAGATTTTCCAACGCAGAAATGAGAGCTAATCTGGCAGAACTTAAAAATGCTATCAGTGAGATCCTATCTAATCTAGATACTCTTAACAGCTAGGATAAACAAGGCAGAAAAATGAATTAGCAATCTAGGAGACAAACTGATAGAAAAGAAGGAACAGGAGGAGGCCTGGAACAAATAACTTAAAATCCATGAATACAGAATTAGAGAAATAAATGATGCCATGAAATGTTTCAATGTCAGAATTATTGGGATACCTGAGGGGGTGGAGAGAGAGAGAGAGAGAGAGAGAACTAGAAGGTATATTTGAGCAAATTGTAGCTGAGAACTTCCCTAATCTAGAGAATGAAACGAGCATTTGTGTCCTAGAAGCAGAGAGGACTTCCAAGATCAAGGAGAAAAGACCAATGGCCTGGCATGTAATAGTAAAACTTGCAAATCTTAGAACAAAGGAAACCATCTTAAAGGCAGTTAGGGGGAAGAAATTCCTTACCTACAGAGGGAGGAACATCAGGATAATGTCAGACCTGTCCACAGAGACCAGGCAGGCCAGAAAGGGCTGGCAAGGCATATTCAGGGTAATAAATGAGAAGAACGTACTGCCAAGAGTACTTTATCTGGCAATGCTATCATTCAGAATGGATGAAGAGATAAAGAGCTTCCAGAACTGACAGCAACTGAAAGAATATGTGACCACTAAGCTGGCCCTGCAAGAAATATTAAGGGGGGTTCCATAGAAGGAGAAAGACCCCAAGAGTGATATAGAACAGAAATTTACAGAGACAATCTATAGAAGCAAGGACTTCACAGGCAACATGATGACAATAAAATCATATCTTTCAATAATCACTCTCAATGTGAATGACCTAAATGCTCCCATAAAACAGCACAGAGTTGCAGATTGCATAAAAAGACAGGACCCATCCATGTGCTGTCTACAAGAGACTCATTTTGAACCTAAAGATACATCCAGACTGAAAGTTCAGGGATGGAGAACTATCTTTCATGCCAATGGACCTCAAAAGAAGGCTGGGGTAGCAATTCTCATATCAGACAATTTAGATTTCAAGCTAAAGACTATAGTTAGAGATATAGAAAGACACTCTGTTGGGGCACCTGGGTGGCTCAGTGGTTAAGGCCTCTGCCTTCAGCTCAGGTCATGATCTCAGGGTCCTGGGATCGAGCCCCGCGTCGGGCTCTCTGCTCAGAAGGGAGCCTGCTTCCTCTCTCTCTCTGCCTGCCTCTCTGCCTACTTGTGATCTCTCTCTCTGTTAAATAAATAAAATCTTAAAAAAAAAAAAAAAGACACTATGTCATTCTTAAAGGAATTCTTAAAATCCAACAAGAAGATCTAACAGTTGTAAATATCTATGCTCCCAACATGGGAGCAGCCAACTACATAAGCCAACTGTTAACTAAGATAAAGAGACATATTGATAATAATACATTATATAGTAGGAGACCTTAACACTCCATTCTCAGCAATAGACAGATCATCTAAGGAGAAATTCAACAAAGAAACAAGAGCTTTGAATGACACACTGGACCAGATGGACTTCATAGATATATACAGAACATTCCACCCTAAAACAAGAGAATACTCATTCTTCTCAAGCACACATGGAACTTTCTCTAGAATAGACCACATACTGGGTCACAAATCAGGTCTCAACCAGTACCAAAAGATTGAGATTTTCCCCTGCATATTCTCAGACCACAGTGTTTTGAAACTGGAACTCAATCACAAAAAAAAGTTTGGAAGAAATTCAAACACTTGGAAGCTAAAGACCATCCTGCTAAAAAATGTTTGGGTCAGCCAGGAAATCAAAGAAGAACATAAACAATTCATGGAAGCCAATGAGAATGAAAACACATAGGCTCAAAACTTATGGGATATGGCAAAGGTGGTCCTAAGGGGGAAATACATAGCTATCCAACCCTCACTCAAAAAAATAGAAAAATCCTGAATACACAAACCATCTTTACACCTTAAAGAACTGGAGAATGAACAACAAATTAAGCCTAACCCATGCACAAGAAGGGAAATAATTAAGATTAGAGCAGAGATCAATGAATTAGAAAAGAGAAATACAGTAGAACACATCAATGAAACTAGAAGCTGATTCTTTGAGAGAATAAGATCAATAAACAACTGGCCAGACTTATCCAAAAGAAAAAAGACCCAAATTAATAAAATTACAAATGAAAGAGGAGAGATCACAACTAACACTAAGGATATAGAAAAAATTATCAGAAATTACTACCAATAACTGTATGCCAATCAATTAAGCAACCTGGAAGAAATGTATGCATTCCTGGAAACTTATAAACTACCAAGACTGAAACAGGAAGAAATTGACAACCTGAATAGACCAATATCTAGTAATGGGATTGGAGCAGTGATCAAAAACCTCCCAAAAAACAAGAGTCCAGGACCCGATGGATTCCCTGGGGAATTCTACCAGACATTCAAAGAAGAATTAATACATATTCTCCTGAAGCTGTTTCAAAAGATAGAAACAGAAGGAAAATTTCCAGACTCATTCTGTGAGGCCAGCATTACCTTGATCCCCAAACCAGGCAAAGACCCCATCAAAATGGAGAATTACAGACCAGTATCCCTGGTGAATATGGATGCCAAGATTCTCAATAAGATCCTAGCTAATAGGATCCAAAGGTACATTAAAAAGATTATCCACCATGACCAGGCAGGATTTATTCCTGGGATGCAAGGGTCGTTCAACATTCATAAATCAATGTGATAGAACACATTAATAAGAGGAGAGAGAAGAACCATATGATCCTCTCAATTGATGCAGAAAAAGCATTTGAGTAAATACAGCATTCTTTCCTGATTAAATCTCTTCAAAGTATAGGGGTAGAGGGAACATTCCTCAACTTTGGAAAATCTATCTATAAAAAGGCCACAACAAATATCATTCTCAGTGGGGAAAAGCTGACAGCCTTCCCTTTGAAATCAGGAACATGACAAGGATGCCCACTCTCACCACTCTTGTTCGACATGGTACTAGAAATCCTAATGACAGCAGTCAGACAACAAAAAGAAATAAAAGGTATTCATATTGGTAGTGAAGAAGTCAAACTCTCTCTCTTCACAGATGACATGGTACTTTATGTGGAAAACCCAAAAGACTCCATCCCCAAATTACTAAAACTCATATAGTAATTCAATAATGTGGCAGGATACAAAATCGATGCACAGAAATTATTTGCTTTCTTAAACACTAACACAATAACTGTAGAAAGAGAAATTAGAGAATTTATTCCATTTACAATAGCACTAAAACCCATAACATATGTTGGAACAAACCTAACCAAAGAGGTAAAGGATTTATACTCTAGGAACTACAGATCACTCATTAAAGAAATTGGAGAAGACACAGAAAGATAGAAAAACATTCCATGCTCTTGGATCAGAAGAATAAACATTGTTAAAATGTCTATGCTGCCCAGAGCAATCTAAGCTTCCAGTGACATTCTGATCAAAATACCAATGGTATTTTTCAAAGTGCTAAAATAAACAGAATATTAGATATAATATAATATATATAATAGAACATAAATAGAATAAAAATTTGTATGTAACCAGAAAAGACCCAAATCACCAAGGAAATGTTGAAAAAGAATAACAAAACTGGGGGCATCACATTGCCTTGATTTCATTGCCTATAGATTTCACATTGCCTATAGATTTCAAGCTATATTACAAAGCTGTAATCACCAAGACAGCATGGTATTGGCACGAAAACAGACACATAGACCAGTGGAGCAGAATAAAGAGCCCAGATATGGACTCTCAACTCTGTGGTCAAATAATCCTCAACAAAACAGGAAAAATATCCAATGGAAAAAAGACAATCTCTTCAATAATTGGTGCTGGGAATATGGGACAGCTATATACAGAAGAATGAAACTCGACCATTCTCCTATACCATACACAAAGATAAATTCAAAATGTATGAAAGACCTCAATGTGAGATAAGAACATCAAAATCCTAGAGGAGAACATAGGAAGTAATCTTTTTGACATTAGCCACAGCAAATTCTTTCAAGACACGTCTCCAAAGGCCAGGGAAACAAAAGTGAAAATGAACTTTTGGGACTTCATCAAGATAAAAAGCTCTGCACAACAAAGGAAACAGTCAACAAAACAAAGAGGCAACCCACAGAATGGGAGAGGATATTTGCAAATGACATGATAGACAAAGGGCTGATATCCAAGATCTATAAAGAACTTCTCAAACTCAACACTCAAAAAAACAGAAAATCAAGTCAAAAAATGGACAGAAGACATGAGCACTTATCCAAAGAAGACATACAAATGGCTAACAGACACATGAAGAAATGTTCAACATCGCTAGCCATCAGGGAGATTCAAATCAAAACCACACTGAGATACCACCTTATACCAGTTAGAATGGCAAAAATTGGGGCTGCCTGGGTGGCTCAGTCATTAAGCATCTGCCTTCAGCTCAGGTCATGATCCCAGGGTCCTGGGATCAAGTACCACATCGGGCTCCCTGCTCGGCGGGAAGCCTGCTTCTCCCGCTACCATTCCCTCTGCTTGTGTTCCCTCTCTCGCTGTGTTTCTCTCTGTCAAATAAATTAAATCTTAAAAAAAAAAAAAAAGAATGGCAAAAATTGACAAGGCAAGAAACAACAAATGTTGGAGAGGTTGTGGAAAAAGGGGAACTCTCTTACATTGTTGGTGAGAATGCAAGTTAGTGCAGCCACTTTGGGAAACAGTGTGGAGGTTCCTCAAAAAATTAAAAATAGAGCTATCCTATGACCTAGCAATTGCACTACTGGGTATTTACCCCAAAGGTACAGATGTAGTGAAAAGAAGGGCCATATGCACCCCCAGTGTTCATAGCAGCAATGTCCACAATAGCTGTGAAAAGAGCTGAGATACCCTTTAACAGATGAATGGATAAAGAAGGTGTGGTCCATATATTCAATGGAATATTACTCAGCCATCAGAAAGGATAAATATCCAACTTTTGCATCAACATGGATGGAACTGGAAGAGATTATGCTAAGTGAAATAAGTCAAGCAGAGAAAGTCAATTATCATATAGTTTCACTTATTTGTGGAACATAAGTAATAGCATGGAGGACATTAGGAGAAGGAAGGGAAAAATGAAGGGGGGGAAATTGGAGGGAGAGATGAACCATAAGAGACTATGGATGCCAAGAAACCAACTGAGGGTTTTGGAGGGGAGCGGGATGGATGAACCTGGTGATGGGTATCAAGGAGGGGATGTATTGCATGGAGCACTGGGTGTTATATGTAAACAATGAATTATGGAACACTACATCAAAAACTAGTGATGTACTGTATGGTGACTATAACAATAAAAAAAGAAAAAATAAAACAAAACTTATAGTTCTGGAACTATTGCAAAAAATAATCTGAAAACATTCCTGACAAAAGTACCTAATAATTCTGAGGAAAGTTATAGAGATAGGTGTATATAGGTAACATCCATATCTATCTATATCCTTTAAATACCTCTATATATCTATCTGTATATCCTTTAACATATCTGTCTATATCTAGACAGATATTCAATATATCTGTCTTTATATCAATATAAAGAATATATATCTATATCAATATAAAGAATATATTTAGATATAGATACATATGTTAAAGGATAGATGGGCAAACAAAGAGGGATCTATAAAGGTAATAAAGGTATAGATACATAAATGGAAGGAAAACTAAGTGAATTTAGTTTACTGATGCGAAGGCAAAAGAGAGATAGTGGCCAATTTTGATTTTTGTGTTAATGAAGTTATTAATGGCCTTGGAAATAAATGTGAAGAAGTAGGAATTCTCATTTTAAGAGTTTAGACAGCAAATGGTAGGGGGGAAAAAGATCAATTGTAAGCTGGAAGTTCCTGCCAGGAGAGAGTTTTATTTATTTTAAGATGGAAGAATCATAGCCTGATTTAAGACTTACTGTTCTTCTGAGCCTGGGTGGCTCAGACAGTTAAGCTGGGTATCTTTGGCTCAGGTCATGATCTCAGGGTTCTGAGATTGAGCCCTGCATTGGGCTCCCTGCTCAGTGGGCAGCCTGCTTCTCCCTCTGCTTCTGTTCCCTACTTGTGTTGTCTCTCTCACTCACTCTATCAAATAAATAAATAAAATCTTAAAAAAAAAAAAAAAGACTTAATGTTCTTACCTAGCTATCTCTTACTCAGTCTGTAAGATTCAGCTCAGGTGTTGTCTCTAGGACTATAGCTGCACTTGGTCAAACTCCTCTATTGTCTTCACTGTCAAAAGGTTGTTATATCACTTAGAATATCTTAATGAATATATCCATTTAAATGTCTTGTCTCCTGCAGATTATAAACCAAGTGATCATGTGTTATTTATCTTTCAATCACCAATTCTTGGCAAAGGTTTGGCAATAGAAAGTTCTCAGGCAATGTTTAATCTATGGAGCTTTTTAAAATTTACCCTTTTTATAAATCTACCTGTGTCCACTTTTTGTCCTTTTTCCTTTCATTGTAACACCTATATAATTTTAATTGCATTTATTCCTTTTTACATGTATGACCTTCCTACATACATACTTATATTATAAACAACATAGTTATTTATTTTTACACTATCATTTAGCATAGTGCCTATCATTCATTTATTGAATATTCAATCATTTCTTGAGTAACCAGTCATTATTCTAAACTCTAAGAATACAATAATGAAAAAGATTTATCTTCTGGTAGAGGAAGACAGAATAGACAATAAACCAGTAAAGAAAATTATTTATAATAGTAATTATTAAAGACAAACAAGGTGATATGATAGAGTGCTGAAAGTGAAGAGTCATTAATTTATTTATGATCTATTTATTTTTAGAGTGGGAGCATGTGTACGCACATGCATGAGTGGGAGAGGAGGGGCAGATGGAGAGGGAGAGAAGAATCCTCAAACAGATTCCCCACTGAGTGCAGAGCCCAATGCAGTGCTCAATTCCAGGACCCTGAGATCATGACCAGAGCTGAAATCAAGAGCCTACTGCTCAACCAACTGAGCCACCCAGGCACCCCAATAGAGTCCTTATTTTAGACAGGATACTTAAGAGCGGAATCAAGAAAGTAAAAATACTATTTATATATATATATATTGACTAAAACTTTAAAGTGAGAAGTGGAGCTTAATGATTACACAGTCCAGTCTTTTCATTTTAAAGATTGATTTAGAGAGAACGTGTTACTTGTTGAAGGTATTAATGAATTTGAAATTTGTCTTTCTCTTGGTAAAGTGGTTTGGAAACTTTCAGATTCTTTTTTTTCTTTAATTTTATTTTTTATTTTTATTTTTTAAATTTTATTTTATTTTTTCAGTGTTCCAAGATTCATTGTTCATGCACCATACCCAGTGTTCCATGCAATATGTGCACTTTCAGATTCTTTATACCGGATAGGTATACATCAGGTATACATCAGGTATACATCCCTGAGATGTAAATGACCTGTTTAAACCAGGGACAATGATGGTGAACTAGTCACACCTATTTTCTTCCCTAATGGGGGTTTGAAAAAAAAAAAAAGAGCAGGGCAGGGATCTTAAGGGGAGACAGGTAAGTGGGCTATCATTACAGTGATACCAATAAAATTCTGCAAGGAGACTTGTAGCATCTAAGTAAAGGTGTCAGGAATTACATAAGAGACTTCAAAAAATTTTTTTTCTGATTTTTCTAAGATACTCATGATAGAAAATACACACACACACACACAAAGTCTAGAGTAGAGTATTGTAACTATAAGCCCTTACTCCAGGGATAACCACTGTTGATTATCTTCCTTATGCAAATCTTTCTCCTCTTTCTGTCTTTCTTTTTTATAAAATTGAAATTATATTATTTATATATATTTTTTTAATTTTTGAGAAAACCAGAAAGCTGAAAAAGAAAAAGGGAAAGGACAAAGAGTAATAAACACCCATGTAATCTAGTAAATACGTATTTTTTGGTCATATAAGCTTCAGATTTTTAGTTTTTTTTTTTTTTTTTTTTAAAGATTTTTTATTTATTTATTTATTTATTTATTTGACAGAATCACAAGTAGGCAGAGAGGAAGGCAGAGAGAGGGGGAAGCAGGCTCCCCGCTGAGCAGAGAGCCCGATGCGGGGCTCGATCCCAGGACCCTGAAATCATGACCTGAGCCGAAGGCAGAGGCTTTAACCCACTGAGCCACCCAGGCGCCCCAGATTTTTAGTTTTTTAAAGAAATAAAACATTACAGATAGAGTCTGTAGAGTCTAAGTTTATGTTCCATCCATAGTCTCATTCCCCTCATTCCCTCTCCAGACGCAACAAATATCATGAATTTAATGTGTTTTAATACTTCGATTACAGTAATGTTTTTTAAAAATAGTATTATTTTGTGTTTTCTTTTAATGTGCATACATGGAATCAATATATAATTGGAGTAATTAAATACAGATTTAGGGGAATTTCTTTTTGCACTGAACATTATGTTTTTTCAGTTCTATTCATACTGATACATACATATCTTATTTATTCATAAGTCTTAAGTGTTAACTTTGATGAATTTTCACTGAACACGCCTATGGGACCATCCCCTACAAGAAACAGAACATTACCAGCATTCTTGAACTCCCCAGATACTTGTGTTTGAATTTTATGTTGGCCTTCTTTTGCCCAACGTAACTTATGAAATTTATCTATTTTGTTGTGCAGAGTTGTAATCTGTTCTTTCCCATTTATAGAATATTTTGTTTTCTTAAATCAATTTTTAAAATTCATTCAACTTTTAAACTTTATTCATTCAACTATTGTTGGTGTTTGTACAGTTTCCAATTTGTGGCTTTCTCAAATACTGATGCTGTAAACATTCTAGTACATGTTTTTCTGAATGTATATGTATGCATTTCATTTGGTATATGTCTAAAAATTCTTGAGTCATGGCTATGCATCTGTTCAGCTTTAATAATAGAGCCAAACAAACTTCCAAAGTATTGTACAAAACTATATTTCCTCTGATAGTGCATGAGAGTTCAGGTTACTCTGCCTCCTTGGCAACAATTGACATTTTTCTGTCTTTTTCATCTTAGGCATCATTTAGAGTAGTTGTTGTTATCTCATGGTTTAATTAGAACTTCCCTGATTGTTAATGAAGTTTTCATATGTTTATTGACCACTTTGATATTCTTTTTTATGATATCCTTACATATTTAGCATCTTTACTTAATTGGTTTTTTCTAACAAATCTAAATATAATCTAAAGGTCTCTATTCTCCACCCAATCTAGATAAGGAATGACCTTAGCAATAACTGTTGTTCCCTCACTTAGTAGTTGTGTGCCTTCAAACAAGTTTCTTAACCTTATTTTGCCTCAATTGTTTCTGCATCTGTAAAATGAGGAAATAGTAGTACTTAACTCAGAGTTGTTGTGAGAATTAAATGAGTTTAAATATATAATACACTGAACAGTGCCTGGCATGTAGTATTTACTATATGAATGTTAGTTATTATTATTGTTGCTGTTATTGGCAAAAGGATGGACAATATATATCAAGGGGAAAGAAGAGAGATTCCAGAAACAGACTGACACAAATATGGCTACTTAATTTTTGACAAAGATGCACAAGCAACTCAGTGAAGAAAGGATAGTGTTTTCAGGAAATGGTGTTAGAACCGCTGGATATACATATCCAAAGGGGAAAAGAAATGGAACTTGACCCATGCCTTATACCTTATGTAAAAATTAATTCAAAATGAATCATAAATTAAATGTAAAATATAAAACTATAACTCCTTTATAGGAAAACATAGGAGAAAATCTCTGTGGCCTGGGTTAGGCAAAGAGTTCTTAAATAATACCATAGCACAATCCATACAAGGAAAAATGTAATAAATTAGATATCACCAAAATTTAAGTTTTTCTCTGTGAAAGACACTCTTTTTTTTTTTTAATTTTTAAAAATGATTTAATTTATTTATTTGACAGAGAGAAAGAGATCACAGTAGGCAGAGAGGCAGGCAGAGAGAGGGGGGGGAAGCAGGCTCCCCACTGAGCAGAGAGCCCGATGCGGGGCTTGATCCCAGGACCCTGAGATCATGACCTGAGCCAAAGGCAGAGGCTTTAACCCACTGAGCCACCCAGGCGCCCCTGTGAAAGACACTCTTAAGAGAATTGAAAAGACAAGCCATAGACTTGGAGAAAATATTTCCAAATCACATATCTGACCAAGGACTTGAGGAATTCCAAAATATCATCAAAGATTTAAACAAATACTTCACTGAAGAAGACATGTGAATGACAAATAAGCACATGTGAAGATGTTCAACATCATTATTCATTAAGGATATGCAAATTAAAACCACAGTAAGATACGACTGTACATCTATTAGAATGACTGAAATAAAACTAACAATACCAAGTGGTGGCAATGATACAGAGCAGGGGAGCTGTCATATAATATTGGTGGGAAAGCAAGATGGTACAGACACTTTGGAAGGCAGCTTGGCAGTTTCTTACACATTTAAATACATATTTGCTACATCTGAGAAATGTTCTCAGCTGGGAAATAAACTGTGGTACATCTGTAAAGTGGAATATTACTCAGGAATAAAAAGAAACTGTTGATACATGCAACAATATAGGTGAATGTCAGAAGCATTATGCTAAGTGAAAAAAGCCAGACTCAAAAGGCCACGTGCTGTATGATTCCATTTATATGAAATTCTAGAAAAGGCCAAAAGTATAAGGATGGAGAATAGGGATGGAAAATAAACAATGGTTGCCAGCAATTAGTGCTAAGACCAATAAGTTCTTAGACCACTAAGAGGCAGTATGAGGAAATTTTGGAAGGTGATGAAGTGTCACTTAAGTTGGTTATGGTGCTGTGAATGTTTTTTGTATTTGTCAAAACTTATAGAACAGCACACACACATGCAAATGAATTTTACTATATAAATTTAATTTTTTTTAAGTAAAATCCTTTTTAGGTTAATTCCCTGAATATTGCTTCTCTGCTATTCCTGTATTTTTTCTTTTAGGACCCCTATTACTTTTATATTATATACTCTTAATCTTTTCCAATCTCATATTTCCTTATATTTTTCATTCCTTTATGTAATTAGATGAGTTTCTCAGTGTTATCTTTCATCTCATTAATTGTGTTCAAAATAGAATTTATCTTAAAATTTTTTAATTTTTCATTTTCCAAGATTCCTTCTTGGTCTTCTGTTAGTGGTTCAGAATCCCCTTCCCTCAGAGATTTTATTAATGTAGAGTTATTCACAGTGCCAAAGGATGATTTGGTCTAGGTCTTGTCTCAGTGATTTTCTCTGCTTCTTCAAGCTAATTCTTGCTTCAAGATTTTAGTGCTTTGTATGCCTGTGGTTTTAATCTCTACTTATTACTCTGTGTTGCTTTTATTTATTTTTTGTCCATAGAAATCTTTATCTTTTTTTCCCAAAGTTTTATTTATTTAAGATCTCTACACACTATGTGGGTCTCGAACTCATGACCCAAAGATCAAGAGTCACATGTTCTACTGACTGAGCTGGCCCAGGGGCCCCTAGAGATCTTTATCTTATATTTGAGTATGACAATGTCTTCTTAATTTTTTTAAAAATATGCATTTTACCTATCTTGCTTTTATCAATGAATACTATCTGATATTTCATTATACCACCCTGCCAATGATTCTCAAGTGGGACAGTTTTGCCCTCCAGAATACATTTGCCTGGAGACATCCTTGGTAGAATGCATAGGACAATCCCTACAACAAATTATCTGGTCCAAAAGATCAATAGTATTGATGCTGAGAAACTCTGCACTAAATAATTAAAGAATATGGTATTTTTCATATGTAACATCATCATAACTTATTTAATTGCCTTCCTAATGTGCACTTAGAAGGGTTTTTTTTTTTGTATTAGAAGTATCACTTTGATAAATAGCCTTCTATAACTTCTTGGTACCATTAATTAATTCCCAAATGTACACATTTTCTGAACCCAAAGAAAACTAAGATTTGAGAGGCACCATCTTGGAAGCTGAAATTACTTAGGAAAAAACAAAAACATGAGAACAACAAAGTCTTTATCATGTCATACGTTTAGTGGAACTTATAATATGTTCACACACAAAGATCTTCTATTCATTTTATTTTTTTATTAGCATATAAGTATTATTTGCTTCAGGGGTACAAGTCTGTGATTCATCAGTCTTACATAATTCAAAGCGCTTACCATAGCACATACCCTCCCTAATGTCCATCATCCAGCCACCCTATCCCTCCCCGCTCACCCCCCAGCAACCCTGTTTGTTTCCTGAGATTAAGAGTATCTTATGGTTTGTCTCCCTCCTCAGTCCCATATTGTTTCATTTCATTTAAATTCCAGTTAGTTAACATACAGTGTAATATTAGTTTCAGGTGTACAATTTAGCGATTCAACATTTCTGTGCAACACCCTGCACTCATCACAAGTACATCCTTAATCCCCATCACCTATTTAAACCATCCTCCCCTCTGGTAATCATCAGTTTGTTCTCTGTAGTTTTATATTTTCAAACCCTTTTCCCCCAGGTACTATGCAGTTGACCCTTGAACAACATGGGTTTGAACTGTGCAGGTCCACTTATAAGTGGATGATTTTCAATATAGTACAGGACTATTGATGTATTTTCTACTCCTTATAATTTTCTTAATAATATTTTCTTTTCTCTAGCTTATTTATTGTAAGACTACAGTATGAAATATGTAGAATATACAAAATATGTGTTAATCGACTGTTTATGTTATTGGTAAGGGTTCTCGTCAACAGTAGGCTGTTATTTATATATGTATATACATAAGTAGTTAAGTGTTGGCAGAGTCAAATATTACATGTGCACTTGTGAGTGTGCACAGGTTGGTGCCCCTAATCCTCATGTTGCTTAAGGGTCACCTGTACTGCTAAATTGTTTTAAGGCTCTTTATGTTCTATACAGCTTTCTGTGAAAGCTTCCTACAGCTTGCTTTATGGTTAGGTATCAGATTTCAGAATCTTCAGGAATAATTGGCCAACCTGACTATAAATACCTCATGCATTCTTTATTCTTAATTCTTTTCAATCCATAACTAGTATTAAGATGATTCGTAGTAGGGATAAGATAATAGAAAAAAACAAGACTGACTTTAATCTGTTGCCTAATCTCAACTCAGATCCCTCTCTTACCTAGACCTCAATTTTATCATCTGTAAAATGAAGGAGTTATACCATATAATTCCTATAGGCTTTTCCAATTTTAAACCTGCTATTATTTTATATTGCTTTTATTTAGCTTTGGGCCATGATCTTTTATAGTTCCTGAGATAAAATAGAGAGAAAACGAAGATTTCTAAAATATTTTATTTTTTTATTTTTTAAAGATTTTATTTATTTACCTGACAGAGAGGGAGAGATCACAAGTAGGCAGAGAGGCAGGCAGAGGGAGAGGGGGAAGCAAGCTCCCTAGTGAGCAGAGAGCCCGATGCAGGGCTCAATCCCAGGACCCTGAGATCATGACCGAGCTGAAGGCATAGGCTTCACTGAGCCACCCAGGCGACCCTCTAAAATATTTTAAAGTTCCTCATATTTGTTCTTTATTATCCTCCATCTGCCTTCTTGTAGTGATTGTCAAATATTATTGTCTTATGTTGAAGGACTGCAAAGACTGATACTGGAAAAATAACATAAAAATTTACAGCTAGACTGGGAAAGGAGAAGGCCAGATTAAAAAAAAAAAAAAAAAGAGGTGACAGCTGTACAAAAACAAACAAAACCTAGATATCAAATCAAGGCAGGGTCAGAGAAATGCACCCTGGGCCCTAATCACCATGAGGCCTTGTGTTGAAATTTGTTAAAATTGCATGGGAGCCTAGAATTCAGGTTTTCCAACTTCCTGGTTAATGTTTTAACACTACAGTATGTCATATCATTCAAATTATTATGTCATTTAATTTTACCTAGAGAATGAAGATACATGCATGAAATAATCTTTTATAATTTATTTGTATAGGTTTTTTTAACCACTTAACTTATTTTCTGGCTGCTGGTGCTGTTACTTTGGGAATTGGTTTCTTTGCTTTGGCATCAGCTTTGTGGTTCCTGATTTGCAAACGAAGGTAAGGTTTATTAGAATGTTTAACTTTTTTTTTCTCTTAAAAATTCAATGAAAGACTTTTTCAAATGGTATTAAATAACTATAATAGGACTGATTCTGTAATTTGAGGTTTGGTTATAGACACTTTGATTGGGAAGGGAAAGCTTTACATGTTTAAAATAGCCCAGAAAGACAAGTCCTATTAGTATAATAGTCTGAGTGCTGTAATAGCCATCTTCATGCATTAAAATTTTAAGGAATAATATTTTATTCTCTGGAAGACATGTGTTCAAATTATAAGTCTAGAAATTTTTAAAGTTTTTAATTTCTAATTTAGTGTTTTTCTCATCACTGAGACAAAAGACTCTTTCTTTAGGAGATATTTAAGGGAAGAGCTGACAGAATCCACTGGTATAGTCTAAATGTAGTCTTTTACCAGAGACAGAAAACCCTAAAATTTGGTGGTTTTGATTATTTTGTTCAGTATTTGCTTTGTTTGATATTTAAAAATGTAAATTGTGACACGTTCTTGCACATACTCTTCCAGGATTCCCTATCTCAGCCAATGAATACATACTACCTATTCATTTGCATAAGTCAGAAAACTGGAAATTATTCACTTATTCATTCTTTTAACAAATACTTACTGGTGCCTTCCATTGTTCTAAGTACCGAGGACACAATTATAAGCAAGTCAGACAGAGACTAGGATTTTCATAGACTAGCAGTGCCACTGGGAGGAGACAGATAATGAAAAATAAAATGGTCAGGGAATATCTCTTCAAGTGGCAATATTTAATCTGAGATCAGAGTTAAAAGAAAGAGCCAATCACATGAAGACTTATTCAAAGAGCTCTCTAAGCTGAAGGGATAACAAGTAGAAAGACCCCACGTGGAAATGTTCTTGG
Organism: Procyon lotor; assembly: GCA_028646535.1. Taxonomy (NCBI): domain Eukaryota; kingdom Metazoa; phylum Chordata; class Mammalia; order Carnivora; family Procyonidae; genus Procyon; species Procyon lotor. The sequence continues at coordinate 34,295,821 of CM053606.1, forward strand.
TATTGTTCAGGAAAGGGAAAGAAGCCCAGCGTGTTCTAAGTGCTTTATATGCGATCTCATTTAGAATTCAGAACCACCCCCTGAGGTAGCAGTAATGTTATCTCCCTTTTAAGAACACTATAATGTCACCTATAGATGATTTACACTTTTATAATACTTTTTAAAATTTGAGATATGATTCATATACAATGTAGTACATAGATTTTAAATGTATGATGATGAATTTCAGCATATATATTTCCATGTCATCACTATCCCAGTCAACATATACAACTTTCCATCATCCTGGAAAGTTCTCTCATGCTCCTTTCCAGGCATCACTCCCTACCTCCCACTCAGAGACAGTCATTATTCTGATTTTTATTACCAGAGGTTAATTTTGTCTAGTCTTAAGTTACATGTAAATGGAATCATATGGACTTTTTTATGTTTGCTTTTTTGACTTAACATAATATTTTTGAGATTCATTTATGTCATTGTATTTATCTGTAAATATTTGTATTTACATTGTATTTATTCTTTTTATTGATGATTTTTATTAATTGTATAAATATACCTCACTTTATTCTGTTAATGGACAATTGGGTCATTTCCAGTTTTTAGTTCTTAGGGGTAAGGCTGCTATGAACATTCTTGTACAAATCTTTTTGTACATGTGCTTTCATTTCTCATGGGTAAATATCTAAGAGTAGAATTGCTGGATCATATGGTTAACTTTGTAGCAAATTGCTGAACAGTCTTCCAAAGTGAGTAAATACTCCTGCCAGCATTATATGAGAGTTCTAATTCATATTTTTAAAAGATTTTTCTTACTTCTCTGTGAAATCTGAGTTTTAATTGAGCAAAAGTGAAGGCAGAGCAAGTTAGGAGGCTATTGCATAATCTAGTTCAAAGATGATAGTGTCTTGGACTAATATGGAAGTAAAGGAGATGAAAAGAAGAGGTTGGATTTGGGGTGTGTTTTGCAGGTAAAGTTAGTAGGGCTTGTTTGATGGATTGGATGAGGTAAGGAAAGATAAATGAAGTGGCAGAATTAGTGCTAACACCTACCTTTTTAACATGAGCAACTGAGTAGTTGATCATGCCAATTACTGAAATGGAAATATGATTAGAGAGGGGAGCAAGTTGAAGGAATAGTGATAAACTAGGAATTACATTTTGGAAAGTCTTTTGGACATCCATTAGAAATGTCAAATACTCAGATATACATGTAGGAACTTCAGAAGAGAATTCAAGCCTGAAGATTTAAGATATCAATGTATAAAGGGTATCTAAGGTCATTAGAACTGTGTGAGACTAACCAGGGAGTGATTGTTGGAAGAAAAGAACCTAGAACTATACCCTTCAGCCCACCAACATTTAGAAATCTAGCAAAAAAATAGGAAGAATCAACATCTGAAAAGGAAAAACAGAAAGGTACACTGTCAAGGAAGTCAAAATTAGAAAATGTTTGAGGGAGTGCTGGGAAGATGGCAGAGTAGGAGGACAAGTGCATATCGTTCACATCCAAGTCAATAAACTGGAGAGTGATCTGAAGACTGGCAGAACAAACTCCACAACTAAATGTAGAGAAAAAGCTGCATGGGAGAGTTTAGGAAGAGCAGAAACTCGTCAGGAACTGCCCACAGGAGGGAAAGAGCTGCAGACTTGGAGAGGGAAAAATAGGAAGCCCACACAGAGAAAATGAATCCCCATAACCTCTGGCCTTGAAAACCAAAGGGGCTGAATTCTATGAGTTTGTATAACCAGCAGGACTTGGAGCCCAGAGTTTTAGAAGTCAGAGGGCTCGTGATAGCTCACAAAGAGTCCCCACCCTTAAAGAGACAAGAGCCCAAGGAAAGGCAACTTAGAAGTGACAGCTTGCAGATTGGAGGGAGATCTGTTTACACTGATTTCAGAGAGTGTTGGAGGATTTCTCTGGGAACAAAGGAGTTGGCTGGTGCCATTTTCCTCTCCTGCCCCCTAGCATAAACACAGAGTCACCTGCAGGAGGTGGTGCTGCACACTTACTTGCTACTTAACCTGTTGGTACTGCACCCTGCCCACAAGTTCTCCTGAGGACTTGCCAACTCCAAGCCTGCTGGTCTCAGCTCCAAGCTCAGTGCAATTGTTGTTAATGCTATGCATGCTGCACCCACCCACTGCCTCTACGTGCTATGCCCCCATGGCCATCAAACTTTGGGGTATCCAGCTTAGGACTAGTGGGTCCAACTCAAAATTTACTAATACTGCATGTGCCATACCCAACCACCAAGTGCCCCAGGTGGCCACTGCCACCATCCTTATGCACTGTATCCCCAACAGCCACTTGGCTGTGGGAGGTCTGGCCTAGGACTTGGGGTTCAGTGCAAATTTTGCTAACATCAGAATTTCCCCTAAGCCCTTCTGCTGTCACACCCCCTCAGAGCTGGCCTACCTGGATCTCACTAATATCATTGAGAGCAAGCACAACCCACAGTAGGCAAAGAGTGAATGAGATGTCTGGACAGAAATGAAATATGACTCAGACACCATAGCAGGATGCAAGCAACAAACATAGGAGACTCCTCTGAAGAGCCAGTTTCTGGTGAACAGGGGACACTGCACTGCAGGGCACTACAGGACCTCTTTTTCATAAAGCCACTACCTTCAAGAATAGAACACAGAGCTGACTTTTGTAACACAGAGAAACAGACAGAGAGATAGACAAAGGAGGAAATAGAGTTGCAAATGAAAGAACAAGACAAAATCACAGTGGGATATCCAAGAGAGAAGTAATATGCCTGATACAGAATTTAAAGTAATGAACATAAAGATACTCACTGGACTTAATAAAAGGATAGAGGATATTAGTAAGAACCTTGACAAAAAGATTAAAAATAACATATCAGACATGAAGAACTCAATAAATGAAATTAAAAATGAAATAGATGGAATAAGCAGTAGGCTACAGGAAGCAGAGGAACGTATCAGTGACCTGGAGGATAGAATAATGGAAAGCAATCAAGCTGAATATGTGAGAGACAAATACATACTACATAATGAGAATAAACTTCATGAGAACTCAGTAGCTCCTTCAAGCATAGTAACATTCATATTAGAGGGGTCCCAGAAGGAAAAGAGAGAGAAAGGCAGGCAGAAAATGTATTTGCAGAAATAATAGCTAAAGACTTCCTAAATCTTGGGAGGGAAACAGAGATCCAGATACAAGAGGCACAGAGATCCTCCAACAAATTCAACCCAAGAAGCAAGAAGGGCCACACCAAGACACTTAGTAATTAAATTGGCAAAAAAAAAAAAAAAAAAAAATAGTGATAACGAATTTTAAAGGGGGGCGCCTGGGTGGCTCAGTCGTTAAGCGGCTGCCTTCGGCTCAGGTCATGATCCCAGGGTCCTGGGATCGAGCCCTGCATCGGGCTCCTTGCTCGGCAGGAAGCCTGCTTCTCCCGCTACCATTCCCTCTGCTTGTGTTCCCTCTCTCACTGTGTTTCTCTCTGTCAAATAAATAAAATCTTTTAAAAAAAAATAATTTTAAAGGTAGCAAGAGAAAAGAATACAGCTCCATACAAAGGAAACCCCGAAAAGCTATCAACTGATTATTTAGCAGAAACTTTATAAGCCAAAAGAGGGTGGCATAATGTATTCAAAGTGCTGAAAGGGAAAATTCTGCAGCCAAGAATACTTTACCCAGCAAGGCTATCATTCAGAATAGAAGAAGAGATAAAGAGTTTCCCAGACAAACAGAAGTTAAAAGAACTCATGGCTACTAAACCAGCCCTATAGGAAATGTTAAGGAGGACTCTGAGTGGAAAACAAAAGCCATAAGTAAGTATAAGAAAAATATGAATCACAAAATAAAAAGATGTAAAAAAATCATGCCAAATATCTGAAATGTAGAGGGAAGAGGAGTAAAAAATGAATTTAAAAATAACCAACCATCAGCATAATATAGACTGCTTTATGCAAAAGATGTTATGTATAAACCGAATGGTAACTACAAATCAAAAAACAGTAATAGATATGCAAAAAATAAAGAGTAAGGAACCCAAATATATCACTAAAAACCCCCTAGCAAACCATGAAGGGAGAAAGAAAAGAAAGAATCAGAAAAAAATTACAAAAAACAAATACAAAACAAGTAACAAAATGGCAATAAATACTTATCTATCAATAATTACTTTAAATGCAAATGGACTAACTGCTCCAATCAAAAGATATAGGGTGAGAGAGTGTATATAAAAAAACAAGAACCGGTTATAGGCTTCCTACAAGAGACTCATTACAGACCTAAAGACACTTGTAGATTGGAAGTGTGGAGATGGAGAAACATTCATCATGCAAGTGGATGTCAAAAGAAAGCCAGAATAGCAATACTTATATTGGACAAAGAGACTCTAAAATAAAGTCTGTAAAAAGAGACAAAGAAGGACACTATATAATAATAAACAGAACAACCCAACAAGAATATATAGCAATTGTAAATATTATTTATGCACCCAACATGGGAGTACCCAAATACATAAAACAGTTAATGACAAACATAAAGGAAATATTCAATAGTAATACAATAATAGTGGGGGACTTTAGCTTCCATTTACATCAATGGAAAGATCATCCAAATAGAAAATCAATGATGAAACAGTGACTTTGAATGATACACTGGACCAGATGGATTTAATGGATATATTCAAAACATTCCATCCTAAAGCAGCAGAATACACATTCTTTTCAAGTGCAAATGGAATATTATCCAGAATAGATCACATGTTAAGACACGAAACAAGCATCAACAAATTCAAAAAGATCAGTCATACCATGCATCTTTTCTGACCACAATGCTATGAAATTAGAAATCAATCACAAGAAAAAATCTGGAAAACCACAAATACATGGAGATTAAATAATATGCTACTAAACAACTAATGGGTCAACCATGAAATAAAGGAAGAAATAAAAAAGTACATGGAAACATATGAAAATGAAAACAATAGTCTGGAGGCACCTGGGTGGCTCAGTTGGTTAAGTGTCTGCCTTCAGCTTAGGTCATGATCTCTGGGTCCTGGGATCAAACCCCAGGGTCAGGCTCCCTGCTCAGCAGGAAGTCTGCTTCTCTCTCTCCCTCTGCCCCTCCTCTCTGCTTATGCTCAATATTTTACTTTCTCTCTCTCAAATAAATAAATAAATAAGTAAAATCTTCAACAACAACAACAACACAATTGTCCAAATCTTTGGGATGCAACAAAAGCAATTTTTTCCTTTTTCTTTTTATTATGTTGTTAGTCACCATACAGTACATCATTAGTTTTTGATGTAGTGTTCCAAGATTTATTGATTGTGTATAACACCCAGTGTTCCATGCAGTACATGTCCTCAATACACACCACCAGGCTCACCAATCCCCCCACTTCCCCCCCTTCTAAAACCCTCAGTTTGTTTCTTGGAGTCCATAGTCTCTCGTGTTCATCTTTCCCTCTGATCTGATTCTCCCCCTTCACTTTTCCTTTTCTTCTCCTAATGTCCTCCATGTTATTCCTTATGTTCCACAAGTAAGTGAAGCCATATGATAATAGACTTCCTCTGCTTGACTTATTTCACTCAGCATAATCTCCTCCAGTCCCATCCATGTTGATGCAAAAGTTCAGTATTCATCCTTTCTGGTGGCTGAGTAATATTCCATTGAATATATGGATCACACTTTCTTTATCCATTCATCTGTTGAAGGTCATCTTGGCTCTTTCCACAGTTTGGCTATTGTGGACATTGCTGCTATGAACATTGGGGTACATATGACCCCTCTTTTCACTATATCTGTATCTTTGGGGTAAATATGCAGTAGTGCAATTGCCAGGTCATAAGGAAAAGCAGTTATTTTTAAAATTTATGTTTTGTTTTTATTTTTTAGAGTGGGAGAGAGAGGAAGAGAGAGAGAAAGGAGGGGCAGAGGGAGAAAGAGAATCTTAAGCAGGCTCCACTCCCAGGACAAAGCCTGACACAAAACTCAATCTTACAACTCTGAGATCATGACCTGAACCAAAACCAAGAGTTAGATAATTAACAGACTGAGCCACCCAGCCACCCCCGCAAAAGCAATTCTAAGAGGGAAGTTTATAGTAATATAGACCTACCTCACAAGGCAAGAAAAGCCTCAAACAACCTAAAGAAGCTAGAAAAAGAACAAACAAAACCTAAAGCCAGCAGAAGAAAGGAAATAGAAATAAAGATTAGAGCAGAAATAAATGATATAGTAACTTAAAAAAAAAATCAGTGAAACCAGGAGCTGGTTCTTTGAAAAGACCAACAAAATTGATAAACCTCTAGACAGACTCTTCCAAAAAGGGTGTGGGGAGAAGGATTCAAATGAACAAAATCACCAATAAAAGAGGAGAAATAACAATTAACATCCGAGAAATACAAATAATTATGAGAATATTATTAAAAACTATATGCTAACAAATTAGACAATCTAAAAGAAATGGATAAATTCAGAGAAATATAACCTACCAAAACCGGAGCAGGAGGAAACAGAAAATTTGAACAGACTTATTACCAGCAACACAATTGAATCTGTAATCAAAAAACACCCAAACAAACAATAGTCCAGGGCCAGATGACTTCACAGGTGAATGCTACCAAATATTTAAAGAAGAGTTAATACCTATTCTACTTAAGCTATTCTAAAAAATAGAAGGAAAACTTCCAAATTCATTCTGTGAGGCCAGCACTATCCTGATACCAAAACCAAATAAATACACCACAAAAGAAAACTACAGGCCAATATCTCTGAGGAACATAAATGCAAAAATCTCAACAAAATACTAGTAAATAAAATCCAATAATACATTAAAAAAGTCATTCACCATGACCAAGTGGGATTTATTCTTGGGATGAAAGGGTGGTTCTATATTCACAAAATAATCAGTGTAATACATTTCATTAATTAAAGAAAGGATAAAAACAGTGATCATCTCAATAGATGCAGAAAAAGCATTTGACAAAGTATAACACCCATTCACGATAAAAATCCTTAAAAAAGTTAGGTTTAGAGTGAACATACCTCAACATAATAAAGGCCATATATGAAAAACCCACTTATCATTCTCAGTGGGGAAAAACAGAGCTCTCCCCCTAAGGTCAGGAACAAGACAAGGATGTCCACTCTCACCATTTTTATTCAATGTAGTACCAGAAGTCTTAGCCAAAGCAATCAGACAACAAAAAGAAATAAGAAACATCTAAATTGGTAAGGAAGAAGTAAAACTCTCATTATTTGCAGATAACGATACCGTATATAGAAAACTCTAAAGACTCCACCAAAAAACTACTAGAACTGAAATGAATTTAATGAAGTCACAGAATACAAAATCAATATGGAGAAATTTGTTGCATTTTTATGCACTAATAATGAAGCAGCAGAAAGAGAAATTAATAAAATAATCCCATTTACAACCACACCAAAAATAATAGAATACCTAGGAATAAACAAAGAGGTGAAAGATCCATACTCTGAAAGCTCTAAAACATTGATGGAAGAAATTAGAGACAGAAATGGAAAGACATTCACTGCTCGTTGCTTAGAACAATTTTTTTTTTTTTAAGATTTTGTTTATTTGACAGAGAAACCCAGCGAGAGAGGGAACACAAGTAGAGGGAATGGTAGCGGGAGAAGCAGGCTTCCTGCCGAGCAAGGAGTCCGATGCGGGGCTCGATCCCAGGCCCCTGGGATCTGACCTGGGCCGAAGGCAGACGCTTAACGACTAAGCCACCCAGGCGCCTTGCTTAGAACAATTTTTAAAATGTCCATACTACCCAAAGCAATTTACAGATTTAATGCAATTCCTATCAAAACACCAACAACATTTTTTCAGAGAACTAGAACAAAAAATCACAAAATTTATATGGAACCACAAAAGACCCTGAATAGCCAAAGCAATTTTGAAAAAGAAAAACAAAGCTGGAGGTATCAGAATTCCAATCTCAAATTATGTTACAGCACTGTAGTAATCAAAACAGTATGGTACTGGCACAAAAATAGACACATAGATTAATGGAACAGATTAGAAAACACAGAAATAACCCCAAAATTTTGTGGTCAATTAATCTTCAACAAAGCAGGAAAGAATATCCAGTGGGAAAAAGACAGTCTTTTCAACAACTGATGTTGGGAAAACTGGACAGCCACATGCAAAAGAATGAAACTGGATCACTTGAAGAGAACACAGGCATTAATTTCTCTGACATTAACTCTAGCAACATTTTTCTAGATATGTCTTCTGAGACAAGGGAAATAAAAGAAAAAATTGGCTATTGGGACTACATCAAAATAAAAAGCTTCTGCAAGCAAAGGAAATAATCAACAAAACTAAATGGCAACCTATGGAATAGGAGAAGATATTTGCAAATGACATCTGATAAGGGGTTAGTATCCAAAATATATTAAGAATTTATACAATTTAACTCCCACAAAACAAAAGGTCCAACTTAAAAATGGGCAGAAAAGCGACGCCTGGGTGGCTCAGATGGTTAAGCATCTGCCTTCAGCTCAGGTCATGATCCTAGGGTCCTGGGATCCTCCCTGCTTGGCAGAGAGTCTGCTTCTCCCTCTCTCTCCCCACTGTCCTCTGCTTGTGCTTTCTCGCTCTCTCTGTCAAATAAAATCTTAAAAAAAAAAAGAGCAGAAGGCATGAACGGACATTTCTTCAAAGAAGACATCCCGATGGCCAACAGACACATGAAAAGATGCTCAATACCACTGATCATCAGGCAAATGCAAATCAAAACCACAATGAGATATTACTTCTCACCTGTCAGGATGCCTAAAATCAAAAACACAAGAAACAAGTGTTGGAGATGATGTGCAGAAAAAGCAACCCTCTTGTACTGTTGGTGGGAATGCAAACTGATGCAGCCACTTTGAGAGAGGGTATGGAGGTTCCTCAAGAAATTATAAATAGAGCTACTCTATGGTCCAGTAATTGCACTACTGGGTATTAACCTAAAAATGATTCAAAAACATGAATTCAGAGGATACATGCACCCGTCTGTTTATTGCAGTATTATTTACAGTAAACAAACTATGGAAGCAGCCTAAGTGTCCCTCCAATGATGAGTGGATAAAGAAAGTGTTGTATAATAGACAATGGAATATCATTCGACCATAAAAAAATTAAATCTTGCCATTTGCAGTGACATAGATGGAGCTAGAGAATACAATGTTAAGCAAAATAACTCAGAGAAAGAAAAATACCATATGATTGCACTCTTATGTGGAATTTAAGGAACAAAACAAAGAACAAAGCAAAAGAGAGAGAGAGAGAAAGAAAGCAAGAAGCAAACTCTTAACTATAGAGAACAAACTGATGGTTATCAGAAGGGAGGTGAAGGGAAGGATTAGTGAAACAGGTGAAAAGGATTAAGGAGTCTACTTGTCATGATGAGCACTGTACATTGTATGGAATTGTTGTATCACTATAGTTAACACCTGAAACTAAGAAAACACTGTATGCTAACTATACTGGAATTTAAAATTTAAAAAAAGAAATAGAAGGGAAGAAATTAGAAAATGTTTCAAGGAGGAGGAGATGATGATATTGAAAGTGCTTAAGAAGTTGAGAAAGATGATGGAGAAATAATTTTTGGATTTGGCAACATGGAAGTTATTGATGACCTCTAACAGTTTGGGTAGAATGATTGGTTCAGAAGCTCACATTCGAATAAAACACGGGAAGTGAGAGAATTGAATCAAGTATAGACCTCTCTTTAAGTAAGGTGGTGTTTTTTGTTTTGTATTGTTTTGGTTTTGGTGAAGGGGAGTTGACAAATAGGGAAATAACTGGAGGAGAATGTGAGGTCAAGGAAGAGGTTTTTTCCCTAACAAATGAACACATGCTTGATTATTTTCCTTTCTCATTCACACTTCCCCCAAATTTGAATCATCACCAAATTCTGTTTAACCTCATAAATCACTCAAATCTATCTTTTTCTTTCAGTTACCACTGTGACTATCTTATTTATCATTATCCCTCACATAGATTACCACAGTGCAAGTTATAACTGACCCTCTACCTACACTATCATCCTCATTAAATCTCTTCTCCACACTTCAGCCAGATATTTTCCAAATGCATATATAATCAAGTTACCAGACTATTCCATTCCATGCCCACTATATTATAGAGGACTTCCCATTGCTTTTAGGATAAAGACAAGTGGCATGACTTTTAAGGCCCTACATGGTCTGCGCATTTCATCTCCCACTTTCCTCTGGCTTTCATTGTTTCTGCTACACTGTCCTAATCAGGCTCCTAGGTCTTTATCTTGATATTCTTTCTGACTGAAAGACTCTTTCTTCTACAACTCCCTTCCTCCACAACATTCTGCCTAATAAATTACTATTTCTTCAAATGCCCAATTCAATAATCTTTTCCTCAGAAAAAACTTCCCTAACCTCTCTAACCAGATTTATTCCCTTTGTTGCATACTCCCACAGTACACCAAGTACTTTTCCTTGATAACACTTCCCAAAGTTGTAATTTTTAATTTTCTTGACAGCATTTTATGATGTCTGTCTTCCTTAATAGTGTTTAACCTCCACAAGAGCAATAACAGTTATATGAGGTAGTGGCTGTGCTTTTTCCCCCTTGCCACTATATATATAACACCTAGCATAATGTTTGACCCATAGCAAGTACTCAATAAATATCTGTTAAGTGAACTGAATTCAATGAATGAGTGACTCCTAGTTGCCTATACCTCGTTAAGTAATGCAATACAGCCTCTCGAATTAATTTAGAAATTTTCTAATACTTCTCTAAGAAGAAATGGCAGTCAGCATTATTTTTTAAATTGTTAAGTTTGGAATGACAGTTAGAAACTATATTTCCTTATACTTAACTATCTTCAATAAGCTGGAGTTTTACTTGCTTCTTCATTATTTTTAACGGTCTTTCAAAATTGTTTGTGTTGCATGGGTAAAGATCATAGGTACACCTGCATTGTAAGTCATTAATTTCAATTCAGTTTTCTTCTATTTAATTTTGCCAGAAATATTATTAAGTATAAAACTGATAAATGAATTTCATTTCATTTCATTCCTTTGTCATTGAAGACAAATTTATGAAAAGACTAATTAACATTAAAGTTAATTGATTATCTCAAAACTGGAAAGATGGATATCAAAAAATCATGGTTAATTTCAAACTGGAAATATTAACCCTGCATGAGAAGTAGTTTAATTTACATTCTATGACTAACATAAGTATAGTAAAATCAGAGAAGGGAATATATATGTTGATTGGTGTTTTAAAAATAAATATATATGGGGAGGAGCAAGATGGCAGAGGAGTAGGAGACCTAAATTTCGTCTGGTCCCAGGAATTCAGTTAGGTAGTTATCAAACCATTCTGAACACCTACAAACTCAACAGGAAATTGAAGAAAAGAATAGCAGCAATTCTATGAACAGAAAAGTGACCACTTTCTGGAAAGTCTTCTCTGATTTGTTTAGTGTATATTTTTCTGAGGTCACTGTTACCCTGTTAGTATTGAAAAAAAGCAAGAGGCAGTACCAACTGCCAGGGTCCTAATCAATACTGACATTAGTAAGATGTTGGAACTAGAGTTCACAATGGCGACTATAAAGGTACTAACTGGCTTGAAAAAAAGCATAGAAGATACTAGAGAATCTCTTTCTGGAGAAATAAAAGAACTAAAATCTAACCAAGTTGAAATCAAAAGGTTATTAATGAGGTGCAATAAAAAAATGGAGGCTCTAACACCTAGGACAAATGAGACAGAAGAGAGAATTAGTAATAGAGACCTAATGATGGAGAATAAAGAGGCCGAGAAAAAGAGAGATAAACAACTACTGGATCATGAGGGGAGAATTCGAGAGATGAGTGATACCATAAGACAAAACAATATTAAAATAATTGGGAATCCCAGAAGAAGAAGAAAGAGAGAGGGGGGCAGAAGGTATATTGGAGCAATTATACTGGAGAATTTCCCTAATTTGGGGAGGGAAACAGGCATCAAAATCCCGGAGGCACAGAGAACCCCTCTTAAAATCGATAAAAATAGGTCCACACCCTATCATCTAATAGTAAAACTTACAAGTCTCACAGAAAAAGAGCAACTCCTGAAAGTAGCTCAGGACAAGAGGTAGGTAACCTACAATGGTAGAAACATTAGATTGGCAGCAGACTTATCCACCGAGACCTGGCAGGCCAGAAAGGACTGGCATGATATATTCAGAGCGCTAAATGAGAAAACTATGCAGCCAAGAATACTATATCCAGCTAGGCTGTCACTGAAAATAGATGGAGAGGTAAAAAGCTTCCAGGACAAACAAAAACTGAAAGAATTTGCAAACACCAAACCAGCCCTACAGGAAATCTTGAAAGGGGTCCTAAGCAAAGAGAGAGCCTAAAAGGAACATAGACCAGAAAGGAACAGAGATAATATACAGTAACAGTCACCTTACAGGCAATACAATGGCACCAAATTCATATCTTTCAATAGTTACCCTGAATGCAAATGGGTAAATGCCCCTGTCAAAAGGCATGGGGTATCAGATTGGATTAAAAAAAAAAAGCAAGACCCATTTATATGATGTCTGCAAGAGACTCATTTTAGACCCAAAGACTCCTCCAGATTTAAAACGAGGGGGTGGAAAACCATTTTTACCATGCCAATTGATGTTAAAAAAAAAAAAAAAA
>CM053606.1:34309011-34327393 GCA_028646535.1 Procyon lotor
TTTTTTAAAGATTTTATTTATTTGACAGAGAGAAACACAGCGAGAAAGGGAACACAAGCAGAGGGAATGGTAGCGGGAGAAGCAGACTCCCCACTGAGCAAGGAGCCCGATGCGGGGCTCGATCCCAGAACCCTGAGATCATGACCTGAGCCGAAGGCAGACGCTTAACGACTGAGCCACCCAGGCGCCCCAAGTTTCATTCTTTTATATATAGCCATCCAATTTTCCCAGCACCATTTATTGAAGAGACTGTCTTTTTTCCATTGGATATTTTTTCCTGTTTTGTCAGAGATTATTTGACCATAGAGTTGTGGGTCTATATCTGGGGTTTCTACTCTGTTTCACTGGTCTATGTGTTTTTGTGCCAGTACCATGCTCTCTTGGTGATCACTGCTTTGTAGTAAAGCTTGAAATCAGACAACATGATGCCTCCAGTTTTGTTTTTCTTTTTCAACATTTCCTTAGCAATTCAGAGTCCTTTCTGATTCCATACAAATTTTAGGATTGTTCCAGCACTGAAAAATGCTGATGGAATTTTGATCAGAATGGCATTGAAAGTATAGATTGCTCTGGGCAGTATAGACATTTTAACAATGTGTATTCTTCTGATCCATGAGCATAGAATGCTTTTCCACCTTTTTGTGTCTTCTTCACTTTCTTTCATGAGTATTCTGTAGTTCCTTGAGTACAGATCCTTCACCTCTTTGGTTAGGTATATTCCCAGGTATCTTATGGTTCTTGGTGCTATAGCAAATGGAATCAATTCTCTAATTTCCCTTTCTGTAGTATCATTGTTAGTGTATAAGAAAGCAACTGATTTCTGTGCATTGATTTTGTATCCTGCCTCGTTACCGAATTGCTGTATGAGTTCTAGTAGTTTGGGGGTGGAGTCTTTTGAGTTTTCCATATAAAGTATCATGTCATCTGCAAAGAGAGAGGTCGACTTCTTCTTTGCTAATTTGAATACCTTTTATTTCTTTTTGTTTTCTGATTACTGTTGCTAGGACTTCTACTACTAAGTTGAACAAGAGTGGTGAGAGTGGGCATCCTTGTCGTGTTCCTGATTTCAAAGGGAAGGCTGTCAGCTTTTCCCCATTGAGAATGATATTTACTGTGGGATTTTCATAGATAGATTTATGAAGTTGAGGAATGTTCCCTCTATCCCTATACTTTGAAGAGTTTTAATCAGGAACAGGTCCTGTATTTAGTCAAATGCTTTTTCTGCATCAATTGAGAGGACCATGTGGTTCTTCTCTCTTCTCTTATTGATCTGTTCTATCACACTGATTGATTTGCAAATGTTGACCCACCCTTGCATCCCAGAGATAAATCCCACCTGATCATGGTGGACAATCTCTTTAATGTACTGTTGGATCTTATTAGCTAGGATCTTGTTGAGGATATTGACATCCATATTCATCAGGGATATTGGTCTGAAATTCTCCTTTTTGATGGGGTCTTTGCCTGGTTTGGAGATCAGGATAATGCTGGCTTCATAGAAAGAGTCTGGAAGTTTTCCTTCCGTTTTTATTTTTTTTGAAACAGTTTCAGGAGAATAGGTATTATTTCTTCTTTGAATGTTTGGTAGAATTCCTCAGGGAATCCATCAGGTCCTGGGCTCTTGTTTTTTGGGAGGTTTTTGATCACTGATCCAATCTCATTACTAGATATTGATCTATTCAGGTTGTCAATTTCTTCCTGTTTCAGCCTTGGAAGATTATGGGTTTCCAGGAATGCATCCATTTCTTCTAGGTTGTTTAACTTATTGGCATATAGCTGTTAATAATAATTTCTGATGATTGTTTCTATTTCCTTGGTGTTAGTCATGATCTCTCCCCTTTCATTCATAATTTTATTAATTTGGGTCCTCTCTCTTTTCCTTTGGATTAGTTTGGCCAGTGGTTTGTTGATCTTATTGATTCTTTAAAAAAAAAATCAACTTCTGGTTTCATTGATGCATTCTACTGTATCTTTAGTTTCTAACTCATTGATCTCTGCTCTAATCTTGATTATTTCCCTTCTTGTGCATGGGTTTGGCTTAATTTGTTGTTGATTTTCCAGTTCTTTAAAGTGTAAGGAGAGCTGGAGTATTTGGGATTTTTCAGTTTTTTTGAGTGAGCCTTGGATGGCTATGTATTTCCCCTTAACACTGCCTTTGCGATATCCCATAGGTTTTGGGCCAATGTATCTTCATTCTCATTGGTTACCATGAATTGTTTAAGTTCTTCTTTGATTTCCTGGTTGATCCAAACATTCTTGAGCAGGTTGGTCTTTAGCTTCCAAGTGTCTGAATTCCTTCCAAATTTTTTCTTGTGGTTGAGTTCCAGTTTCAAAGCATTGTGGTCTGAGAATATGCAGGGAATCATCTCAATCTTTTGGTATTGGTTGACCCCTGATTTGTGACCCAGTATGTGGTCTTTTCTGGAGAAAGTTCCATGTGTCCTCAAGAAGAATGATTATTCTCTTGGTTTATGGTGGGATGTTCTGTATATATCTATGAGGTCCATCTGGTCCAAAGTGTCATCCAAAGCTCTGGTTTTTTTATTGACTTTCTGCTTGGATGATCTGTGTGTTACTGAGAGTGGCGTGTTAAGATCCCCTACATTTAAGTATTCATATCAATATGACTCTTTATTTTGATTAACAGTTGGCTTATGTAGTAGGCTGTTCCCATATTAGGGGCATAAATGTTTATAATTGTTAGATCTTCTTGGAGGATAGACCCTTTCAGAATGATGTAGTGTCAATCTATATCTCTAACTACAGTCTTTAGCTTAAAATCTAATTTATCTGACATGAGAATTGCTACCCCAGCTTTCTTTCGAGGCCTATTGGCATGAAATATCGTTCTCCATCCCTTCACTTTCAGTCTGGATGTATCTTTAGGTTCCAAGTGTGTCTCTTGTAGACAGCATATGGACGAGTCCTGTCATTTTATCCAGTCTGCAACCCTGTACCATTTTATGCAAGCATTTATGCCTTTCACTTTGAGAGTGATTATTGAAAGAAGTTTTTATTGATATCATGTTTCTGTGAAGTCCTTGTTTCTATAGATTGTCTCTGTAAGTTCCTGTTCTATGTCACTCGGGTTCTTTCTTCTTTTATAGAACCCCCCTTAATATTTCTTGTAGTGCCGGCTTGGTAGTCACATGCTTTTTTAAATCTTGCCTGTCTTGAAAGTTCTTTATCTCTCCATCCATTTTGAATGTTATCCTTGCTGGATAAAGTATTCTTGGCTGCATGTTCTTCTCATTTAGTGCCCTGAATATGTCTTGCCAGCCCTTTCTGGCTTGCCAGGTTTCTGTGAACAGGTCTGACATTATTCTGATGGACCTTCCTCTGTACATAAGGAATCTCTTTCCCCTAGCAACCCTCAGGACCTCTTGTCTAAAATTATGATTCGTGAATTTCACAATTAAGTGTCTGGAAGTCTTTCTGGATTCGTTGATCTTGGGAGGTATCCTTTCTGCCTCTAGGACACAAACATTTTTTCCATTCCCCAGATTGGGGAAATTTTCATCCAGAATTTGGTCAGCTATATCTTCTAGTCTTCTCTCTTTCTCCATCCCCTCAAGGATCCCAATAATTCTGACATTAGAATGTTTCATGGCATCATTTATTTTCCTAATTCTGTTTTCATGGCTTCTAAGCTGTTTGTTCCATGCCTCTTCCTGTTTCTTCCTCTCTATCAAGTTTGTCCTCTAGACCACTAATTCTGTCTTCTGCCTTGATTACCCTAGCTGTTAGAGTATTTAGATTAGATTGGATCTCATTGATAGCATTTTTAACTTTTGCTAGATCGGCTCTCACTTCTGCCCTTAGAGAGTCTATGTTGTCACTAATGGTTTCCTCCAACCTAGCCATTGCCTGGATAATTGTTACCCTGAATTCCCTTTCCAACATACTGTTTATGTCCATATCCAATAGTTCTGTGGGAGAGGGCAGAAGAGTTTCTGAAATTTTCTTCTATTGGGTGTTCCTCTTCCTAGTCGTTTTGGTGAGAGGTGGTTGAGGGGATGTATCGCTGAATATATCAACCACGATCCAGGCAAGGTGCACCCTCTACACTGATATCTTCTGCCCCTGTAGAGATCCAGAAGTGTATAATCTTACTCTCAGGCTGATTTCATGGTGTTCAGAGTGTTTTGATAGATATTTAACTCACTTTAGGGGACCAGTTGAAACAGGTTTCCTACTTCTCTGCCCTCTTCAGTTATATCATTTTCTGTAAGACATCTCTGGTGCCACACAACTTGGTTCAACACCAGCTCTCAACACCTGCTGGCTACTTCACATTCGGGATATTTAACATCTTTGTGTATCCTTATCTCTTTTACACTCTTTTCTAAGGACAGTTGCTTCAAGTTGTGCTCTGGCAAATTCAAAACATAAACCAAGAAGTAATAAGCAAACAGTGAATCCAACCAGTTTTGCACTGAAGCTAAGAGTCCAGATGTAAAGACTCAAAGCCCCATGTTCAAGCACCAAATGATGAAATTGTAGAATATAAATGAGGGTTGGTGGGGTGGAGTCTGGAGCCAATGATCAAGAAAAAATTCTTAATACATCTTTAGTGCAAAATAGTGGTTTTTTAAAGCATGGGATAGAACTTGTGTGCAGAAAGAGCTACTGTGCTGGGCCTGTGATGGAAGGCTGATTATCGCTCCTGTACTTTTTGAAAAATTTTGTGTATAATTGGCAATTCTGCTTTCTCAAAGGTTTTCCTTGAATTCAGCAATGCAGTCATCTAGGTCTAGAGTTTTCTTCCAGAGAAGGTTTTTGACTATAAATATAGAACCTTTAATAGATATGCAGCTATTTAAATGTTATATTTTGTATGCTTTAGAAATTTATGTTTTTCAGTGAATTTGTCCATTTAATCTAAATTGTTAAGTTTTTTGGCATAAAGTTTTTAATAGTATCCACTTATTATCCTTTTAATATCTGTAGAATCTTTAGTTATGGCACTCATTTCATCCCTGATTATATCTCTCTTTTTCTAAATCAGTCTTGCTAGGAATATTCAATTTTATTATTCTTAGATTCCTTTTATATAAACATCTAATATTTCAATTTTCTGCTAAGCAATGCTTTTGCTGCATCCCACAAATTCTTATATGTTTTGTTTTCATCATCATTCAGTTCAAAATATTTTAAAATGTCCTTTTGTTGTCTTCCATGATATTGATATTTTTGAAGAATATAGTCAGTTACTTTATAGATCATAGACTTATTTTGACTTTCCTTGTGATCAGATTCATCTTATCATATCTGAAGACATACAATGTTCATATGCTTTTCACTAATGATTTTAGTTGATCACGCAATCAGGATGATGTCTATTCTTCACCCATTGTATTATCCCTATTTTTACCCTAGCAATTAAATAATCCGTGTGCTGACACTTTGAACCATGTAACCATGAAAATATCTTTCTTCATCAAATTACTTATCAGCTGTATAAATTATTCTTGCCTGAACCAAGCTTTATAAAACTGTAGCAAAATAATGTTTTTCTTATTATACTACTTCATTCTTCCATTTGGTTTTCTAATATAAGAAAAAAACTCTCTGTCTTTATTATCGGTGTAGACTCATGGGTTTCTGTGTTATTCAGCTAATGATAAATCTGTTACTATACTTATTTTGGTGCTCAATTTTTCCCAAATTTAACCAGTGGGAACCCTCAAGACTGTTTCCTTGTCTTTTTTGTATGTCCCTGTCATTTTTTTGAACCCTTACTTCTGAAACTATAACATCATTTTTAATAGTTGGAAGAATATTGCTTATATTATTATCTATATATCATAATACATTTAAGTATTTCTTTTAGAATTTTAAATTAAAGATTTAAAAAATGCTTAACAATGTTGTAAAGAACATTCTGGTAACTGAGTATTTACATAAATCCAAAATTATTAACTTGGCATAATACTTTTCTAGAAGTAGATTTGTTATATGGTGCTCCAGAAAAATTCTACTTATTTATAGGTAGCAGTATGTAAGAATGTCTGGTCCCCAGACCAGCAATATTGTCATTACCTGGGCGCATCTGTTGGAAATGCACAATCTCAGACCCCACTCCAGACCCACTAGGTCATAATCTGCATTTGAACAAATTCCCCAGGTAAAACATAGGCACATAAAAGTCTGAGGGGCAGCGTTAATGTAATTTATATAGGAGTCATAGACTGAATTGGTCCTAAGTCTAGGCAAAGTAAGTCAAGGAGCCTATACTGGCATTTATATTAATAAAAGGTAAAAGGGACAAATAAGTAAAGTTCATTGCAAAAAAAAGTGCTCATGTGTTATCCTATATACATGTAAGACATATGAAATATATATATTATATATATACACACTCATACAACCATCCATACCCTACATATGTATATATATCCTAAGAAACCATTTTGGAGGATAGGACAGTATAGATCAGCATGAAGTACTAATACTGTTCCCCTAAAACACAAGAAAACAATTATCTCTCTAGTCTCATCTTCACCCACTCCATCCTAAGCACCCTCTGCAGTAGCCCACTGTTTATCTAGTTGTCTAAGGAAAACTTGAATCAGAACCACTTGCAGAGTGTTACAATGGATACTCCCAAACTCTTCCCAGAGAATCTGTGTTAGTAGGGTCTGATATTATGCCCAAGTATCAGTATTCTAATAAGCACACCAGGTGATTTTGATGCTCTGGAGTTTGAGAACTACTATACCAAGACACTTCCCAGAATACATCTAGAATATATTGTTTGAGCAACTGCTTTATTTGCTTCAAAAGAATAGCAAATTTTTATAAAATCTTTAGTCAGAATTCACTTTGTTGTTGTTGTTGGTTAATGAAATGAGTAAGTCTAGGAATTCTAATTACTTTTTTGGACCTCTCTAGTTCTAGTGACTCTGAGTTAGTGAGGAGGGGGAGAAATAATCCTGATGAACTCTATTTCACCCCTTCAGTCCCAATCCTGAGGCTGCCTTCTTGAACTAGTTCATGTTCTTTCCAGATGTTACATACTTCTTTTTTCTGTCAGTGTATTTTGATGAAATAAACTCATATCATGGAAAAAATTCCATCAAAAACTTATTATGAAGTTAAAATATATAATTCTTATATAAATATGTGGTAAATATATTAAAGAAATTACATAGAAACCATTCAGTTTTTTAAATACAAATAACTTTTTTTATGCAGGAGGCACAAAGAAAAAAGGAAACAGCACATATAAAAGGTAATTTTTCTCAACAATTTGTTAGAAGAAACCCTGATCAACTTATAGCAATTCACATCTTAAGGAACCAAGAGGCCTACCTAAATGTTATCTAAATATTGTTTTAATACCATGAAATTCAAGGGTAACATTAATGTATTAGTATCTGAGTGGGCATATACATATTTCTTAAAAAACAAAACTTATAATGTCTCACCTTAAATTAAAAGTGAAATTCAAATTTTTATTCCTTATTTATACCCAAAAGCATCATAGTCAGGGGCACCTTGGTGGTTCAATGGGTTAAATGTCCAGTTCTTGATTTCAGCTCACGTCATGATTTCTGGGTTGTGAGATCGAGCCTGGCGTAGGTCTCCATGCTGGACATGTAGCCTGTTTAAGATTCTCTCTCCCTCCTTCCATTTGTCCCCCCACCCCACCATCTCTTAGGAAAAAAAAAAAAAGAAGTAACATAGTCAATACCATATAGTAATCCTTTTGGAGGGTCAAAAGACACGAATATTTTATAATCCTTTAGATATTGCATATTATGTCTTATTACTTCAAAATATTACCCTCCTATATAATAAAAGAAACATTGGGGAAAAAAAGAAATGTTGGATATACAAAATGTAATATTTAAAGCAGCTTTAAAAATTAATGTTATACATTAATATCAAAAGTCAATATGTAAAATATTACAAAAGATACTTAGGATATTATGTAGTATATTTTTTAAAACTTAACATTTTTAAATATCAACTGTGCAGCATAAATAATGTAATAATTGAAGAAGCATGAATCTTAGAGTACTAGAAGTCTAGATGAAGTCTGTTGTGTATCTGATCTGTGGTGATCAGTCTCTAAATATCAGTCTTCTCCTTTGTGAAGTGGTTCTAATAATAACTTCCTTGAAAAATTATTGATAGGATAAATGAGATATGAAAATATATCAAACTGCTTTTCATATTATAAGGCACTCTAAGATTGTTAGTTGTTACTTTAATTGGTGTCAAGCCAACCTGTAGGCCCTTCCTACTGTGGACCAAAAATTTTGTAATCTGCCTGCTTACAAAGGCATGTATTTTTAAAATTTATTTGTAAAAATCAAGGAATACTTATCTATAAATATTTTAAAAACTATCTATATTTTCTGATATTAGGGGACATTCCAGAACTGAACTTTCTAGCCTATTTAGAATCTACTCCTATTAAGGCAAGTTGATTTTATTTAGAATAGCCTTTTCTATTCTTGATTGTTATGAAATTGTTAATCCCCAGTTACATATTTAACATTGTACAAATGATGATAGCAACTCAGAATTTTCACTATTGCATTCTTCTGTCCATTTTAACCTAAAAAAGAGTCTGAATTTTAAAAAGAAACATTGTCTTTATAAGTAAGATTTGGCTCGTGAATTGTAATATTCTTAGTAAATCTAATTTTCTTTTACAGTAATTAAAGATCACTCTAAAGATGAATTCTGCCTTGCAACAAAAAAGGTCATTTGTGACCCCTCAGAGACTAGCTTGGCAACACATCCCAGCAGTGTTACCTTAAGCTTATCAACACTACCATCTGATTCTTATTACAGCCAAAGTATAGAAGCAGCTGATGACTGGTTTTCTGATGATATTCTAGCAAAAAAGAGCTCTCCAATGCCTTTTCTCAGGGAACCTCTAATGGAAAAAGTATTTTCATACCTGTCAACAATTTCATTAGAAGATTGTACTGAAAATGTACTGAATATGACACTTTATGATGATCAGAAAGATGACAGCATTAAGGAAATATTTTCACGAAGAAATGCAGAGGTTGAAATACAAAACCTTCAACATAATATTGAATGACTTTTTTTATTTTGAAACATTGTATACACTGAAATCATGGAAAGTTAAAACTGAATTACCAGCTTCTGAGTCTCTTAACATGTCCATACTAATATTACTTGTCTTTACATTAGAGTGGTCCTACTTCCCTTGCCAATTCTTATTTCTAGAAACAAAATTACAGGAAGCAGTAGAATGACATCACGAACATTAAGTTTAACTCCTTGTATCTCATCAAAGGACATAATAAATAATATGAATGTATTTCAACATATAAGGGAAATACTTTAAGAAATATTCAGCACAAATAGATTTTTTAATAAAACATTCACAACATTTCCTTATACTTTTGACATTTTCAATTTTATTTCCATGTGGGTAGGGCTGGGCAGAATACTTCCATCAGCTTTTCTGAATTTTAAATACATAAATCTCTTATCATTCAAGTTTTATTTTGTCATGATTTTGGTAAACAATATAATTTTGCTCTTCTAGGGGAGCCTGGAATACTAAAGAATCCAGAAAATAATTTACTTTGCCCTTTCCTATGTCTGCTTCACAGAATGGTTTCCCAATCCTTACTCCACTATGACAGAAATGTGGGCAGCTATGTTCCTAAGCAGCTGATTCAAGCTAGATGAATCAGAGTTCTTACTAATCTGAGAGATCTTTTTTTTGACATATCTTTATCATTTTATTAGGAATAATTCTAAGTGGGTGATGCAGAAAATTTACCGAGTTTGATGAGTTTTCCAAAACCTCTTAATGAAGATAATCTGAGAGACCCTTGGTCAGATTTCTATGTTTAGTCCTGAGGGAATTCTGAAATCTACCATGTAATTAATCTTTTTTCCCCTTTCTCCTAAATACTCTCCATATAATCATTTCCTTCCTTCCTTCTCTCTCTCTTTTCTTTCTTTCTTTCTTGGAAAATCACTAAATATAATATTAACTTTTGTGGTTAAGTTGCTCATACCAAAACTTGTGCATATCTTCCCTGGAGATAAATCATACCTATTACAATAAATGAAAAGAAGCTTTTCTCAATTAAAAGTAGCATTACCCACATCTATTGATTCTGTCCCATGGGATTAAAATGGATTAGAATACCTCTCTCTTCTGAACCACCTCATTGTTTCTACTAGTTACCAGTTGTGAGAACATTTCTCTAATATCCACCCTTACATCTAAATAAGCTATTTGAACTCATGGTGTGTATATATATATATATATACTGTTATCTGTCTATATACTGTTATCTATCTATCTATCTATCTATCTATCTATCTATCTATCTATATACTGTTATCTGTCTCTTGGTGTCCCACCAACTTATATCTTACTATCTATCCCAGAAAAGTCATCTCTAATTTTTGTAAAAGGTTAAAACTTTCCTAAGAATTTGGGATTGGAGATAAGAGAGTCTAGCTTTGATCTGATTAGTCTCTGGAATAGAGGAAACAAACTAGGGAGCTATGGGCTGCCATGTCCCACCTTGTGGTTTGGGAAGGAAAAATAGTAAATCTGCAGTGAGAGAGCAGTGAAGCACTTGCAAAGTAAAAAGCAGAGATGAGAGATCAGGAGAATGTGATTCCTGCTTTCTAATAGTCCTCCATTTCTTTGTTCCAGCCCTTCATGAAGCCGCCTTTGGCTTGGTATGGCACTCTTGTATCCTAATAATAAATTCCCCTGTTTGCTTAAGCTAGCAAGATTTAATATTTATTAGTGTCCTATTTTTAATTGTTGTTCTGGGCTTTGGTAAGGTACTCTTGTAATTTTATAATAAATTATCCTTTTTGCATAAAGTAGAAAGAGTTTTGTTTCTGTTACTATGAC
The DNA here is from genome assembly GCA_028646535.1 of Procyon lotor. Taxonomy (NCBI): domain Eukaryota; kingdom Metazoa; phylum Chordata; class Mammalia; order Carnivora; family Procyonidae; genus Procyon; species Procyon lotor. The sequence continues at coordinate 34,319,891 of CM053606.1, forward strand.
CAAAGCATCCTAACCAAATTCTTGTCATTACAAATAAGAAATAAAGAGATCTATGCATATAAAGTTATTATATTATGAATGAATAAATTGAATTTATTTCTCAAAACCTAACACATTTACTTGTTTATTAAAATGTTATTCTATAGCATGGCTATATAATTGTTCTCTTTGAAAAGACTAATGAGCAATACATATGAAATTACACCAGTCTAAAATAATCTTATTTTTGAGAACTGTAAAGAATTTGAGATTCAAGAACTGTAAAGGATATGAGATTTCACCATTCATGCCTTCTGACAAGTTAGCCTTCAGTAGTTTTATGTCTCTTGGGTCAGTGACAAAGGACAATTTATTATTCATAGCAGTAGCAAGGATAACTTTTTTTTTTTTAAAGATTTTATTTATTTATTTGACAGAGAGAGAGTTCACAAGTAGAGAAGCCGGCAGAGAGGGAAGGGGAAGCAGGCTCCCCGCTGAGCAGAGAGCCCAATGCAGGGATCGATCCCAGGACCCTGAGATCATGACCTGAGCTGAAGGCAGAGGCCTTAACCCACTGAGTCACCCAGGCGCCCCTAGGATAACTTTTGAAAGAGACTGACATCCATGGAATGGATCATCTTGTCCATTTAATTATTAACATTTCTTCTGATATTGCTCTTGGATAGCATTTACTTGAGACTCATTTATATTCATATTCTGTGTCCATTCTCCATCGACAAACTTACCTACATATATCATTCCTAGACTCCTTGTCACTAATTTTCCAATTATATTCCTTACAAGTCCCCAACCATTCAGCCAAACCATTACCCACTGCCAGTGAATCAGCAAAAACCTATACCTCTGAAAATTTATCCTTCCATACTATACAGCTAGGTCACTGCTCAGACTTATGCCTACTGAGATTTTCACCACTGCCTATCAAGGCCATACATGAGCAGGGCTCTGGTACTCCAGCTGTGAATTCTGAGCTGATGCTGGCATATCATGTAGAACTGTCTGAAAATCAGGCTTAAGTATTTTCTTTCTCAGTCAACTGATGATAAGTAACTCTACTTGATGCTATAGGTATGTGGTGAGAGAGAGAAGACCATGTAGCAGGAGTAAGAGTTATGGGTATATTTACCATTTTCTCATGCAATTTCTTTCTGTTTTAAGAATCTGCTCAAATTCAATTTTATATAATCTAATGCCATTTGTAATTGAGTGCAGATCTGAATGCCCAACTTTATGTCTTAGCAAATCAGACAACACCAGTTCATGGTGAACAGTTGGACTCAAAGGTGAGTTGGTGGCCATGGTCACCTAAGTCCCTACTAGTCTAATAGTAAGCCAGAGGATGTTTCCAAAAGAATAATTATTGGCAGGTGATAACAAAGCTTTGTTTAGAATCCTATAGACTCTCATTAACCTAGAGTTGCCTGCTAAAGTCTCCATGGAGTATATCTATTTGCTACAAACACTTCACATAGTGTGGATCTGCTATGTGGCAGAACAACTAACTCAACAGCCTGAATCTGTTGCAGAGCTTTCTGTTCTTCCAGACCATACTCAGAACTGGACCCTCTTTCAGATTCCCTGGTAAGTGGATCGAAGTAGCGCATCCAAATGAAGTATATGTTACCTCCAATATCCAAAGGAGTCCGCTATGCATTGTGTCTCTTTCTTAGTGGTTGGAGGTATCAGATACAGCAACTAGTCTTTTACCTTGGAAGGGATATCTGGACATGCTCCAGACCACTGGATACTTAGTAATTTTACTGAGGCAACAGGCCCTTGAATTTTGTAAAATTTATTTCCACCCTCTGGCATGCATTCATCTAACCAAATTCTCTAGGGGAGTTACTAATACTTGTTCACCATGTCCAGTCAGCATGATATCACAAATGTCTTCTGGCGTCCATTTGTGTGGAATGAAGTTTAAGGCCCATTTAGACTAGATTATTACAGAGAGCCAGAGAGATAATCTAACCCAGCAACCCTAAGTGCTGATCCTTAGAGATGAAATAAAACTGTGTTGTGGTCCATGCCAAGAGGGATAAAGAAAAAAATTATTTGCTGGAGGAATAGGTGGATAGCATATACCAGAGAAAGTGTTGATTTGCTCTACCAATGAAGCAACACCAGGAACAGTAACTATAATTAGAGGGACTACCTGATTAAATAGTTTAAAACAATCCATTTTCATTTTCCAAGTTTTATCTGTCTTCTACACAGGCCAAATAGGCAACTTGAAAAGAGATGTGGCAAGAATCACCACTCTTTCAAGTGGCATTAATCTCTAATCTCTCTCTATATGTATTGTTTTTGGTTTATTATTTTGGGAGGAGGAAGCAGTTCTAGTGGCTTCCACTTGGTTTTTGCTACCATAATAGCCCTCATCCCATGGGTTAGGGAACCAATGTGGAGATTTTGCCCTTTGCTCAAAATATGGCTACTCCAATTATGCTTTCTAGGACTGGAGGAAATAACCACAGGTTTGGTTTGGAACCCATTGGGCTCACTGAGATAAACCAATCTAAAACTGTATTAATGACCTTACCTCCATAGGCCCCTATTTTGATTAGGGGATCACTGTGACTTTTAGATCTCCAGGAATTAGTGTCAGTTCATAGCCAGTATCTGGTAATCTATTTTCTATATCTGGTTATTTCCCTTAGCCCGATGCACTCTCACACTGGCAAATGGCTGCAAGTATTTGGGAGGAAGTGTAGGAGGAGGATTTACTATGTAATAAAATTTGCAATGTAAATTTTTAGCAGAACAGCTGGGCCCTTCCTCAAAGGCCATCTTTTATCTAAAAGGCTCTGAGTCTGAGAACTAGCTTAAATCTGGAAACTGGTTAAGTTTAACCACATCTCTATATAGTGATGATTCAAGTTAGAGCTATTCATCAGACTTAGAGCTTTTTCTCTTACTTAAATCAAGTAAGCTTTTATAGGTTAAATCTGTCTCCACTGTGGTAGAGAGTAACTGAAGTATCTGCTTGGTTCTTTCAGCTCTCCAGCTGTTGTTTTGCCCCTTGATACCTTGGATTTTCACCTATGCATGTAATAGTTCAAGAATGAGCCATGGCAAAAGAACTGAAAAGAAATTTTTCCAAAGACGACGTACAAATAGCCAACAAGTACATAAAAATGTGCTCAAAGTCACTAATCATCAGGGAAATGCAAATCAAAGCCACAAAATGTCACAGATGTCACTTCACACCTGCTAGAATGGCTAAAATGAAAAATACAAGAAACAAGTGTTGGCAAGGATGTGGAGAAAGGGGAATACTTGATGGGAATGTAAATTATTACAGCCATCATGGAAAATAGTATGGAGGTTCCTCTAAAGATTAAAAGAACTACCATATTATCTAGCAGTTTTACTGCTGGATATATGTCTGAAAGAAACAAAATCAATATCTTGAAGAAGTTTCTGTACCTCTGTGTTCCTTGCAGCATTATTTAAAATAGCCAAAATTTGGAAACAACCTAAATATTCATCAATGAATGAATGGATAAAGAAAATAATACACACACACACACACACACATACACAGGAATGGAATGTTGGAAGGCATTATGCTAAATGAGATAAGCCAAACAGAGAAAGACATACTTCGTGGTATCACTTTTATGTGAAATCTAAAAAAAAAAAAAAAATTGCATTTACAGAAACAGTAAAATCACCATTTCCACAGTGGGGCTGTAGAAAATGGGGGAGATATTAGTCAACAGTCAAGTTTTCAAGCAGAAGATGAGTAAGTCCTGAGGATCTGATGTACAGCATAGTGACTATAGCTTACAGTACTGTATTGTATACTTGGAATTTGCTAAGAGAGTAGATCTTAAGCTTTCTCACCAAACACACTCAAAAAAAGGTAACTATGTAACTATGTAATAAGGTGAATAAGACATGGGTGAAATAGGGGAAAGGGATTAAGAGTACACTTAACTTGTACTCTTCCATATCTTACTGAGTAATATATGGAACTGTTGAATCACTATATTGTATCTGTACCCCTGTGTTCCTTGCAGCATTATTTAAAATAGCCAAAATTTGGAAACAACCTAAATATTCATCAATGAATGAGTAATATATGGAACTGTTGAATCACTATATTGTAATCTGAAACTAGTATATCACTGTATATGTATATCACTAGTATATACTGTATATTAATTATACTGGAGTTTTGTTTTTTTTTTTAAATCACCAAACTCTGAATTTCCCTTCCCACATCTGTAGTGTGGAAACTTCTTCCAAGAAGTAAGTTGGGGGGATCAACTTATTTCTCAAATCTATTTTTTTCTTATAAAACCAGAGTGACACTTTATAAATGTAAATCTAATATTATCTCACTTAAAACCCCTCAATTGCTTCCACCTAACTCTAATCACTCTCTTAAATTCTAGTTTCCAGTCATCCTAAACATTTCTGGAATTCATCAGGCTGTTCCAGCCATCAAGGTCTGTTTTATTCTGCACTCTTTTATCTTTAAAAAGACAGTTCTCTGTGATCGAAGGGCACAAACTTCTAGTTATAAGACTAAGTTCTGGGGATGTAATGTACAGCATGGTGATTGTAATTACTAATACTCATATTACATATTTAGAAGTTGCTAAGAGGGTAGATCTTAAATGTCATCACAAAAAAGAAATGGTAATATGGGATGTGATAGAGGTATTAGCTAACACTATGGTGATAATTATTTTGCAATATATATGTATCAAACTAACATGTTGTACACCTTACACTTACACAATGTTATATGTCAATTATATCCCAACAAATTGGAAAAAAAGGCAGTTCTCCAAGAAGTCTTCTTTATGAAGACTTTATGAAGTCTTTTATGGAGTCCTTTATAAAGTCTTCTATAATCACTTTCTGCATTCAGGCACAGTCATTTCCTTCTTCTTCTGCTGTACTTACACTTTATCTAGTACTGAATTCAATTGATGTTATTGTAACTGTATGATTATGTGTTCATCATACTACATTAAAATTATTTATGTATCTATCCCCCCACCACTAGATTATGAACTCCTTACAAATAGGGTTTGTCTCTTCTTAATGTTTCCATGTTTTTTAAACACACACACAAAAGCTAGACCAACAAAAATAAAGCAAAAATGGCCCTTTAACTTACCGAATTAAGCAAACAGGACATCTTGAAACATAGTATAACAGAAATTCTCCTATGAATCAACTAAAATGGTAGCATTTGTACTCTAATTGAAAATAAGTTGTACTCTTACCTGGATGGTGAATGGAGTTACCTTGTAGTATGTGACTATCCAGGAAACTGTTAAGAAACGCCTCCTGTCCACCATTGAAGGCTGAGGCTGAGGCTGGATTGTGCTGCAAACAAGATGCTTTCTAAGGGGAAATGTTCTTCACCAACAACTCCTGTATACTCTTCAACTACAAACACCATGTCACATGGCTCTCCTTCACTAACACCAATGCAAAATAGTTGTGGTTCTTTTTCCTTTTTTTGAAACTTTTTTTCACCCTACTTCAAATTTAGAGTATTTCATGGATTCTTTACAGATTTGCATATGCTGGACATTTAATGGAATATATGGTCTTTCACAAGCATAATATTTTCAAGATTTTGTAACATTTCAAGATTCATCCGTAATATAGCATGGGTCAGTGCTTTATTCCTTTTCATGGTTGAATGATACTCCATTTAATGAATATTTTGTTTATCCATCTATTACTCTCTTTTTCACATTTTAAAATTTTTAACTGAAGTATGGTAAACATAGAATATTATGTTATTTTTCGGTGTTCAACATAGTGATTTGATAATTATATACATTATAAAATGCTCACCATGGTAAGTATAGTTACCATCTGTCACTATATAAACTTATCACATTATTAACTGTATTCCTTATGCTGTACTTTTGATCTCTGTTATTTATTTTATAACTGGAACTTTGTTCACATATAAGTGAAATCTTATGTTCTTTTAAAAGGAAAGGTTTCATTGCTTTTTTTTTTTTTTTTTTTTTGGTAAGCAATCTCTACACCCAATGTGGGACTTGAATTCATGACCCTGAGATCAAGAGTCAGATGCTCTGGTGACTTAGCCAACCGGGCACCCCCAAGATTTCATTCTATTTTATGGCTGAGTAATACTCCATTGTGTGATATACCACATCTACTTTATCTATTCATCTCTCAGTGGACACTTAGGTTGCTTCCACATCTAATTACTCTCTTTTTTCCCCAAATATGTTTATGTTATTTTTTTCAGTGTTATAAGATTAATTGTTCATGCACCACACCCAGTGCTCCATGCAATACATGCCCTCCTCAATACCCACCACCAGGTTCGCCCAACCCCACACCTCCACCCTGCCAAAACCATCAGTTTGTTGCTCAGAGTCTGAAGTCTCTCATGCTTTATCGCCCCCTCTAATTTCCCCCATTCACCCTTCCCTTCCTTCTCACAATGCCCTCCATGTTTTTCCTTATGCTCCACAAGTGAGACCATAAGATAATTGACTCTCCCTATTGACTTATTTGACTCTGCATAATCTCTTCCAGTCCTGTCCATGTTGATACAAAAGTTGGATATTCATCCTTTATGATAGAGGTATAATATTCCATTGTATACATGGACCATATCTTCTTTATCCATTATCTGTTGAAGGGCATTTTGGTTCTTTCCACAGTTTGGTGATTGTGGCCATTGCTGCTATGAACATTGGGGTACATGTGGCCCTTCTTTGTACTGCATCTGCTTCTTTGGGGTAAATACCCAGGAGTGCAGTTGCAGGGTATAGGATAGCTCTATTTTTAATTTCTTGAGGAATCTCCCTACTGTTTTCCAAAGTAGCTCTATTTTTAATTTCTTGAGGAATCTCCATACTGTTTTCCAAAGTAGCTGCACCAGCTTGCAATTCCACCAACAGTGTAAGAGGGTTCCCCTTTCTCCACATCCTCTCCAACATTTGTTGTTTACTGTCTTGTTGATTTTGGCCATTCTAACTGGTGTAAGGTGGTATCTCAGTGTGCTTATGATTTGAATCTCCCTGATGGCTAAAGAAGATGAACATTTTTTCATGTGTCCATTAGCCATTTGTATGTCTTTGGAGAAGTGTCTGTTCATGTCTTCTGCCCATTTTTTGATGTGATTATCGGTTTTGTGAGTGTTGAGTTTGAGGAGTTCTTTATAGAACTTAGATATCAGACCTTTGTCTGTAGTGTCATTTACGAACATCTTCTCCCATTCTGTGGGTTGCCTGTTTGTTTTGTTAACTGTTTCTTTTGCTATGCAGAAGTTTTTTTATCTTGATGAAGTCCCAAAAGTTCAATTTCGCTTTTGTTTCCTTTGCCTTTGGAGACATGTCCTGAAAGAAGTTGCTGTGGCCAATGTTGAAGAGGTTACTGCCTATGTTCTTCTCTAGGATTTTGATAGAGTCCTGCCTCATGTTGAGGTCTATTATCCATTTCAAGTTTATCTTCGTATATGGTGTAAGAGAATGGTCAAGTTTCATT